>CM028131.1:1051012500-1051437500 GCA_016271365.2 Neoceratodus forsteri
GTCGGCACCATTGCATGCCACATCTCCAGGGCAATCCGAAACTAGGGAAAATGGTCCCCAGTCGCAGCAGAGTAAACAGCCACCCACCGCACGTCCCGACTCTGAATGGTGCTTCCCCCGATGCTGGATCCTGTTCAAGGTGAGTCGAGTTGGGGGCTCATCACCACCCTGCCACGGGGAAGAACCGTGGGGATAGCCTGCCTGATGTCAGGGTGCTGGGCTGGGTGGGTGGCTGCTGGTGAGTGCCGACTGGGGGACCAAAGAGTAATAAAATAACGGGGGGAGGGGGGTGGAAGGTTGTTTCAGGCGTAATCCTCTCATCCTTAACGCAAAAAACCTAAAAGTATGTTATTCTCGCACCTTTCCTCCTCCTCCCATTGTACCCTCCCCCTGCTAATATCTCATCTCTGAATGGGGATGCCCTTGAATCTGTCCACACCTTTAAATACCTGGGCATAACACTCGACTCCTCTTTCCTTTAATATCCATGCATGTACTATAGTTAAGTCCCTGAACCAAAAGTTAGGTGGCCTCTACCATATCCATCCCTTCCTCACCTCTGCCTCTTGCTTTGAAATAGTTTCCTCATCCCTTCTCCCTCTCCTAACCTATGGTGCTCCTTTATTACTGTCTACCAGTGTTACCACCATGTCTCTTCTGGCTCGGGCAAATCGTAGAGTAGGTAGGATCCCCCCGGGGGTCAATGCCCGTCATCACTGTGACGTCCTTTCTTCCTTAGGATGGCTACCACATGAATCAAAATTGAGGTATACCACCCTGAGTCTCCTGCATAAGTTGGTCCATAAATTTACCCCGCCCTGCCTCAGTGAGATGGTCTGCCGTAGACCAGCCCCTCGAGCTCTCGGATCTGCCTCCCTCCCTCTCCCTTCTCATGCAGCCTAGCTATAGCTCGTAAGTCCTTTGCTTTTGCAGCAGTGTCTGATTGGAACTCCCTCCTTCTGTCCCTATCATGCCTCTCTTCTCTTGTTCCAATCCAGTTTGTTCACCACTCTCTGCTGCTGCTACGTGCTCCTGTTTCCGATGACTCCTATCCAACTCCAACCTTGTTGCCTTCCCTCCACTCTGTTCTGTCTCCCTACCTATGTTTCACTCCTCTGCCCTCTACCCTGATTCACCTTTTTTGCATCTGTACTTCTGGTTTGACTTTACATGATTTTGTATAATTTGTCATATTTTGTGCCTAGCCTGTTGTTTATTTCATATGGTTTCCATTGCTGCATTTTTGCTGTTATTCCTCTGCTATGATTTGCATTTCTGTTGTAATTGTCTTTCTCTGAAATTTTACTGCATTTGAAATTGTTCTGTACTGTACTTCTCTGGTTGCTGTCCTGGGTCGTCCCTTAAAAAAGGGACTGCATTGTCTCAGTGGCCTCACCTGGTTACCAGAATTCAAATAAATAATTTTTGTATGTTCATATGTGTGTATCACTCACAAGGCTGTAATTCCATTGAAGGATTCTGGTGACATCACTAAGAGAACAAGGCTCAAGTGGTTTATGATGTCACCAGAATCCTGAAATGGTATGACATAGAGAATACAGGATGGGTAAACGTGCAGAACCAGTGTGTTCTACCACAGAGGGGTCTGATTCCTGTGACCTTGAGAGCGAAGCTCGAGAGGTCCTTGGGAATCGGACCCCGAGGTGACTGAACATACAGTTCTGCATTGGGTTAACCATCCTGTATTTTTATAGTGTATAGTGCCCCACAAAATATGTTTAATACATTTTTTTAGGCTTCCAACATGTATTTAACTTACAGATAAAGAAATTGTCATCTCCCTTCGCTAGGAGACAGAGTTGGGTGGTTGATAGGGACTGGGCTTCCCTAACGTTGCAGCACATATGCCCATTGGTTGGTGCTCTGCTGTAGGTGGGATTAACAAAAAAAAAAAAAAAAGTCGTCGGAACAAAAATTGCTTAGCGACAAAAATTACTGTCCTGTGGCCAAGAAAACTGCAAGTAACATACAATATCTGGTTGATCCTGCATTTAAATGAACAGTGCCTGTTTTAGAAAACCGCCGCTTTAGTTTTTCAGGCTCTTGTGAATAATGTTGAAACGCAGCGGTTTTCTGTTCAGTATTTCAACCCGCTGCTTTCATTTTTGAATCTAAATGAATGGAACGCTGTTCTGCACCTAATGGTCAGTACAGTGCTTCCATTCATTGTGCTGACTGCGGCAGAACAGCGTTTCTGAAAAGCTGGATTTCTGGTGAGAACAACGTTCCACCATACACTACAAGTTTAGTTGCTGCTGGTTTCCTGTCTTATTTTTTTATAGTTACTGGGCTCTGTTTGTTTTTATCCCCCCCATAGAGAAACCCAGTTATAATTTCTTTATAAACCAGCTGGTTATAACGACAAACACTCGCTGGGTTTCTCTCTGTGGACCCTACAAGCCACAGCTAACCTTATGCACACGGCTAGTCTTTTTTTTTTTTTTGAGGTAGTGAAAAACCCTCATTATTACACTCACCGCTCCGAGAACATTCTCCTCACAAACTGCCTATCTCTTTTCTTATCCGACAAAAGAACCCATAATCCTTCAGAGCTCAGACTGTTGTAGAATCTTTTTTTTTCTTGTTTGTTTTTTTTTTTTTTGTTTTGTTTTTTGCTCTTCCCTTTGGCTCACTGGCCCACCTCCTTCAGGCCAGCCTAGGGCCCTGCTGACACACACTCGCCCTGTCCCCTCCCCCTCAGATTGCAGCTGCCCCAGGGGAAGCCTGGTGTAACCCTTCACTGGACGGGTCCCTCTCTGAGGGGGGGAAAACCAGCGCGCACTCTATTCGGTCCCTGGGTGCTGCTGAGGTGGCTCTGGGGACCAAGAGCCTCTGTGGTGGCGGGAGCCGGCACCCGTCATTTGGCCAGTCGGGGAAGCTGTTTTTTCCCATTTTCTCCTGGGGGCATGGCGCGCCATGTACGTTATGTAGACCGACATCCACCACGTCCCATATGTTCAGTGGGGCTTGCCGAAGTGCTGCGTTCCTGGCTTCCCCCAGGAGTCTGCACACACCTAGCTGCATCCCCGCCCTCCCTTGGGGAGAAGGTGAGCAGTCATCGGATGCGCGAGCCTTCTTCCCCAGGCCAGCTCTCCAGCGACTCGGGTCTGTTCTTGAACCTGGGTCGCCGGTGTCACAAGCAGAAATCCAACTGCTGCCCCGACAGGCTGGCTGTAAAATCGTAAAATCAGGTTAAATTGTTAACATAAAAAACTACAAGACCGCTCATCCAGTGAACAGAGTGTGCGAGTCAAAACAAATGTACACTAGATCAACAAAGATTGTCGTCTAAATTGTTAACACTATTTTCTTTTAAGATTTACAAAATGTCCAGCAGTGTTCTATTTCAGTGCTCCACTCGTGCTATTACGTACATTTTTGTTATGCAGGAACCTATTCTGTTTTTAAGCATGTGTGCTATGCAGACACCAGTTACACTCTGAGGCAAAAGAATGGAGCACAGCAGTTATATAAAGCACATGGATATATGTCAAAACTCAAATTCTACATACACCCTCAATGTGGGATGATTTTATAAACCCTACGAGCTTCGCTCTCTGGGGGTTATGTAGCATCTGCTCCCACACCTCAGGGGTGTGTGTGTGTGTGCGCACGCGCATATATAATATTAATATGATATACAATGGTGAGTTGTCGGATAAATTATTTATCTACACAAGTGCTGTTTAACCTTGGGTAACCTCACGAGTGGCGTAAGGTGTCCAAGGTCAAACAGCACAAGTGTAGATAAATCATTTATCTGACAGCTCACCATTGTATATTTCACTTATGCAATAGGAATGCTTTCTATCAGTGCAGGAACATTTAGTTTTGACTGTTTCTTTATTTTAAATGATGATTTCTGGGAGTTTTGGTTAACTTTCCTAGAGTATGTCTGCCTAGCATAGTGGTTACAATTTAAAAAACACCACTCATTTTGTAGAAAACTTCATGCTGAACAAATGTCATGCTCGCAATACTATGCTACCTTTTTCATTTTAAAGTTGCTCACAATTTTTTTGTAAACAAAAAAAAAAAGGGGGGAAAAGAAAATTGAATTTTATGCAGTTTTTTGCTAATTATAAAAAAAAAAACTAAAAGGTGTCTATGAATGAAACCACTCATTTTGTAAATATTTTTGTGCTGAACAATTTTCGTGCTCTCAGTACCATTCTATCTTGTTTTAAAGTTATTCCCATTTGAATATGGTTAGAACTGCTTCTGAAGCCGAACATTCTAAATGAATTCTAAAGAGATTTGTGACATAGTAACTGTGAATATAAATGGTCACTGTGTGTGTGTGTGTGTGTGTGTGTGTGTGTGTGTGTGTGTGTGTGTGTATGTGTGTATGTATATAGATAGATAGTATGGTAGAATGTTATGGATAGAAATCCATAACTAGAATGGAGTTGTTATATTGCAGTAGCTATGTCATCACAGCTGTTATGCTGCACTAGCTATGTCACTACTGCAGCATAACAACTTGGAATGCTGCCACATAGTTGCTTTCCTCAATCCAGTTAAGCTGGAAGTTGCTGTGTGTTTTTTGTTTTGTTTAAACTTGAACTTGCAGAAACATCAGCAGCACACTCAGTTAATTTTTTTTTTTTTTTTTTTTAACATTTTCTGTTGTCTTCTCCAGCTGGTTTTGTGATTTTCTATGCTGTGACTGCCCATACACTATAAAAGATTATGTATGAGCAGTCATACTCAAACAAGGACATTCTTGTATCTTGAGGTTCCCTTGGTAACAGAGTACCTCTCGAGCTGCGCTCTCGAGGTCATCTGTTACCAAGGAAATCTCTTAATACAAGAATATCCTTGTTATGTATGACTGCTTATACATAATCCTCTATATAATATAGTATTTGTGTATGTCATTTTCCCCACAGGGACTTGGTGACATCAAAAATTCATAATACCATCGCTCTATCAGAAAGTCATAATATAGAAAATAATGTATGGTCCTCTATCCGTAACAAGTTTGTAAACTCTTCAAGAGGTTGTCATGGCGACGTTTGGAACCTCAAGAGCGTAGCTCGAGAGGTTCAGTTGCCATGGAGACCTCAGAGTTTTCAAATTTGTTACAGATAGAGGACCATACATATCTTTTATAGTGTATGGTCACCTATCTGTTGCAGTTCAAATAAAAAAAATCACAATCAGTCGGCTGCTGTCACAGAAACGATCAGTCGGTTCAGTTGTTGAGAGAAGTATTTACTCGCATTTGATGAGTACATCGATAGTGGCACATTGCCCAAAAAAAAAAAAAAAAAAAACGGACATAGAGGAACGTCACACTTTTTTAACTTAGCCGTTTTAACAATCAGTCTCTTGGTATGGATGATCTATGTGGAAGTGTTGGCCTGACCTCCGGAACTGAAAACGTAACCTCTATTAACTGTACGCTGTTTAGTGTGCAGCTTGCGCTGACAAGTTTTTTTTTCAAGATTCTAATATGTTATGCTGCAGTAGCTACGTACCTGGTGCAGCATAACAGCAAGCTACTGCAGCATAACATTTTAGCTGGTATGGATTTCCAGTCATAACAACGTTCTAACATACATTATACTGTCATTCTGACATCCGATCAATGGTATTGAGATGGCATGCTCCATATATTAGTGTCATAAAAACAATGGCATTTGGCAGTTGACATTGACACCACACACCAAGTAAATAGTGACACTAAATCCCGCCTGCCATCTTGAAACACTGGGTGCTTGTTGTATACCATAGTTCTTAGATTTTACCAATCGGGCCAGTTTGGTAACCAGGTAAGTCCACTGAGACAGTGCAGTCCCTTTTTCAGGGACGACACGGGAGAGCAACCAGAGAAGTACAGTACAGAACAATTTCAACAACCTCGCAGGGAAACAATTCCAAATACAGTGCAACAGGCTTGGTCGGCCTCAGATCAGTGTGTTTGCCTCCAGTGACAGTGCTCAGACTCCAAGGTTTTTCAGCCATTATCGGTGTCTACAAGCAGAAGCAGCCGATGCTGTGACTCAGGAGTAGACCTTCAACAGAGCACGTGCATTTTCTCCACTCCCTCTTCTCCCCAAGATCATACAAAAAAGTAAGCTACTGAAGAGGAAGCTTCTGTCTAGTAGCTCTGGAGTGACTAAAAAGACCCTGGTTCTTGGACTTAGTGAATCTAGCTCAGCAAGCACCTTTTCAGCTACCAGTACAAGGAGACCTTCTGTCTCGGGGTCCCATTCTGCACCCGAATCCAGGAGTGATGCAGTTAGCAGCCTGGCTCCTGAAAGGAGGAGACTCTTAAAATTAGGTTTCTCTAATAATAATAATAAAAAGGTAGTATACTGCGATGGCTGCTAGGAAAACTTCTGCTTCTGCTGCTTACGCCTGTGTATGGACCACCTTTTCAATTTAGGCCAGGGAGAAGGATCTTTGGCCTTCCAAGGCCTCGATTCCACAGATTTTGGATTTCCTGCAGGAGAGCGTAGAGAAGGGTTTGGCCATGAGGCCAGGTTTCCGCCCTTGGAGCATCCTTGGGCATTTCTGTAGCAACTAATAGAGACAGTTAGCAGGAGTCGTCCTATGTTCTGATCCCTGGTTCCTCCATGGGATCTAAATATGGTTCTGAATGCTGTTTGTAAGGAGCCTTTTGAACCACTGTCATTCGATTCGCTGGATGTGTTGTCTTAAAAGGCATGTTTTTTGATTGCTGTATGTTCAATCAGGAGGACTGGCGAGCTCCAGGCTTTACCTCACAAGGAACCGTACCCTGTCATACATAAGGACAAGGTGGTGCTCGGAACAGTCCTGTCTTTCATCCCAAAAGTGTCCACGACTTTCTATGTGAACCAGGAGATGTCTTCCATCTTTCTGTCCGCAACCATGTCACCCAAAAGAGGAGTTGCACAAGTTGGATTTGCGGCCAGCCGTTAGGATACACCTTTAAATGGACGGCTGAGTTCCAGAAATCAGCCTGTTTTTTCTTTTTGGAGTGGCTAAGCGGGGTCAAAAAGCCTCCCAAGGCCACCCTAGCTAGGTTGAGGGTCTGCATTGCCAAGGCTTATGTCGCAAAAAAAAGAGGTTTCTGTCCCTCATCAAGGCTCACTCCACCAGAACTATGGCAACATCCTGGGCAGAGAGAGGTGAAGCATCTCTGCAAGGCAGCTCAAAGATTCAGGAGGCATACGATTGGAAGGCTGAGGAACAAAATTCTCAACGTCAGAGGCTTGCTGAGCACCTTGATTTGACAGATCAGTCTCCCAACACTCTTTTCCCCCGTGGATAGGCCCTCACGAGGACTTGGCCTCCGCTATCTGGAAACGGCCTTTCTCTAGCTGCCATATCCAGACAGACTTTATCACAATCCTGAAGGAAAAGACAACCTCGGCATGCATTCCAAAGCTGAGACTGTGGTTATTAGCGTTGCTCTTGACTGCTCTGCTAAACCTAAGCACCTCCCCTCCTGACAAGGAGTCGAGGCAGCTAGACCAATTTGGAAGTAAATTCTATTCATCCTCTACACTAGCCATTTGAGCCCTTAACTATGTGGCTCATATGGTGGTCTACCAGAAGTCCATTCTGGGCCAGTTAGAATCCAAAATTGAGGCTCTACCTGACTCTGACCCGGAAATGGACATTGCTCGATCGGCCAGCCGTCATGCCCTAAGAACCACCTAATGATGCGTAGATGCTTCAGCCTGTGGTATGGCGACCGCCATGAGCCTAAGCAGACACTCATGGCTGAGAATTTATCGCCTGGCACCTGAAGTTCAGTCTGCCAATCAAGACGCCCCTTTCAGGGGACCGGTTCTCTTTGGGGGTGATGTCAAGACATTATCACTGACTTACAAGATAAGGGCAAAGCGTTATGCTCTGTCCAGTTCATGTAAAGGCCTCTAGCAGCCATTTTGGAGGCATCAAAGGTGTTGACAAAAACAACAACCCAACCAATGTCAGAACAAACGGGCTTCCTCGGCAGGTGCAGCCCCCCTGGCCAAGTCCCAGAGAGCCTCTGGGGCAGCATCTTTTACCCTCCCTACTACCTCCTGACCTGTGACAGGCCCTCCTGCCTCCATCACCAGTTCAGGAGGAACCGGTAGGGGTCAGGTTTGCAAATTACCTATCAGGCTGGGAGGCGATCACGTCGGACTCCTGGGTACTTCAACTCCTAGCTCAAGGTCACACGTTAGGAATTTCTAGAGATATCCAGAAACTGTCCAGGTCTCTCTCATTTATCATCTGGGACACATTCATATTTTCAGAGAGGAAATTGAAATTCTCCTAAGAAAAGCAGCCATAGAGCTTGTTTCTCGGACCCAGGCAGGCGGGGGATATTATTCCCACTTATTCCTCGTGCTCAGACTGGCAACCTACGACAGATGTTGGACTTGAGCAACTGGAACCCTGTATGTGGAGTACAAGAGGTTCTGGATGCTGACCCTTCCAGGTCTCCTTCCTTTGCTACACCAGGGACACTGGCTTTGTACCTTGGCTATGCAAGATGCCTACCTACATATCCCAATTTTTCTATCCCACCGCCACTTCCTCAGGTTTACATTCCTGGGGGAGCACTTTCAATTCAAAGCTCTCCTTTTGGCCTTTCGTCGGCACCCAGGGTATTCACAAAGTGCCTAGCGGTGGTAGCTGTGGTGTTGCGCCGTCTGGGCATCCATGTGTTCCTGTACCTCGATGACTGGCTCCTGTCAGCCCCATTGAGGGACAGTTTTGTAGCCTCCCTGTCTGCTACCATGGACCTTTTCAACCAAGTGGGCATCATGGTGAATTACCCCAAGTCCCACCTTTCATCATCACAGCGCCTGCAATTCATTGGAGCAGTGCTGGATATGGTCAAGGGAAGTGCCTTCCTCGCACTGGACAGAACGGAAACTCTGCAAAGGCAAGGCAACTTTGTGGCCTCCCTACGTCTGACTATGGCAAGATCGGTCCGACGTCTTCTGGGTCTCATGGCAGCAGCCATCCCGACTGTTCACCTGGCCAAACTCCACATGTGTGTCACGCAGTGGACACTTCAGGTACAGTGGGATCAGAGGTCAGATGACCTAAATCACATGATCTTTGTCTCCAATCCTATGGCCCTAGATCTGCTATGGTGGCAGAACCTGGACAACCTTAACAGAGGTGTCCCGTTTCAAACCCCAAAAAAAAACCCTGATGGCGGACGCTTGGGACTGGGTTAGGGAGCCCATTTGGGAGATCACAGGATGCAGGGCCCTGATCTCAGAGAACTTTCTCTCACATCAGTGTGCTAGAGATTAGAGCAGTGCTGTATGCCTTTATAGGCTTTCCAGCCCCTCCTCAGAACAGGATCCCTCCTGATCTAGATGGACAACATGTGCATAGTCTGGCACCTGAACAAACAAGGAGGCACACGCTCGTGTCTCCTATGTCAGGAGGCGATGAGTGCATGGTTCTGGGCAGTCCAGCACAGACTTCATCTCTTGGCAGTGCACGTCCCAGGTGTTCAAAATATCCTAATGGACAGCCTCAGCCGCACCCAAGCCAAAGCTCACGAATGGGAACCAAGACAGTCGGTGGTAGAAGAAATCTTTGATCTTTGGGGCCAGCCAGACATCGATCTGTTCACATCTCCATCCAATGCAAAACTACCCAGTTTCTGCTCGCTCATTCCCAGATCGTGGTGCTTTCTGGTGAGACTCGCTGTCTTTTTGTTGGACAGGGAGGTTCCTATATGCCTTCCTTCCTTTCCACTGTTGCAGAGTGCTGCTGAAACTGCAGGTAGAGGGGGCACACACATGATTCTGGTCGCATCTTTCTGGCCTTGCCAGATTTGGTCCTCTCCGCTTCAGCATTTGGCGGTGGAACTTACGGTTCCATTACCCATCTGCCAGGATCTTCTAACTCAGGAACTGGGCACCCTGGTCCATCCAGGCCTCAAGTCCCTTTACTTTCATGCATGGCACCTGCTGACATGGCTGCTTCCCATTGTAGAGTCTCCTCCAGTGTGACTCTGGTACTGGTGGAGGCTAGAAAGCCGTCCACGAGATCTACCTATGGTATGAAATGGAAGAAATGTTCCATCTGGGCCACATCGAAGGGTTGGGACGCCTTGTACCGCAGGTCCTGGAGTACATGCTGCTCCTATCCAACCTTGGGCTAAGTTACTCCACTCAAAAAGGTCTACTTTTCTGCCATCTCTGCCTACCACACTTCGGTGGATGGCAAAACTTTGGCACAGTTGGAGGTATCCAAAGCCTTCCTGAAAGGGATCCTCCATTAGAAACCCCCAGTCAGGAGCCCTGCTCCTTCCGGGGATCTGAATTTCTTTATTGGGGAAACTTGCTGTGCCTCCTTTTGAACCGGCTGTGAGTTGCGACATGCGCTACCTTTCGTGGAAAGCGCTCTTTTTAGTCGCCATTACGTCTGCTTGAAGGATTTCAGAGCTTCAGGCCCTGATGTGTAAGGAGCCTTATTTGATTTTCCACAGAGAGAGGGTGGCTCTGCTTACAAATCCTAAGTTTTTGTCAAAGGTGGTTTCTGAGTTCACATTTGAATCGGACCATACACTTACCAGTGTATTACCCTGAGTGTTCTAATCTGGGAAGCAATTTTACATACCTTTTAGATGTACATAGAATTTTGCGTTACTAACTGGACGAAGTCTGTCCGCAAAACGGGTCATTTGTTCGTTTTCTTTGCGCCCAAAAGAGGGGGTGCTGCTATTTCTAAATGGTGTTTTGTCCAAATGGTTGGCAAACTGCATTATATTTTGTCAGAAGTATAACAAGCCACTTGCGGGGGAAGTTAAAGGACATTCAGCCAGAGGCATGGCTGCATCTACCGCTTGTTTCAGAAATGTGTCTGCCGCAGATAGCTCTGCAGCAGCCACTTGGACTTCTGTCCACACCTTCACTAAACATTACAGTTTGGACATTGCTTCTAGGCGTATGGCTGGCTTTGGCCTCTCCGTCCTTCAGGGGCTTCTATCTTGGATCCCTGCCTACTGCAGACCTTTTCTTACCCCAGGAGTCCTTTAGCATCAGTAACTTTTTTGCACTTAGTTGGCTAGGTGCAACTGCCTCGGAGGTGTGCGTTTAAGAGAGATTTAAATGAGCGTAGGGCCAAGCCAATCAAAAGACAGGGGGAGGAGGTGTGAGCTGAGTAAGAGCTGTTGAATGCTTCAGAATTTTTTTTCTCCGCTGGACTGAGCAATATTGCCTCTGAGGTGTCTCCCAACTTTCCTTGTAGACAGCCTCCTAGTGCTTATCTGGGTAAAGTTTTCCTCATAAATTATTTCTTTTAGTGTGCTAGAGTGAAAGGTTTACTTTTTCATTAGTGCTGTGCAAATGTTTTATTTTTACTGCGACTATTTAGTTTGAAGCTTAATTTTATCGTGGGTGCTTATTTTCAACGTTTTCCTTAATTTTGGGGGCACATTCTTGTGGGAACCATCGAATTAGGGTCAGTTGCCTTGTTTTTTACTGCAGACCTCGTGGGGTTTACCGCAAGGCACCTGCAGTAGATTTCAAATTTAAACCGTGCCTGGGAGTTTTCTCTCTAGATTGGCAATTACGAGGAAACTTTTTTTGTTGTATTACTGGACCTTGGTATCATCTGTGTCAGGACTGTCCATAAGGGTCCAGCAGCCACCTGTGCGCAGTTGAGTATTACTGGGTTTCTATTAAAATTGGCACTGGTGTAGATCCCAGTTTTACCCCAAAAAAATAAAAGGCACTAATAATATACAGAGTTTATTAACTGGGGCAGGATTGGCCCAGTGGCATTTTTACAGAAACCTGTACTCGGTGCGTAGGTCCAGAACTGGTTTGCTTTGCTTAAATTGGCAAACATAGCACACAAACCTTTGATTGTTATGGCTGAGGATAAATCAAAGGCTTCCAACCCGGGGCGATTCAAAAGTACTACCAAAAGCAGAGATGCTGAGGAACCGTCCAGATCCTAGCCCAAAAAAAAAGCTTCCAAAGATGAAGTTCCTCACAAATTGAAAAATGAGTGACAAAAAAAGGAAGCTTGATCAAGCCTCTGAAGTGGCTAAAAAGAAACTGTCAAGACAGATATGCTTCCATTGCTCCTGGGAAAGCCAGTAGCGTGACAACAGGCAGCTTAAAGCATACAGAAAAAACAAAACTTACAAACTACGCAGGTTCTTCCATCAGTGCAAGATATGGAAAAAGCATGGCAACTGTTTCAGACCCTTCAGAAGATGGGTCATTGATTTTACTGGGGCTGGCAAGCACTCTTCCACAGTTCTCTCTTCTGTAGACTGTGAGGGTGCCGCAGATGATCAGTTTTATGATGCCCCTGACATGGATTTTGAGGGCCTTGAAACCCAGGAGTCCCCGGACCCTCCCCTTGGGGATCCCGTGGGTGACCACGAGGATCCTTCCTCTGTTTACATTTATACAAAATACGCTGGATACCCTGTACCTCCCTACACAGAAGTCCAACCAGGATGTTAATGGAGATGAAGGTTCTTTCGTCCTCACAGACCCTGGTCGTCCTTATCTATAATGCATTTAGAAAAAAATAACATGAAGGTGCTTCAGCACCCCACTTCAGTACAGGGCTGATAAGTGGCTTGAGAGAAATTATAAATTGTCTAAAAATGGTACAGAGTTCCTGTCTGCACACCCTTTCCACGAAAGAATAGTGCAGCAGGCAGCTTGTGAGAAAACGGGAGTCTCCTTGTCGCCCTCTCCCTCTGACAAGGATTCCAAGAAAACTGACTTTATAGTAAAGAAAATGTATGCCACGGCTTCCCTGCTTCTCAAGCTTTCTTCTTACATGGCATTCACAGCCAAATATCAGAAAGCCCTTTGGAAATCTTTCGATGATTGCCTGCAACAGATCAGATTTTATGGTGTAGGAGCTGGTGGATACATAAAACTGCCCTGGAAGTTACTATGTACCAGTTCCACATGGCAGATGATGACAGTGCTGCAGCCTCTATGGTGATGGCCCATGCCATCTCTCGGACACTCTTCGCCTGGCTTAGAACAACCAGTCTGACCATAGACACTTGGAACAAGGCCATGGATTTTCCCTGTGAACAAAAATATGTTTGATTACAGAACCACTGACTACAGGAAAAAAGTTGAGTACAAGGCGGCCTGGCAGAGCCACTCATACAAGCCTAAACCCGCTACCCCTCAGAGATTCCATCCCAGGGGCGGTAGGAGCAGAAATTTTGATCTTCCTGGACATAGTCTTCACCACTCATTCACACTGATGGGATCTACGCTGGAGGCGCTAGGACCCAGCGGGAGCAAACTTTTTGCAAGAGGGCCAGCGCCAGAGATGGAGTGGCGCCATGAGCCTCAGCTCGTGCGGCAATGACCATCTCGGCGTCGACCCTGCAACCGCCTTGGTTCCTTTTTCCCGCCATCGAGTGCGCTTCAGTGTTGACGTCACTCGCCCCCTGGGAATCGAATTTCAAACTAGCAGCATAGTTTTCAGTTTGTTTTATAATTTATTTATGAATAGTTACCGCTTACTTTTAAATTTTATTTAAGAAAAAGAAGTCTTCAGCCCTCCATTGACTGAGTTGACCATGAACGGGTCAGGTGATGGTAGGGCGACTTAGTATAAAAGCTGTTCAAGTCAGCTGGGCTGGGTCCAGTCTGCCGCCCTCTCTGGAGGAAGGGTCCGACAACGGACGGTCCGATGCCCGGGGTGATGGGCAGTCGCATTCTCTGCACCGTTTGGCCTCGCTCTTCTTCGGTCCATAGGTCAAAAAAGAGAAGGCATCATTCGAGGTCGCCTTCTGGTATGTCTGCGCATCGATGGTCGATTGTTGGGGTCAGATGCTGATCTCCTCCCCTGGAGTTGCCGATTTTCTGTCTCCAGTGACCAATCTCTTCGACACTGGAGCCCTTCCCCGCCTATTGAAAGGGCTTCCGATGAGCAGTTTCATCAGTGGGCCACTCTTATGGAGCAATGACATGGAGGTTGGTCCAGCTTCCTGGTCCGGTCACTCCGAGGCCTTTGAACGCTTTGGGGGAGTGGGTAGGGTGGTTGGACCTTCCTAGTCGCGTGGCGCCATCTTTGGTGCCGTCGACTCCATGCTCAGGTGTCGTTCCCCCCCCCCCCCCAAGCTGTGGTGCAGGGGGCCACACCGATGCCTTTATCTCCTGGTATTCTTCCTCTTCTTTTTTTTCTTCAAATCTGAGTCTTCGGGGCCCTGGATTGCTTTTGGCGTCCTTGGTGCCGGTGCACTTTCCAGCACGATCGTCGCCGTCCTCAGTGCCGGTGTGTTGGCGCCGTCCTTGGCGCCTCTGGGGTTGTCAGCGCCATCCTCGGCGCTGATACGCCTGTTGGCGCCATGGGCTGCTCTGGCGCCATGTGCTGGGTTGTTTCCGACGGCGCCATCTCCCTTGCCTTTGGCGCTGTTCTTCGGCACTGAGGCTTGTTGCGGTGCTGTCCAGCCTTCAGGGGTTCTCTATTCCGAATCCTTTCTCTTTTGTTTCATTCTGATTTTTACTTTTTTCCTGTCCATACGGTCCCTTCTGGACTATCAGGAGATGACATTGAGCCTGACCAAGATCTTCGACTGGGTGATGATCTTGAAGGAGCAGGGATCGATCCTGCCGCAGAGCCTGTGGTTGAAGACCTGTCATTTGTCTCTCTGCTGAAAAATTTAAATACTACTTTCTCTCCAGACTACTGATATCGATCCTGGGAAGCTCTTAAGACTCCAATATCTTCATGTCCTGGAGATCCCTATGGATTTAACTCCCCTGGTACAACCATCTTTTGAGACGCTTTCTCAGATGGTGTGGAATAATCCCGCCCTCATTCCTTCTGTGGCTAAGTCCATAGATGGGAAGTATGCTGCTCCCAAGGATCGACCAATTTTTGCCTCCTGGGCCTTTGCGGACCCTATTGTAGTGCTGGCAGAAAATAAGGTCATTCTTCCTCGGGCATCTACAGCCCGACCTATAAACAAAGAATCTCGCAAGATAAACACCTTGGGTAAGAGAGTCTTAGCTGCCTCTGCCCTGGGTATGCGTATTGCCAGCTACCAGGGCTATTTCTCCCAACATGAGTATGTTCTGCCCAAACAAATGGTGGAAACTTTGCCCGAGTCGGACGCTAGTTCAGAGCTACTTCAGACCATAACCAGGGGTATTGAGTCCAAAAACCAGCAGGTTAAAGCAGCTATGGACACAGTCGATACTGTTTCCCAAGCGGCAGCGGTGGGCATTTGTACCAGCCATCACTCCTGGCTACGCACTTTGGGATTCACGAATGATGCCCAACAGCAGGTCATGGCATTACCCTTTGACGGTATGTACCTGTTTGGGCCTCAAGTAGAGCTAGCTGTGGAGGCCACGCAGAAGACTAGGTCGGCCAGTAAAATGTCTCGACCCGCTACCACTCCTTCTCGGGGGGGGGGGGGTATTAGCAAGTGTCAGTTTCACAACAGTCAGTCCTTTTAGGGACAGGGCAGGGGAGGTTTTAATAAAAACAAAGCCTCCCGGCCTCAAAAGAAAACGCAACAGAAGGCACAAGGGCCCAAAGCACCCAGTGCCACCTTCTGAGACTCTGGCCCAGGTCCCACCTCAACTGCCCGAGGGGGACTCTTCCTCTATGGTGGTAAGACATCTGACTCAGTTCTACAACCAGTGGAAGTCCATAACATCAGACAAATGGGTCCTCCGGATAATCTGCGAGGGGTACTCCCTCAACCGTTCAGAAGTTCCTCCGGATCGTCCCCCCCCCCCCAAACAACAGCCCAGGCTGTCAACAATAGTCAGACCTTCTTGCCGCAGAGATACAAGGCCTTGTGAAAAACAGGGCAGTAGAAATAGTTCAACTGGATCAACGAAACGCAGGTTTCTACTCCCATTACTTCCTGGGCCTGAAAAAGACCAGTGGCATGCATCCCATTCTGGACCTCAAAGTTAAACACGTTTCTTTTCAGGGAAAAGTTCAAGATGATATCGCTCTGGACCCTGTTACCCTTGCTTCATCAACACGATTGTCTAACCTCGCTGGACATGCAGGATGCTTACCAACATATCCCTATACACCCAAAGCATCACAGATACCTACGGTTTGTAGCACTGGGCCAGCATTATCGGTTCAGAGTCCTGCCCTTTGGGCTATCCTCGGCGCCACGAGTTTTTACAAAGTGTTGTGCAGTTCTCGTAGCGCATCTCAGAAAGGTCGGAATTCAGTTGTTCCCATATCTGGACGATGGCTTCTAGCAAGCCCTTCCAGGCAAGGAACTCTCAACGCTGTAGCCACGGCCTCATACTTTCTCACGTCCATGGGAGTCCTGCTAAACCTCAAGAAATCACAGTTGCAGCCCTCCCAGAAGCTCCTTTTTATAGTAACTCTTCTGGACACCTCCTGTGTGAAAGCTTTTCTTCCAGAGGACAGAAGGAGCTATATCCTACAGATGGCCTGATAGCTCGAACTGAGTTGTTCTCTGATCTATCTCGATGCAGTGGATGCTGGGTCTCATGGCATCCTCTGTGTTCACTGTACCCCTAGCACGCCTCCACATGAGACCCTCTGAATGGATACTCTGTATTCAGTGGTTCCCAACCACTCACCATCAGTCCTTTCTCATCTAGGTGACAGAACCTCTGAAGAGGTCACTCACCTGGTAGTCGCAAGAGGACAACCTTCTGGAAGGGTATCCCTTTGCTCCCCTGGATCATCAGATTTCCATTACCACGGATGCGTCCCTGATTGGGTTGGGAGCTCACTGTCAGAATCTCCACACCCAAGGTACGTGGACTCGGGACGAGTCCCAGCTTCACTTAAATGTCCTAGAAATGAGAGCCGTCCTCTATGCAGTCCGGGCTTTGAAGGACATTCTCTGTCGCAAGAACATTCTCCTTCAAACGGACAACAAAGCAGTGATGTATTACATCAACAAGCAGGGTGGTGCACACACTTACCCTTTATGCAGGGAAGCTATGAGAGTGTGGGAATGGTGCCTAGAGCACAAGGTTCTAATTCAGGCGGTCTACCTGCCGGGAGTGCAGAACGAACTGGCAGACCATCTCAGAACAGAGACAGATCCTCACAAGTGGTCTCTCGACTCCTCCATAGTTCGGTCACTATTCGCAGAGTGGGGAACTCCAGACCTGGACCTTTTTGCATCCCTACTCAACACAAAACTGCTTCTCTTCTGCTCCAGAAATCCAGGGCCTGGCATTTTCTGTCGGGATGTGTTCAGGCTGCAGTGGACAAAACGCTTTCTCTATGCCTTTCCTCCTCTTCCACTAATTCAGAGGGTACTTTTCAAATTCGAGTCCCAAGGGGACAAAATGATCCTCATTTTTCCTTTCTGGCCTCAACAGGTATGGTTTCCGTTACTCAATAATATGTTGGAAACCCCACCGAAAGCACTTCCCCTTCAGACGAACCGTCTGACCCAGGGCCCTTTGGTCCATCCCAATCTGACTTCGCTTCACCTTCACGCTTGGCTCTTGAGGAAATAGAAGTGAATAGGTTCAGTGTCTCTCGGAGAGTTTCAAATATTCTTTTGGCTGCACGTAAGCCAGCCACTAGAAAAACTTACACAGCCAAATGGAAGTGTTATTCTCTCTGGTGTGCAAAATCCTCTTTGAATCCTTTCTCCTGCCCACCAAATAAAGTTCTAGAGTACCTTTTGGACCTTTCAAATTCAGGTCTACAATACTCTACAGTCAAAGTTCACCTTTGTGCCATTTCAGCTTATCATGAGCCAGTACTTTCCTTATCACTAGCTCAGTTACCTGTAGTCAAGAGGTTTCTTAAGGGTATTCTGCATACTAGACCTCCTGTCAGACGTCCAGTCGCAGCCTGGGACATCAGTCTTGTGCTAGACATGCTCACACGAAAGCCTTTTGAGCCTCTAGCTACCTGTGAGCTGAAATTTCTCACTTGGAAAACAGCCTTCCTGGTGGCCATTGCTTCGGCCTGCAGGGTCTCTGAAAAACATGCCGTGGTAACAGACCCTTCGTATACTGTATTTCATAAGGACAAAGTAGTTCTTAGGACCCATCCTAAGTTTCTCCCTAAGGTTATTTCAGAATTCCATCTAAACCAACCTTTGGTCCTACCTACTTACTTTGTAAACTTCCAAAATGAAGGAGAGCTTACCCTTCATTCTTTAGATGTCAAAAGAGCTCTGCATTTCTATTTGGATAGAACAAAAGAAATTTGCAAAGCTCAACAACTGTTTGTTTCCTTCAGCGAGACCCAGCTTGGTCAGCCTGTCGCTATCAGATGCATTTTGGCATGGCTAGTGACATGCCTTCGCCACTGTTATTCCATGGCGCAAGTTAAGCCGGAGGGCAGAATATACACTCTCTACTAGAGCAGTCGCGGCATCCCTGGTGGAAATCCGCAACATGCCCATTGCAGACATTTGCAGAGCGGCTACCTGGAGCTCAATGCATACTTCAAACAACATGAAGTCTTGCTATATTATGACACATGCAGTATAACCCCAGGTTAGAACTGCTCCGAAGGTGAAAGAGTTAAGTGCATGGAATCTTGAGCACGAGCTCGGTTGAACACTCTGTCTGTGCTGCTTCAAACCTTAACTGTCAGATTCTTTACCTCGCCTCACTGAACAGTCGCTCCGGAGATTTCTCCTACTGCTCGGTTCATTTTGTCGGTTTTTAAACCGCATTTGTTTTAAAATCGAACCGCAACCGGTCGGTTCAAGCTCTGTCTGTGGTATCGTAAGTAAATTAAGGTTTTACATTTATTCTGTGTGGAACTTGTAAACGATATTATCGGTTCAGTTATGAACCGATCAGGTTGTTGTAAAATTACTTTAAACTTCATTAGAAGTGCGGTTCCCGGTTCTTATCGGTTCTAAA
Source organism: Neoceratodus forsteri (assembly GCA_016271365.2). Classification (NCBI taxonomy): domain Eukaryota; kingdom Metazoa; phylum Chordata; order Ceratodontiformes; family Ceratodontidae; genus Neoceratodus; species Neoceratodus forsteri. The sequence goes on from CM028131.1 coordinate 1,051,031,328, forward strand.
AAAACCAGATTTCATTACGGTTTTTTTCCACGACCCGTGACATGGTCTGGAACCGATAAGGGTGTCTTGCTTGGCTAAGGGCCGTTAGCGGGCACGTTTTCTGGTTAGGCTGGCATTATGTCTGAGAAACCCAAAAGAAAAACCGGGCCCACTGGGTTTCAACACTGATGTCTGTGGGGAAGCTTTTGTTAAGGCTGACCCACACACCACATGTGTCTATTGTCTGGGGTTTGACCACCTCAATTCAGACTACCAGATTTGTGTGAATTTCCTGCAGCTACCGGGATAAGAGTTGGTAGGCTCAGGGAAAGGAGGCTAGAAGTCCGCTGATCCAGATAGCCAGCGGTTCGGTGCCCAGCAGACCAAATCCCAAACAAGGTGAGTCTCCTCGGGCAAAAGGAGAGCTGATTCGGATGAGTTGGTTCCAGTTAAAAGGACTAGGAAATTAGCAGGTCTGGAGCCAAAAATCCCTTCTCCAACTGCTGCAGAAATAGCCAAAGTGATCAAAATTGTCCAGTCACTTTCCCCGGTTCCGACCGAACCGTCACCATCAGGCAGGCGGTCGGTTCCTCTGGTTCAGGAGTATGATGTAGAGGATTTTTTATGTACCGGAGGAGGGGAAGGAAGATTATGAAGAGAGTGAATATGATTTTGACAGTCTGGATGTGCCCATTGAACCGAACATTTCTCCAGATAGACCTATAGAAGTTTCTCCCCCTAGGCTTTCTGACTCTCCTTCTCATTTTATTTTCCATAAAAAAAAAAAAAAAAAAGTGGCTGAAACCCTCCAGCTTCCTATGGAAGAAGCTGTGGATGACCAAGAAGAGCCTGACTATGTGGAAATGATGGATATCCCAGAGTCTAGAAGACTGTCTATTCCTATGCACAAATCTTTGAAACGGGCAGTAAAGATTTAAAAAAAAAAAAAAAAAAAAAAAAAAAATTCTGTACTTCCTGTGGATAAGAAAATGGACAGAAGGTACACTTTGTCAGGCTCTGACACAGAGTTCCTCTCACAACAATGCAACCATGTTGGGGTAGTGCAGGCTGCAGCCTGTGACAAGGCAAATATTCCTTTGGCTTCACACCCCCTGGATAAGGACTCCAGGAGGATTGATGCCATGGCAAAGAAACAGTACATGGCAGCATCTTTGGGATTCAGACACACAAATTATATGGCTTATGTCGCAAGATATCAGAAATCCAGATGGGATACCGTTATGGCTCTTGCAGATCAGCTCCTGAACAACTTGCCAGGGGAGCTGGAGCAGGTGGCTGCTGATGGTATTGAGGCATCCAAGGTGCAATTCCATGCTGCAGTGGACTCTAATGATGTATCTTCCAGAGTCATGGCTACATCTGTGGCTTTTCGTAGAATGGCTTGGCTCAGGTGTCAGCCTGTCACAGGATACCCAGGCTAAGGCCATGGATTTTCCTGTTGTGGATAACTCTTTGTTTGGGGAGCAGACAGAGATTTATATGAAGAAAATGGATGAGTACAGGACTACCTATAGGAGTGCACAGGCCAAGGAAAGGCAGGCCACTCCTCAAAGGCAGTTTTCCAGGGGCAGGGGCAGGCCTCTTCACAGGCCTTTCTACCAAACCCAGGCCTCCTCTTCAGCCTATGCCCAGAGGGGCCTCTTCAGAGGGAGAGGCAGACAGGGTGCAAGCAGGCCCGCTCCAACCCCTCAGCCTAAAGCTCCTGCCAAACAGGCACCCTGATGGGTTGGCCAGGGCCGATTCTCCACTACCTGTAGGGGCAGGCTGGCTTACTTCGTCAGGACTGGATGTCTTTAACATCAGACAAGTGGGTCCTGGAAGTAGTAAGCCGAGGACTAACTCTCTGCTTCAAAAATTTCAAGGATGAGAGCCAGATCCTTTCCACCTGCAAATCCTTTAGAGGCTCTCGCCTTGGAAACAGAAGTCTCAACCCTCCTGGCTCTCAGAGCTGTGGAAAGGGTTCCTCCCCTACACCAGGGCAAAGGGTTGTAGTCCAGGTACTTCCTTACCCCAAAAAAGACAGGAGAATGGCGGCCCATCCTGGATCTCGGATACCTAAACAAGCACCTTTTAAAACCAAAATTCAAATGGTGACTCTGGGAGTTATTTTACCCTCTCTAAGGCCAGGGGACTGGCTAGCGTCCCTGAACCTCAAGGATGCCTACTTCCATATCCTCATCAGAAGCTCCAACCGAAAGTACCTCAGATTCAAACTGCCCTCAGGCCATTACCAGTTCAGAGCAATGCCCTTCGGTCTTACCTCTGCCCCAAGGGTATTCACAAAATGCCTGGCAGTAGCAGTTGCTCATTTAAGAAGGCAAAAGATTGCCATCTTTCCTTACCTGGACGACTGGCACATAGTGGGCCAGTCCCAGAACTAAGTCAAAGCACCTTCAAGTCACCCAGCAGCTGCTCCATCTTTAGGTTTCCTTCTCAATCTTCCAAAGTCCAGTTCTACAGCCTGTTCAGTTTCTCACCTTCATGGGTGCAGACTGAACACACAACAGGCCAGAGCCTTCCTTCCTCTGGAAAGGGCAAAGACCCTGGTTTCTCTGGCCTCCTCCTTCACTCTGCAGGTCTCTCAGCCAGCAAGGCATTTTCTGCAGCTGCTAGGGCACATGGCTGCTTCCACGGCAGTAGTGCAGGGAGCAAGATTTCAAATGAGGGACATTCAGTTCCATTGAGAGCCTTCTGGTCTCAAAGGAGAGATCCTCTAACCAAGTTGATCCCAGTAACTTGAACCCTGATCCAGGCCCTACAATGGTGGCAGGATCAGACCAACCTGAGACAAGGGGTGCCTTTTATCCCGCAGTCTCATTCCTTGACCCTTACTACAGATGCATCCCTTTTGGGGTGGGGAGCCCTCTTGGGCAACCTCACCACTCAGGGATTGTGGTGGTCTCAGGAATCTTTGCTCCACATCAATCTGTTGGAACTCGGAGCAGTTTTTCTAGCACTTCAAGCTTTTTCCACATCTGTTCAGAACAAAGTGGTACAAGTCAGAACAGACAACACCACTACAATGTGGTACATCAACAAGCCGGGGGGGGGCACTCGGTCTACGGCCTTGTGCACCGAAGCAATGAAGTTGTGGTCTCTGGCTTATTCCTGAACACCTCCTTTTGGCAGTTCACCTCAAGGCAAGACAATGTCCTGGCAGATGCTCTCAGCAGGATTTCCCAGGGCCATCACGAATGGACTCTGGATCCCTTATCCTGAAGGTGGTGTTGTTTGCCAGGTGGGGCATTCCTCAGATCTTTTGCAGCCCCAGGCAATCACCAACTTCCTCTTTTCTGTTGCAGGCCCCAATGTTGGGCTCAGTCCCTCTGGGCGCCTTCCTCCTCAACTGGGAAGGGAAGTTTCTCTATCGTCGTCCCCGTTCAAGGTGCTAGTCAAGATCAGATCTCAACCTTGCAGGATGATCCTGTTGCTCCAGATTGGGAGACAACCCTGGTATCCACTTCTGCTATCCTAGCAGTCCAACTTCCACTGTGCCTTCCCAGGAATCACTATCTGTTAACCTGTGCACAGGGGAGGGTTTGGTACCCGAATCTCTAATCTCAAGGCCTGGTTCTTGAAAAGTTATAGTTTGCTGACTTGCACCTTTCTCAGGGTGTGCTCAATGTTTTGAAGGCCTCAAGGAAGCCTTCCACCAGAGCTACTTATAACTCTAAATGGAAGAGGTTTTCTATATGGTGCTCTGGCAAGGGTATTTCTCCAGAGTCTGCCGGCTTGCCCACAGTTCTGGATTATATGGTGCATTTAAATGCTTTGGGGCTGAGAACAGCCACCCTAAAAGTGCACCTGGCAACAGTGTCTGCTTTTTATTTTTATTTTTTATTTATCAGCAGGTAAACCCTCTTCTCTTTCAGCTGATCCGGTGTTCTCCAAGTTTTTCAAAGGGTTGCTTCACATCAACCCTCCTTTCAGGGATCCTGCTCCTGCATGGGATCTTAATATTTGCATTGCCCAGCTTATGCAACCTCCCTTTGAACCCATGTCTTCAGCAGAGCTTAAGTACCTGACTTGGAAGACTGTATTTTTGGTAGCCATCACTTCTGCTAGGCACATAAGTGAACTATAAGCATTGTCAGTGGAGCCTGATTTTTATCTCCTTTCATAGAGATAAAGTGGTCCTCAGGACTAATAGAAAGTTCTTGCCTAAGGTGGTCTCGGACTTTCACCTGAATCAATCTGTCTCTTCCTGTGTATTTCACTGACCATTCCTCCTCTGGTGAGAGGAAATTGCACAGTCTAGATGTCAAAGGGCCCTTAGCTACTATAGAGGCGTACCAAGGGTCACAGGTTTGATTCCTCAACTCTTCCTCACTTACGGTGAGGTGAGGTAAGGAAACCTGCCACTAAAGATCCATTGCCAGGTGGATTGTTTTCTTGTATCCAATTTTGTTACAAAAACTGGGTAAGGTTTCCCCTTCAGGTCTAGAGGCTCATTCTACAAGAGGTACAGCTGCATCTTGGCTGCTGCCAGGGACATTCCTATCTTAGAGATATGTCAAGCAGCTACTTGGAAAACAGTTCACACCTTCACAAAGCATTACTCCCTGGACACCCAGGCTAGGAGTGATGCTCGGTTTGGCACAGCTGTGCTTCAGAGCTTATTTCCTAAGTAGGTTCTGCCCTCCTCCATGGAGGTACTGCTGTGTAGTCTGCATATGTCATAATATAGCAAGACTTCATGTTGTTTGAAGAAAAATTACTCTCCTTAAGTAATGTTGTTTCTTCTAATGGAGTCTTGCTATATTATGACCCCCACCTGCCCCTCTCAGAACCTCTTCTTCTTCTTGTTTTTTTGGTATGTGGGTGGGTAGTGACCTGTTGGCACATGATTGCCATTTTGTTTGCTGTTATATGTCATTCTTTGGTCCCCTGACTTGAGTCTTGTTGTTGGGACCATAAAATATGTTAGTATTTAGTAGCCAGTTGGCTAGTGTAGGTTTACAGCTTCCACACAGAACCTTTAAGTAAGTTTTGCTCGTAAAGATCTGCCAGTTAAGGTTTGAAGCAGCACAGACAGTGTTCAACCGAGCTCGTGCTCAACATTCCGTGCACTTAACTCTTTCACCTCCGGAGCAGTTCTAACCTGGGGTTATACTGTATATGTCATAATATAGCAAGACTCCATTAGAAGAAACAACATTACTAAGGCGAGTAATTTTTTCTTTTCACGCACTATGTCCTGGATGTCCATGCCAGACGGCACCGTTCGTTTGGCAGGACTATCCTCAATGGACTTCTATCCTAAAATTGTGAGCTCTTGGTCTGCCTGCCACCCTCTCGGGGGATTACTAGCTCGGTACTCTCCCATCAGTGTGAATGAGTGGTGAAGACTTTGTCCAGGAAGATATGGAAATTGCGTACCTACCGTAATTCTTGATCTTCTTGGACGAAGTCTCCACCACTCATTCACACGCCCACCCACCATCCCCCAAGCTCACCTCTGTTGTTGGTCTTCACTCCCTCAATCTTTAGGCTGTGAAGACTTCTTTGACCCTTCTTATACGGGTCGCTCTGACTATCATATGTCCGTTTTTTCGTTTTGTTTTTTTTGTTAGGCTATCCTTCTAGGTTAGTTACGCTGCACCTCCTTTGGGAAAAAGGTACTGAGGCGGTTGGAGGGTCGACACTGAGATGGTCATTGCCGCACCTCATGGCTCCATCTCTGGTGCTGGCCCTTTTTTGCAAAAAGTTTGCTCCTGCTGGGGCCTAGTGCCTCCGGTGTAGATCCCATCAGTGTGAATGAGTGGTGGAGACTTCGTCCAAGAAGATAAAGAATTATGGTAGGTATGTAATTTCCATTTCCCAGGCCTTACAATCCCTATCCCCAATCTGACTTTAGCCAGTACAGGGGGTCTTTCAGAGGCAGGGGCAGAAGGGGCCAAAGAACCACCTCTACCCAGCCATCTGCCTCACAGTCTGAGTCCTGATGTGAGTGTACAGGTCACCTCCCCGTTTCCGGTTGGAGTCAAACTCTCCTCGATCTTCAGCACTGGTCCCTCATCACATCGGATAAGTGGGTGCTGGAGTTGGTGTAGAAGGGTCTGTCAATACAGTTCAAGCAGCTGCCAGACCTCAAGCATACCCAGGTGTCAAGATTTCTGTCACCAACCCAGATACCGCTGTTGGAAATGGAGGTACAAAACCTTCTGGCTTTATGAGCAGTGGAGAGGGTCCCCACACACGAGAAGTGCAAGGGCCTCTACTCCAGGTATTTTCTGACATAGAAGAAAACTGGGGAGTGGCGACCTATCTTAGATCTCAGATATTTGAACAAACATCTGAAAAAAACCAAATTAAAAATGGTCACTCTGTCACTGGTCATACAGTACTTATAGCAGGGAGACTGGCTAGACTCCCTTGACTTAAAGGACGACTTCTTCCACATACCCATAAGGAGATCTCACAGGAAGTTTCTGAGGTTCAAACTTCCTTCGGGTTACTATCAGTTCACTGCAATGCCCTTCGGTCTGTCCTCGGCCCCAAGAGTCTTTACCAAATGTCTCACAGTGGTAGCAGCACATCTCGGGAGACTGGGTGCTGCTCTCTACCCCTATCTGGATGACTGACTCATGGTAGCAAAGTCTCCTTGCCAGGTCAAGGAATCTTTGTCTCACAGAATGCACTCTGCAGTGTTGGGGTTTCCTGGTAAATCTAAAGAAATCTCACTCGGAACCCACCCAGCTGCTCACCTTCATAGGGGCCCAGCTGGACACTCAGAAGGGATATGCTTTCATCCCGCAGGAAAGAATTTAGTGTTTCCTTTCAGCAGCAGATTATTTCGCCCAGGGACAGCCAAGACCAGCCAGACATTTCCTGCAACTTTTGGGACATATGGCCTCTGACTGCAGTAGTCCCAGGGGTCAGGTCAAAGTTGCAGAAGAGTTTGCTGGTGCGGGACGATCCTTATTGGTTGTCCGCCATTTCCACAAAGAGGACTGACTCGACCGAGCCTTGTATCAGATATAAAGTACACCTTCTTTCAGAAGTCTGCCAATAAGGTAAGACAGTTTCTACTTAACGTTTTAGAAGGAAGGTTACATACAAGTAATTAGTTAATAGAAAAGAATGATCAAATAGGCAAATGTAAGTTTCATTGAGGCACTGCGAGGTCATTAGTGACTGGGGAGTTGCTGCTGTTTGGAATCCTCACATGCCCAACATTCTAAAGCTTGGACTTTGCCATTTTCCTGGTAGGGATGCACTAAACCCAGTTGTTCTGACTCCCCATTGACAATGTTGGAGCCAACAGAAAAGGAAATTGCAGTAGGTGTAACGCCCCTACAAATGGGGGTTCCCGAAAAGTCTTTCTTGAGCTTGCCTGGCTGGTGTTCTGCGTTTTAGAAGTTTAAATGTATTGCCAGAGAGTGCCTGTATAGCCTCTCTGTACTGTCTCTTTAAGAGCTGCCTGGATTGCAGTCATTAATTTGAGAGAGATCTCTGTTGGAAGATGTACTTGTTTGCTGATCATTTGTTAGAGTGGTAACAATGTTGCAGTTTATTCTAACCTGTGTTCTTTGTAGCATGGACAGTTCTGTTTGTTTCCATCATCTTGGTCCTGGAATGCAGAATGGGCCAATCAGTACATTTGGGACTCTAAAATGGAGCCTGCCTACAGGGGCTTGGTGGAGCCAAAACTTGTAGGAATTGTAGTTTTGGGCTTTTGGCGCCTAAAATAACCTGGAGGGGGAGCCCTTGTTGTGACACAGATCAACCAACTGAACCCTTTGGATCTTGGAAAGTCCCACACTGCTTGCAGTTTCAGTTAGATCTGAGTTGGGAAGTAAAGAAATAACAGCTCGAGATAGTTCGAGCAGCAATCCATAGTGGATTCGCGCGGGAGAACTGTGGAGTCTGGAGAGCGAATTAAGCCACTGAATTGTGACCAGGCTTTAACCTGAAGATCGAAGATTTGCTGAATGCGATCGGCCTGTCAGGACTTCCAGCTACCTCTGAACTCCCGGATTGTGCAAAGACTCTCTGTAATTGCAACCAACGAGCCATTTGCCTGGTACAGTGGAATTTCCTTACATGTGAATGTGCTGTATGCTTATAGTGGGTCGTGATTTGGTTCCCCACTGTGTCTGAACTGTGTTTTGCTTGCTGGAGGCTGTATCCAGCTCCACGGACTGAATCCGTATCCATTTCCGTTTACATGGGCCCTACTACACTGGCCCAGCCAAAATACCTGCTACGCAGAGAAAGTCTTCGACGAGAGACCAGCCTGGGGATCAGCCCCCTGCTCAACACCTTGAATAGGAACAATGCCTCGGTGATTCGTGTGGGTCCTGCTTCTCTGGGCACTCCAGCTCAACAGCTTGCAGTCTCAATTTCGTCCTGCCTGTGTCCAGTATTGGGTATCGTGAGTAAACATCAGGGCAGCTCCCTGCAACAACAGCTAAATCTAAAAGTGTTGTCAGCTGATTTTCTTGTTGCCTTTTCTTTCATGAACTGAGCCCTCCGGCTCCGGATCACAAATAGTGTGTGGTGTGCATGTTGCTTTCTTCTATCACAGGGCCCCAACCAGCTGCAACGTTCCTGGCTAGCCCACTGTTTTCCTACCTGGGTACCCAGAGTGCGTGACTGTGTAGGGACTCTGAACTGCATGCATAACTGATTAATATAGCTTTTAAGCAAATCAACCTTATTACACCCCTCCCTTGTTCATGTCCCCTGAATAAATCAGATTTAACTTTGTTTGCATTTAACCTCTGTGGTTCCAGTTTGTGCCGAAAGTATTGCACTGTTGCTATTTGCTGTGCTTAACCTTGTTTTTACAGGGGGTCCCCAGGGTCAAGCTAGAGGAACCAGCCCTGGTGGTAAGTGCAAACAGTGTGGGTAATTGCCTGGTGAATAAGGGTCATTGTGAAAGTAATTATTGTATATTGTTCAGGCCACTGGGGAGGGGTTACACTGTCCTAGAAGGCTGTGCCCAGGTTAGCTCGACCACTAACAGCCCCGACCTCCGGGTGGAGGCACCCATTTCATTACCTAGGCCCCTTAACCTGCTACTAGCCAAACAGGCAGCATGGGTAGTAGCCCTTGGGATAGCACCACCTAGGAGTTGCATAAGTATAAAGAAATTTTTTCTGTCTCTCTTGGCAAGAGTGCGACATGAGGGTTGTGTTTTCTATCAGACCTCCCATTAACTGCCGAGGAGGCCCTGTAGTACAGGCCAAAGACATTGCAGTCTCTCCTCAGAGCCATACGGCATGTCTCTAGCTTAGCTTTATCAGACATTTTCCATCTCTGCTAAGATATCTGCAAGAAGGCTAACTGACAATTATGTTAAACAAAAACAATTAAAAACAGAAACATGAAAAAAAAAAAAAAATTGGTTATAGGCAGAGGGGGGCGCTGTGGAGCCAGAGCACGCAAGCAGCAGAGTTTAAGAGCTCCTTTGTTGAACATTATAAAACTATAAAAAACAACTATTTGGAGCAGAGTCTTGGTAAAACTTTTCATTCCATCAGATAGAGGAAGGTCAGAAGGATAAGATGGGGAATCCACACAAGGATCATGGCGGGGCAACAGGTGGAAAAACCTCTGGTACAATTCAGCATCCCAGGGCAGGTCAGGAGATATAGGCCTCCTCTTAGCCGGATTCAGAAGAGACTAGGGCTACGATCGGGATTAAACTACAGCGGATAATAACCTCGGTTGCTGACATAAATAATAAAATAGACTCATTTGGCACTGGAGTTGACGCTGTGGAGCAAACAGTTGAAAACTTGCAGTCGAAAATGAGCGATGTTAAATAGAGCTCCGACTGTACCTCTGTGGCCACTACACTGATTGTTAAAGAGAACACCCACCTAAAGGCCCATTTGGAGATGCTGGAAAATCAGGCCCGTTCGTCTAATGTGCGGATCCTCAGGTTACCCGAGGGAATAGAGGGAGATCACCCGCTAATGTTTCTGCAGGACTGGATGGGAGAAAAGCAGGTGCCTGAAAGGCAAAATGTTCAATCTGGGCTGCAGAAGGCCTATAGAATTGCACCACGGGGCTATGGCGATGACTTGGACACTCCACGCACCTTACTACTGGTAACTGATGGCATTGGGATAAGATCCTTCGCCTTGCAAGACAAGCGGGTCAGTTAACACAGGACGATCGATCCGTTTTTTAATGTTCCCAGATCCAAGCTATGCGACTCGTATGAGGAGGAAGAAATTTGATGGAGTACGGAAGAACTTGAGGGAGGCTGCGATCTGCCGTGCGGTGATGTTTCCAGCTAGACTTAGCGTGGTTTACAATGGCAAAGTCTGGGTGTTTTCCGACCCGATGGAGGCGGGTAAATGGGCGACTAGTTTTGTCTATAAACTACGGAATCCTACTCGAGGAGCAGAAGAAGAATCCGAGGACAGTGAGCTTGCAGAGACTGAAGGACTGAGCCAACAATAATAGTTTTTTCTTCTGTTTTATCTGTTCACCTGTTGTATAGCAGTAGACTGCTGGGAAAATATTAAAGGCTTAAGGGAACATGCTGATAGAAGCATTTTTTCTTTATTTGAATAGTTCACTTAATATAACAGGCAGAGCATTTAATCTGTTATATAACTTTTGAAAAGTTTAAACTAAACAAATATTTCCTCTTAGTATAATTATCTGGATCCCATCTAGAGTAGTCGTGGTTTTAAGATGGGAAATATAGTTTGATAGACAAATAAGCTGTATTGGGATTCTACCTGTTTTTCTACCTCTAACTTAAATATAACCGATGAAGATTTGGAAATGGGGAAAGTTTGTTATATTTTTCCTTTTCTCTGCTTGTATGGAATTGCTATAGCAATTAACTTTTAGATTATATAGTGTGATGCCATTAGTCCCATAGGGGACATGATCTGCAGGGTTTTAAATAATTGATTGGCAGTTTTTTTTTTCTTGGGACAATGCTAACTGTAAAGAAAGTATTTATATAGGTTTTCTAGAAGTGTTATGTTTGTTAAACACAGTGAGGTAAGTGCTATGCATTTGCACAATGTTTTAGCACTTTCATGAGCAAAACGCTAATCAAATTTTGGAGTTAAATAAATCCCTGATCTGTTGGAATTTTATTATGGACTTTAGAATTTGAATTAGTCACACTACTCTTGGACTCTATTACAGCCTTAAACTTTATATGTTTATTGAGTGTTATATTTTAGAATACCTTCCGTATGAGGTATCACAATATTTGAGATGCATTCATCCTTTTATTAAGGAGATACCAGGATATCTCTTATGACAAATGTATTCTTGTGTTATGTATACGGTCTGTCTCATATGGAATTATTTGTCTGACAACAAATGAAAAATAAAAATATAAAATATAAAAAAAAAAATGTTATAGGCACACTCCACAAGGGGATCCCTCACTGTGTTTGCACTTTCCACCCTACTTCCCCTTCCAGGACTTGAAACTCGGTTCTTACAAAAATCAGTTATTTTTATTAAGGTTGCTTCAGCATTATTATTGCGGTTACTCTACAGTACAGTTGTAAAGGTTGGTGGGGTTTTTTTATGCATTTTTTTTTTACATTTACATGTCTGCTTCAATTTGATTGGTGTTTTTCAAACATTTTTTATAAAATCGAAATTTCTTTGGTAGCCTCTTAGCTAATTTTACTAGCCACTGCTCCAATTGGTCACTAGAAACAAATCTAGTTAACTGCCAGAGTGGAGCTGCAGCATTTGAAACCAGTACTCTAAATTCCAGAATTAAAGTAGGTTACATCTCCAGGGGCATCTGTCATTAATGGAGATGTACACATAGGCCCAGATATTCAAACTGTGCCCAAACAGTGCGCAGGAGCAAGCTAAAGTCCATTGCGCCCTTGCGCAAGAGGTGCGATATTCAAAAACTGCACTGGCCAAGATGCGCCTACAGCTGACGACTGAATATCACACCACCTGTGCCATAGCGCAACTAGACAGGTGAAGCTGAGCATATCTGATGCACCATAGCGCAACAAGGGATGTTCAGCTGAGCAGTCCAGATGCGCCATAGTGCAACCAGGGACACCCCAAGCAGCAGGGCAGCAATGCAACAGCATAACCAGGGATGCAGGGGCCCACCACCCATGCCACAGGTGGGAAGAGGAACACACAGCAGAACAGACATCGTCCCCCCACACCCCATGCACTGCACAACTGAGGGAGGGCTGGAATAACCACTGGCCCATGGAGACCAGCAACTAACCCACAGCTGGGCCATGGTGCCCCATCACACCCCCTGGCAAGCTGTGACTGGCACACAAGGAGGGCCGACCACCTCGTGCCACACCATCCCACCAATGCAGAGCACACCCTGCACAGTGACCCCCAGTCACCCTGCCCAGGAGCAGTGTCCACCAGTGCAGGATACCCCATGCATGCCACCACCCCCACTGTGACAATGCAACCCTGTGCTACACAGAACCACGCAAGGCAGCCACACCACGAGCGCCCATCAGCGGGTGGCAGCACACAGCGATGCAACAACTGTATACACAGTGCTACCACGCACAGCCCCCAGGTACAGCTGAGAGACTGAACCATACGTCTGCACACGAGGTACCCCACACGTGACAGGGCATGCCCCGGACCCCACCACCAGTGGTACAGCACCCTGCACGCTCTCCCAAGGACACACCCCGACCCAGCACTGGCCACAACGGCTAGCACAGACACCCACAGTGGTGCATGGAAGCATGCACCACACCGGATGCAACACAGTGCATGGACAAACACCCACCCATACCCAGGGGCACACCAACACAGGGACGCAGTAGCGGGGCAAACAAGCCCCCAGCGTGTAGCCATGGAAGCAGTGTACACACGGCCAGCACTCCTCCATGGCACAGGAGTGCCAGCCACCCTGCGCAGGCACTGTGGAGCTGGGAGCTGTACGCCACCAGCATTTGCCCGTAGCACAAGTGACAGACAGTGGTGCACATCCCCTGCAACACATACAAGCCACAGCATGGAGGTGGGATAACAGCAGAGGCCACAGTGTCACCCGAGGCAGACATGCACCACACCAGTGACAGGAGGCAACCCAGCATTGTGATGGGTGCAGTGGCTGTCCTGCATGGACAGCCACCACTGACATGCCAGTGGACCGTGCAGATCAGACATGCAAGGGTGTCAGCTGCACAGGCCATGGACGGGCTGATGGGTGCGCCATGGACACGGAGCATGCATCATGGACCACTGCACAGGGAACAACACACACACACCACAGACAGTGACTGGTAGCTACTCCAACACCATAGTCACTTCCCCACGGCCGCACACATGCCCATGACTGCACCACCTCTGACGCCATGCACACCACTGCAGCTGAGCACCTATAGCCCGCTGCAGAGACCACCACAGTAGGCATATCAAAAGAAATGTATTTAAAACATCAAACAAAACTATGTACAAATATTTACAAAAGTTTGGGGAGGGCCACAAACAAGGTGGGGTGGGTAAGGGCAGGGGTGAACAAATGGTAGAGGAAGGAGGGGTGTGAGGGTGGGTCCAGGGGGGGTAGGAGAAATCAGGGGCATTGGTAAGCTCAGCGGGAGCCCCGCTCCCTGCTCCTTCTGCCATGACGCTGCCTGACACCCAGCCAACCGATCCTTTGCAGGATTTCCAGCGATGCCCTGGCAACATGCGGTATCTCCCGCAGCGCCTCCCTGATGGCCTGCAGCTGCCGTCCACCTAGGACAAGGGAGCGGAGTCAATAGGTGTGAATGCCTAGCCCCATATAGCCCACCTTCTGTGCATGGCATACGGCCGTGGGACATGCCTCTGTAATGGTGTGTGACCACCCACAGTGATCGCGTCCACAAGACCTGCCCACCCAGGCGCACACAGCCATGTGGACTGTTGCACACACCCACTGGCGAAGGCAGTGGCATGGCCATGTACCCGATGCACGCGTGGACCACCATTGATGCACTACCAGACATGCAGTGCCACTGGACAGTGCTGACTGTAACAAGTTGCGTGCATGGCAGTGGTGTCAATGGATGATGGCCATGCCCCGCTGCCCACCCTGTTACACAGCATGCAATAGTAATCATGGATGTAAGGCACTCACCATCATCAGTCTGGTCCCTCTGTCTCTGTGGACCTTCGCCCCTCCTGGAGTGACTGTCTTCCTGCTGGCACCTCCTCTCCCTCGCCAGCCGTCGCTCGTCTGGGCCTAAGGTGCAAACATGGAGAGAGGAACATCAGTACAATCCTGTAGCAAAGTCCCCCTGCCCCCATGTGTGTGCAATCCCACACAGCCAGACCCACCCACCCCACACCCTGATAACACCACCACAGCCAACACCGGACGGTCCCCACCCCCATGTTCCAGACACATGCAACTGTGATACCCATCTGGAAGATAAAAGTGTATGGACGTTACACCTACCTGGCCATGGCACCATGCCCCTCCTGGCACGTGCCCGCAGGCGGGCATGCGGGTCCATGTCCCTCCGCCTCAGGTCCCCATATCTGTGGCGGCACTGCTCCGCCGTCCGCCACCTCCTGCCACACCTGACTCCTGGACCTGTCCAGGGGTGCCTCACCAAACAGTGGGCCAACAAGTGGCTCCACAATGGCAACCAAGTTTGCCATTTCTATTTGGCTCCACTGGGGAGCTCTTCTCCACGCCATCTCTTGCTCGGTAGGGTTAAAATGGCACTCTGCAGCGTGGTTCCGCCACGTGTAGATGTTGCGTGGTACAGCACTGCCATTCCCTATCGCGCTGTCACTGAACAGCTCGATAGTGGTGCACCCATGCCTGACGCATGGTGCCTAGGGGGCAAAGGTCAGGCACAGGGTCAAAGGTCTCTGGCGCATGGACAGCCACAGCACGATTGAAACCCAGTGCGTGTAGTGCGATTGGGTGCCTGTGTGCCACCTTCAGTAGCGGCCTACCGCGCTGTTGCCCCAGTGCGCCTACGACGCCCCAGTGCCACAACGCCATATAGGTGAACAGCACTGTAGTGCTACTGGCACAATGGTGGCCGTGCTGTGCATTGCCTCCCACGCACAGCACGTCAGCAGCGCGGCAGGCGCCTGCGTCATGAACCCGGGCATGCGCATTTAGGTATGTACTGCGCATGTCACAGAACTGTGCCCTTGGCTCAGCACGTTCAACACAACTGCTCAAAGTGCAAAAGCGCGATATTCAGCCGTCATATGCAAATCAGCTAATCAGTCATTCAGTGGCGCAATCACTGCAGTTTGCGTCCACTTAAAGTTGCACCTCGCCTCATTTGCATGGGTTGCGCTATAAAAGTGCGACATTGGGCTGCACTGGCCATAGTCTGTTACTGCAGTCTGTTGGTGAATTGCATGCTGTTTGGGAGTGTGGAGTGTGGATTTTGGGACATGCATGGGACTGCAGTCACAGGTAACACCTGTCATTCTCACAGGCTGAATCATGACTGAGCGAGTTGTGGAGGAAGCGGAACAGAGTTGTTGGGTTGGTGGGGGGGGGAGGCCAAATTTCACTAAGGCCAAGACGGATGCCCTGTTCGAGGCCTACCTGGACCAGGAGCTGCTTCTCAACGGACGCCAGGGAACACCACAGGCCCATGCTGCTGCATGGGAGGAAGTGGCACGTGCTGTGAACCTGCATGGCAGCCACCAGCGCTCCGTGCAGGAGTGCAAGAAGAAGATGGGCACAGACAGGAGGAGGATTAAGAAGAAGGTGGCTGCCATCAGGGCAGCACAATCTGCGACAGGTGGGGGACAGCCTAAGGTGCTATGCCTGACCCCACAGGAGGAGAGGGTTGCTGGCAGCATGCAGCGTTGCGCCATTGAGGGTGTTCCGGGTGGTGTATTCCAGATGGGTGGTAGCCCGTCACTGCATCGTAGGTCATGGTCTTTCTATTTGGGGGACAGGGTAGGTCACATGCAGTAACACGACTTTGTTTTCCCTTAGAGCTCCTGAGCGTCTGCATGGGTCAGCGGTGGTGGGCCTCTCCACTGAGGCCAGTCAGATGGAGATGGAGGAGGGCCCATCCACCTCCACAGGAATACGTGGCTCAGTGCGACAGTGGGCCTGCCTGGATGTCCAGACTGATGATGTTGGAACAGGTGCGGAGGAGGCCCTGCCCATGTCCCAGCGTGCTACCGTCCACGGATGCCAGCATGCTGTGACTTGGGCTGGTGCCGGGTCTGTCACTGATGATGATGTCGCTAACGTCATGGGCAGTGACACGTGTGTGCCACAGGATGGCCACACAGCAGGTAACATCGCGGTGGTGCTGCCTTGGAGGCCTGCATGTCATCACAGTCCCAGCCTGTGCCTGTCTGCACCGGTGGGGCAGCGTGGGTGTGTGTGTGTGTGTGTGTGTGTGTGTGTGTGTGTGTGTGTGTGTGTGTGTGTGTGTATACAGGTCAGTGGGACTGTTGCGGCCACTGCGTCGGCACCAGTGAGCCCTGGGGAGGGGCAGCATCAGCAGTCGGCCAGTGGGCTTGAGGGTACAGTGTCGGGGGGGGGGGGCGTCTGTGCACCACCTGTGGATATGCCCAGGCCTTGTCCTGGTGTGCAGCGCCCACCCTCAAGGGGTGCTGAGCATCAGGGCCGCGCACACCCTGAGGGACAGAATGCCAATCAGGCAGATGACCTCTTGGGCATACTGCAAGCATCAGTCAATCAGCAGATGCGGCTTGCGACGGCGGTGGATGCACTACATGCGGCTCTGGAGTGGGCAGAGGACCGTCACAGCAGAGAAACCGCTCTGCTCCTGGCAGGGATGGACCGGATGCGGGAGGATGTGACCACTGCCATTGACAGGCTGACACACACAATCACAGCTGCCATGGCCACAGGGGGCACACAGTTATTTGCCCATGCGGCACAGACACTGCGTAGTGCAATGTCCACCCCACCCGTTCCCGGCATCGTGCGGCACCCTCCTTGTCGACACCGGGTTCAGCTGTGGGCATCCCGAGCACGCCTGGCGCAGGCATGTTTGGTGTGCTGCAGACCCCTCTACGAGTACGGTCGCGTTCACGCAGTGGAACCCCTGGGGGACCATCGGTGCCACCCCACGAGCCAGTGATCAGCCTGTCCGTGCTGGCGGGTCTCGGCGGAGCTGCCCACGCATCCGTGGCGGCCGGGGCACTGTGGTGCGTGACTGACCTGTCTTCCAACACGGCTACTGTCTGATGCTGCCCTGTGTGCACTGTCATTCAGCGGGCAATGCACGGGTGGGTACCCGGCCCTGCACGCAGACACACGGTCCATCTGCACACCCTGCCGACTGCTGTCCGCAGTTGCATGTGCATGATGATGCCTGCATTGCGCTATACACCAGTGTGCAATGGTGCCCAGCATCTGACGCACGCACAATGACAGGCAGTGGGCATGGTGGTCTGTGGACATGTGCATGGCTAGGGGGTGGCGTTCTGGGTCAGTGTGCCTCCTACCCTTTGTGCATGTCGTGTGTGTGTGTGTGTGTGTGTGTGTGTGTGTGTGTGTGTGTGTGTGTGTGTGTGTCTCTCCACGTGCCATGTTAGACCTTGCCCATCCCTGGTGGGGGGTGTGGTCCCATGCCAGCCACTTCCCTTATGACATGCACCCTGGTGTGTGTCCATGCATGTTTGTGGGTTGTGCCTTAGCCACTGGTGGTTGCACATGGCCCCATGACTTACCTGGGTTGGTTGAAGTGCTCCTCCGTGATGGTGTCCCGTGCAGCTGTGCCAGCGGAGCAGTCGAGGTCCCGTCACCAAGGGGGCTGCCCATCACCATTGTCACTGGCGCCCCTATCGCTGTCCCCCTCTTCGACCTGTACGGCTATCCCACATTCGTTGGCCATGTTGTGCAGGATGCAACAGGCCAGGAATAGCCCGCAGGCCTTTGAGGGGCTGTACTGTAGGGCACCGCTGGAGATGTCCAGGCAACGGAAACATGCCTTCAGCATCCCGAACACCCGCTCGATGACATTACGTGTGGTGGCGTGTGCCTCATTGTAGCGTTGCTGCGATGTGGTCGTGGGCTGCCGGTAGGGTGTGAGCAGCCAGGGACGGAGTGGGTATCCACTATCACCTGTATGTAGAGGGTGGAGGTTAGTTTGGTGATCAGCGTAGCCCTGCCCCGGGCCACGTAGGCCACTACCCATGTCACCTCTGACCAAGCCCTATGTTTGTCCATGTGGTTTGCATACTCACCCACTAGGTGGCCAGTGGGGATGTCCCCACTCTTTAATCTGTGGCACAGTGCCGACTGATGCCAGATGAAGGCATTGTGTGCTCCCCCGGGGCGTGCAGGGCACAGACTATTGCCCCATGGCATACCATGGCATACATGCTACCCTGGTGGAACTCCTGTATGTTTGCTGCACTCGCCAGTGTGCTGGAGAAATGGATGTACTCCGCAGCATGTGGCAGCAGTGCGCTGAGGAATTGGGTGAGGTGGCGTGACACAGCCGACTGGGTTATGCCTGTGGTGTCCCCTGTTGGTCTCTGGAAGGTACCCGTGGCGAGCAAGCACATGCAAGCTGTCACTTTAGTCTCTACTGACAGAGCATGGCTCTGTCGTGTGGGTGCCTGCATCACATCACTGCACAGCTCACAGAGCCGCCTCAGAATTGCCCGATTCAGGTGGTACCAGCCCACGATCTCCGTATCACTATATAGCTTGAAGCTGGTGCGGGCTCGGTACTGCCTGCTGGGGGCATACCACTGACTGGCCCTTCCACTGCCCGCCTTCTCACCCCCTTCATTACTGCCTCCATCTGGATGGTGGCACTGGCCATGTCCCTGGCTTGTGTTCACCCCCCTATGGCAGCTGTTTCTGTGTTCTCCCCGCTGTAATGGCTGCTAGTTCCCCTGCACCGGCAACACCTGATTGTGCTGTCCTCACTGCTGTGTGGCACTTCCTCCTTCTGCACTGTGGCTCCCCACACCTTCCCCTGAGCCTGTGGGTTCCAGGTGCCCTTTCACTGTCCTGTGTGTGTGTGTGTGTGTGTGTGTGTGTGTGTGTGTGTGTGTGTGTGTGTGTGTGTGTTTTGCCTGTGTGGCTGGCTATAGTTCAGCAACTTGTGGCTTCCCTGTAGCGTTCTTGAGCCTCTCCCTTGCTCCTTTTTATTTTGGCTTATTTCCGCTATGGGGCAACTTCCGCTTGCTCCCCTATTGCGCATGGCACATGTTGTTGAATATCGCACTGCGCCATTTATGCATGGTTCTTCCCACTTCACTTGCGCATACATTCATTATCATTGCGCTGTTGCGCAGCATGATTTGAAGGGCGCAACTGCCTCCCGCTGAATATCGCAGAATGGCACTTTTTCAGACTTGCGCTGACGCAACCCTATTGCACATGGCACAACTCTTTTGAATATCTGGGCCATGAAGTGTAAACATAGTGAGGGATCCCCGTGAAGAAACAATTTTGTATTTTTCCCATTTAGTGCAGTGATATCCTTTTGAATATGGTGGCACATGTATGTTTCATGAAATAATGTTGTACCTTTTCTTTCAGGTTGAAAATGAATCCAGATAGTGCTTTGCAAGAGAAGAGTCACCCTAATCAACAATATGAACAGCCACCAACTCCAAGTCTAACGAAAAGAAAACGGGTTCAGGAGAAGTAGGTTGAAATTAAACTTAACTACAATGAATACAAACTAATGTATGGGCAACTGTGTGATACAAGTGTTTTTTTTAGACATTCAATGGGTGTATTGCTTCATAAAGCTGGTAGTTTTTGAAAGCAACACATACTGAGGATGTTTGCAGACACAAGTGGTAACATAATTGCCCCCTTTTTTTTTTTTTTTTTTTGGTAACATGACGTTTATGAAAATCCTGTATTCAGGCTCTAGGAGTTGCTCACTATGCTTATCGACGGCAGTCATTCCGCTGGAATGAGCTGCCTTGGAGCCTAGAATTTTATGCTAATTATGGAATCTTAGAATAAAATTAAACTCTGCTGTTTGGTCGCGTCCTCCTCTGTTCTCTCTCGTGCGTGCTCCGTCTCTCTCTCTCTCTCTCTCTCTCTCTCTCTCTCTCTTAGTTTTTGTAACAACGAAAATGTCTCCCGGGTCCCTTTTCTGACGTAACCCAGAAACTAGTTTGCCCTTTTAAAACAACATGAAGTCTTGCTGTATTCTGACTATACTCAGTTTGCCCCAGCACTTGAACTGCTCCAGAGAGGAAAGAGTTAACTCTCTGCCAAAGCATGGAACGTTGAGCTCGTGCTTGGTTTTCAAACCTCTATACCTGGTACATTCTACTGTAACTGTTAGATTCTTTACTCTGCCTACCTGTGAAGACGCTCCGGAGAATTTCTCCTCGCTACTTCGGTTCGGTTAGTTCTTTCGGTAGATTTTTATCCAATTGTTTCGGTCATCAGATCTCTTTCTATGGTACAGTAAGTGTATTTTAGGTAGTGGTAGAAATTGTTTTTTTCTTCGGTTCTTTGCCGGGCAGTCCGGTTTGGGAACTGAAAAATTACTGTTTAAACTTTGTGGAAGTGTGGTCTGCTAACTTTCTGGTTTCAAAAAACTAACTGTTGTTGATGTCGATGTTGTTGTTGATGTCGATGTTGTTGTTGATGTCGATGTTGTTGTTGATGTCGATGTTGTTGTTGATGTCGATGTTGTTGTTGATGTCGATGTTGTTGTTGATGTCGATGTTGTTGTTGATGTCGATGTTGATGATGTTGTTACGGTTAAAACCGAAAAGTTTTTGTACTACCTGGCGTGAAAGCTGTAAAGGGTAATTTTGGTAGTAAGGCCATGTCTGAGAAACCCCAAAAGAAAACCGGTCCAACTGGGTTTCAGCAATGTACTGAGTGTGGGGACGCTTTTGCTAAAGCGGATCCCCACTTCATCTGTGTTCATTGTCTGGGGTTTGGCCACCTCAAATCAGACTGCCAAATTTGTGCAAGCTTTCTTAAAGCCACTCTAGATCAGACTTGCTAGGCTGAAGGAAAAGCAGGTCAAAAAATCCGCTGACCCGGATGGCCAGCCCGGTTCCGTTCCAACTGATCCAGAGGAGGTGCCTGCTGACACTGGCTATATCTCCTTGGACAAAAGCAAATCTGATTCAGAGGGATCAGTTCTGGCGAAAAGGAAAAAGAAATCTGCCAGTTCGGATCCTTCTCCTTAGTTCCCAACCGCAGAAGAGATTGCGAGAGAGATAAATATAGTACAGTCGCTCCGCTCTGTTCGACCGAACCAATACTGCCAGGCAGGCGATCGGTTCCAGCTCCTTCAGAATTTGAACCAGAGGAGTATTATGAATTGGATTGGGAGGGGGATTCTGAGTGTGAAGGTGATGATGAAGATGATTATGAAGGTCTAGATGAGCCGTAGAGCCTGACATCTCCCTAGACGGGCGTTCCAGCATTTCCCCTCCCAGACTTTGAGTCCCCTTCCCACTTTTTATTTTATAGAAAGGTGGCAGAGACTCTCCAGCTACCAGCAGTGGAAGCTGTTGAGGAAGCAGAAGAACCTGACTTTGTGGAAATGATGGATGTCCCAGAGTCAAAAAGGCTGTCTATTCCCCTGTATAAATCTTTGGGGAAAAACTCAAACTGTTAAAGGTGTCTTTCTCCCTACCTCATGCGGATAAAAGAATGGACAAGAGGTACATGTTGTTGTAAGGTTCTGGGATGGAATTCTTGTATTCCCATTGCAGCCATGTTGGGGTAGTGCAGGCTGCAGCCTGTGACAAGGCTAACGTCCCCTTGGCATCACACCCCCCCAGATAAGGATTCCAGGAAGGTGGATGTCATGGCAGAGAAACAGTACTTGGCATCTTCCTTGGTACTCAGACAAGCTTCTTATATGGCTTATGCTGCTAAATACCAGAAATCTAGGTGGGATACTGTTCTGGAGCTAGCTAAAAGTGCCTCTCCCCAGCTAGCCAAGGAGCTGGAGCAGGTTGCTGCGAATGGCATAGAGGCATCCAAGGTACAATTCCATGCTGCTGTGGACTCCAATGATGTGGCATCAAGAGTCATGGCTACATCTGTCTCCTTGCAGAGGTTTGCTTGGCTCAGATGTACTAGCCTCTCACAGGATACCCAGGCCAAGGCCATGGATTTTCCTGTCACAGGTAATGCTCTGTTCGGGGAGCAGACAGAGACATACATGAAGAAGATGGACGAATACAGAACCACCTACAGGAGTGCAGTGGCCAAGGAGAAACGGGCCACTCCTCTAAAGCAGCAGTCTAGGGCTGGCAGGGGAAGGGGGAGGGTGTGTGTGTGTTTTTTTTTTTAGGAAGAGGCAGAAAGGGGATGAGCAGGGCTGCATCCTTTTCTCAGCCTAGGGTCCCTGCCAGACACCCTGATGTGTCAGAACAGGTCACCTCCTCAGTTCCAGTGGGGAGCAGGCTGGCTTATTTTTTTTCCAGGCTTGGAAGTCTGTCACTTCAGACAAGTGGGTTCTGGAAGTAGTAAGCCAGGGACTTGCTCACAGTTTCAAAAGATTTCCCAAAATCGGAGTAAGGTCTTTCAAACCTGCCTCCCCAATGGAAACAGTTGCTCTAGAGGCAGAGGTTTTTCAGTTTTTCTCAGTATTTGTTCTGACTAGCATGAGAGGGATTACTCTGTTTACCTGACTTGCTATCTCAATCCTAGAAAACAACAAACCAGTTTAGATATATATCTATATCATGGAGAACATGTTTTTAGTAGTTGGCAGTTTAACAGGTTTCAGTAAGTCTGTGGTTGTTTGATTAGCAAACAGGCAAAAGACTGCACTATTCAGCTGGATACAAAATGTTTTATTGTAGAGATTAAAACTGCAGCGTCATACTACCTATGTCTTGGTTCCTCACTGAGTGGTTAGGGGATAGGTGACAGAAGCTAGTAGTAAGTGGAGTTCACTCTAAGGAAGGGAGGGTGATGGGGGGAGGGGTACCTCAGGGATCGGTGCTTGAGCCGGTCCTCTTTAATGTCTTTTATAAGTAAAATTGCAAAAGAGCAGGAAGGGAAGGTTTGACTCTGCATGATTATACCAAGATCCACAGCAGGATGGCAAAGTATGAGCAGAGACCTTGGAAGACTTGAACAGTGGTCAGGGGTACGGCAGCTAGGTTTCAACACAAATGTAAAATAGCCAGCCTGATGGCGCTGAGGGTTGAGGTGCTGGATGCCACACCTCGCACCATGCCGGTGACCTGGGTTCGGAAACGGACTCTGGTTGCTCGTGTGTCAGCTGGGGGAGGAAGCAGTGAGCATCTTTAGGCGGCTTTCCTTCCTTGGGGGAGATAACCACTGTGCTGTAGACTGACACCCAGCAGTGGCTGGGTGTTGGCACAGGTGCGGACCCACATCCAGGCCGATAGGCTGCTTCCACGGAAGCGGGGACAGGAGTCCCGCCCATTGCACAGATGTGGGGTCATGGAGGAAAAAGCAGGGAGCTGACCAGACCAATGATGGCCCAGTTTTTCTGTGATGCTGCCCCTGATTCTGGATTTGTGCTCTGGGGGGAGCAGTACGCCGGCATTCCTCACCCTGGCCCCACTGCAGGGGGGGGGGCAGCAGAGTGGGGACGTCCGTGACTTCAGGAAGAGCCCTCCGAGGGAAGGGTCTGAGCCTCCTGTCTGCTCCACGGAGGAGCAGAAATTACAAATTTTTTTTTTTTTTTTACAATAATGCATTTGGCACAGAAATCCAGGGGTAGAGTACAAAATGGGTAGAGATAGTGACATTAAGAAAGCACACATTCAAAAAGAAAACAAGCTTTTATGTACTTGATTACTATTTAACAATATTATGTGTGTGGCTGCCACTGTACATCTGATGCAAACCCATAATCACATCTTTCACTTGAAGCGAAAGTGGGAGGCGTAGAGGTTATAACTGAATCCTTGTTTTTGTGTTAAAGGAGTCCGTTTTCTTACAGCAAAAACAAGGAAAGGGGTCATTTCTAAAATGTGCAGACGGGCATGGGTACCAGTTTTTTCAGAGTCCCACCACTTCAAGACTGCTACTACCCCCGCCTACTACAAGCGGGCGGGGGGTGGGGACCAGAAGTACTCTATCAGCACTGAGATCAATATAGTTAAGGCACATTTACCAAAAATTACTGCTTAAAAAAGAATGATAGTGACTGATGACGAGCAAATCCCAGACCAGATCTCTAATTAGTTAATCCTTACCCCAGGAGTCCTTTACCATCAGTAACTTTTTTGCACTTAGCTGGCCAGGTGCAACTGCCCCAGAGGTGTGCCTTTAAGAAACATTTAAATGAGCTGAGTGAGAGCTGTTGAATGCTTCAGAATTTTTTCTCCGCTGGACTGAACAATATTGCCTCTAAGGTGTCTCCCAACTTTCCTTGTTGACAACCTCCTAGTTGTTATCTGGGTAAAATTTTCCTCCTAAATTATTTCCTTTAGTGTGTGGAGTAAAAGTTATACTTTTTCATTGGCACCGCACAAATTTTTTTATTTCTAGTGCGACCATGCTATTTTGACTTTATTTGTACCGTGACTATTTAGTTTAAAGCCTAATTTAATTACGGGTGTTTGCTTATTTTCGACGGTTTCCTTCATTTTTGGGCAAATTTTTGTGGGAACCATTGAATTTGGGACAGTTGCCTTGTTTTTCACCTTAGACCTCATGGGGTTTACCACGAGGCACCTGCAGTGGATTTCAAATTTAAACAGTGCCTGAGTTTTCTCTTTAGATTGGGAATTATGAGGAAATCTTTTTTGTTATGTTACTGGACCTTGGTATCATCTGTGTCAGGACTGTCCATAAGGGTCCAGCAGCCACCTGTGCGCAGTTGAGTATTACTGGTTTCTGTTAAGATTGGCACTGGTACAGATCCCAGTGCTGCAACCCAAAAAAAAAAAAGGCACTAATAAAGTTTAACTATATAACGGCAGGACTGACTGGTGGCATTTTCACAGAAACCTGCACTCAGTTCATAGGTCCAGGACTGGTTTGCTTTGTTTAAATTGTCAAACATAGCAGACAAACCTTTGATTATTATGGCTGAGGATAAATCAAAGGCTTCAGACGAGGGGCCATTCAAGTGTACTAATGCCAAAAGCAGAGGTGCTGAGGAACCCCCCAGATCCTAGCCAAAAAATAAAGCTTCCAAAGATGAAGTTCCTCACAAATTGAAAAATGAGTGACAAAAAAAGGAAGCTTGATCAAGCCTCTGAAGTAGCTAAAAAGAAACTCTGTCAAGACAAATATGCTCCCTTTGCTCCTGGGAAAGCCAATAGCGAGACAACAGGCAGCTTAAAGCATACAGAAAAACCAAAAAAACTTGCAAACTGCAGGTTCTTCCATTAGTGCAAGACATGGAAAAAGCATGGCAACTGTTTCAGACCTTTCAAAAGATGGTCCTCTATTTACTGAGGCTGGCAAGCACTCTTCCTCAGTTCTCGCTTATGTAGACTGTGTGAGGGTGACGCAGATTACCACTTTTATGATGCCACTGACATAGATTTTGAGGGCCTTGAGCCCCAGGAGTCCCCAGACCTTCATCTTGGGGATCCCCTGGTTGACCACGAGGATCCTTCCTCTGTTTACATTTGTACAAAATATGCTGAACACCCGGGACTTCCCTACGCAGGAGCCCAACCAGGATGTTGATAAAGACGAAGATTATAGAGAAATGAAGGGTCTTTCATCTTCAAAGACCCTCATCGTCCTTATCTATAATGCTTTTAGAGAAAATACCACAAAGGTGCTTCAACACCCCACTTCAGTATCAGGGGTTGATAAGCGGCTTGAGAGAAAATAAAAATTGTCTAAAAAAAAATGGTAGAGTTCCTGTCTGCACACCCTAGCCATGAGAGTATGGTGCAGCAGGCAGCTTGTGAGAAAGATGGAGTCTCCTTGTTCCCTTCTCCCCCTGACAAGGATTCCAAGAAAATTGACTATATAGCAAAGAAAATGTATGCCACAGCTTCCCTGCTTCTCAGACTTTCTTCTTACATGGCATTCACAGCCAAATATCAGAAAGCCCTTTGGAAATCTATCCAGGCTATTGCCTGCAGCAGATCAGATTCTATGGCGTAGGAGCTGGTGGATACTTCAAAAACTGCCCTAGAAGCTACTATGTACAATTCCACATGGCAGACGACAGTGATGCAGCCTCTAGGGCGATGGCCCATGCTATCTCTCTGAGACGCTTTGCCTGGCTTAGAACAACCAGTCTGACCACAGACACTCAGAACAAGACCGTGGATTTTCCCTGTGATCAAAATATGTTTGATTACAGAACCACTGACTACATGGAAAAATGTCAGAGTACAAGGTCTCCTGGCGGAGCCACTCATCCAAGCCTAAACCCGCCACCCTTCAGAAATCCCGTCCCAGGGGCAGTAGGGGAAGAGGTTTTGTTCTGAAGCCTTACATTCCCCCTATCCCCAATCTGACTTTGATCAGTACAGGGGATCTTTCAAAGGCAGGGGCAGAAGGGGCCAAAGAAGAGCCACCTCTACCCAGCCATCTGCCTGTCCGTCTAACTCCTGATGTGAGTGTCTAGGTCTTCTCCCCGCTTCCGGTTGGAGGCAGACTTTCTCACTGTCTTAAGCTGGTCCCTCATCACGTTGGACAAGTGGGTGCTGGAGATAGTGGAGAAGAAAAAATTACTCACCTCAGTAATTATGTTTCTTCTAATGGAGTCTTTCTGTATTCTGGCTCTTGCAGTTAGCCCCAGCACTCAAACTGCCCCAGAGAGTAGAAGGATCATTTTCTATGCAGAGCATAGAACGTTGAGCTCGATTCAGACCTCTGCCTGCTGCACTTTGAAGCTCAACTAACTAGCTAACTAACTGCTATGTGGAAATTGTAAACATTTTTACTAGCCAAATGGCAACCAAATATTTTGGATCCCCAAAAGACTCACGTCAAGAAATCTAAAATCAAAAACCAGGTAGTGAACAACTTAAGACTGTAAATTAATAATAAAACCCACTCCCCGTCTCTAAAAGTAGGGAGTGCCCAAATGCACCCTTGGGGTGCAACACTGCACCTGCCAGCCCACTTCCCAAAAAACAGGTTCTGAGAGGGGAGGCAGGGAGGGAGGTCAGAATACAGCAAGATTCCATTAGAAGAAACATAATTACTGAGTTGAGTAATTTTTTCTTCAAACATGATGTCTTGCTGTATTCTGACTATTGCAGACTACCAAGCAGTACCTCTATGGAGGAGGGAATCAAACCTACCTTGGGAATAGGCTCTGCAGTACTGCTGTACCAAACCGAGCATCACTTCTAGCCTGGATGTCCAGGGAAATGTATGCACTGTTTTCCATGTGGCTGCTGTACATATCTCTAGCAAAGGAATATCCCTGGCTGCAGCCAGGGAAGCAGCGGTACCTCTAGTAGAATGAGCCCTCAGGCCTGAGGGAGGTATTTTGCCTAGCTTCTCATAGCAGAATTGAATACAAGAGACAATCCACCTGGCAATAGTTCTTAGTGGCAGGTTTGCCCTTCCCCACTTCCCCATAAGTGAGAAACAACTGGAGGGAGTCAAACCTGTGAGCCTTAGTATGCTCAATGTAGTAACTAAGGGCTCTTTTAACATCCAAACTATGTAAACGTCTTTCTTCTGAAGAAGTGATCAGTGAAGAACACAGGGAGAGACATAGATTGGTTCAGATGAAAATCTGAAACCACTTTAGGTAAAACCTCCTATTAGTTCTAAGGACCACCTTATTTCTATGGAATGAGATAAAATCAGGCTCCACTGACGGAGCTTGCAATTCACTGATACACCTGGCAGAGGTAATAGCTACCAGGAACACAGTTTTCAAACAACATGAAGTCTTGCTATATTATGACAATTGCAGTTTGTCCCACCATTAGAACTGCTCCGGAGGTGAAAGGGTTAACTACCATTCTGAGAATGGAGTTTAGAGCGCGAGCTCGGTTAGAGAAGCTCTGTCTGGATAATTTCAAACTGAAACTGTCAGATTCTTTACTCCGCCTCACTGAACATTCGCTCCGGAGATTTCTCCTACTGCTCGGTTCATTTCTTGGTTTAAACAGTATGTTCTCGGTTAAATTCAACCAAGTATTATTATTTTTAACCGCAAACCGATCGGTTCAAGCTCTGTCTGTGGTATTGTAAGTAATACAGGTTTTTATTTCTGTGGAACTTGTAAATGTTTATCGGTTCGGTTCGAACCAATCAGGTTGGTTAAAACTTTAAAGTTTAAGCATTTTAAAGCTTTTAGAGTGCGGTTCCCGGTTCTTATCAGTTCTAAAAAAAACGGATTTCATTACGGTTTTTTCCACGACCCGTGACACAGTTGGGAACCGATAAGGGTGTCTTGCCTGGCACTGCCGTTAAAAGGGGAAGTTTGTTGGTTAGGCTGGCATCATGTCTGAGAAACCCAAAAGAAAAACCGGGCCCACTGGGTTTCAACACTGTAGTGTCTGTGGGGAAGCCTTTGCCAAGGCTGACCCACACACTACATGTGTTTATTGTCTGGGGTTTGACCACCTCAAATCAGACTGCCAGATTTGTAAGAATTTCCCTGCAGCCACCCTGGATAAGAAGTGGGCAGGCTCGGGGCAAGAGGCCAAAAAGTCCGCTGACCGGATGGCCAGCCGGTTCGGTGCCAACCGAAGAGGGAGTGCCTCTGACCAGGCAGACTGGCAACGGTGAAGCTGGCCTCTGAGGAGCCAGTTCCAGCAAAGAAAACTAAAAAATCAGCAGGTATGGAGTCCAAAATTCCTTCTCCAACTGCTGCAGAAATAGCAAAAGCTATACAAATTATACAGTCACTTTCTCCGGTTCCGTCCGAACCACCACTGTCTGGTAGGAGGTCGGTTCCACCGGTTCAAGAATATGATATTGGAGATTTTTATGAACCAGAGGAGGGGGAGGAGGATTATGAACAGTGTGAATGTGACTTTGAGAGTCTGGATGTGCCCATTGAACCGGACATCTCCCCAGACAGACCTTTAGAATCTCCCCCTATGCTTTGAGTCCCCTTCTCATTTTTTCTTTTACAAAAAGGTTGCTGAAACCCTCCAGCTCC
Organism: Neoceratodus forsteri; assembly: GCA_016271365.2. Taxonomy (NCBI): domain Eukaryota; kingdom Metazoa; phylum Chordata; order Ceratodontiformes; family Ceratodontidae; genus Neoceratodus; species Neoceratodus forsteri. The sequence goes on from CM028131.1 coordinate 1,051,060,265, forward strand.
CATTAGAGGAAGCTGTGGATGAGCAAGAGGAACCTGATTTTGTGGAAATGATGGATATCCCAGAGTCTAGGAGATTATTTATCCCCTTACATAAGTCTTTTAGGAAGCAAACAATAAAAATTCTAAAAGCCCCTAATTCTGTGCCTCCTGTTGACAAAAAGATGGACAGGAGGTACACTTTGTCAGGTCCTGATACAGACGTTCTTTCACAGCAATGCAGTCATGTTGGGGTAGTTCAGGCTGCAGCCTGTGATAAAGTTAACATTCCCCTGGCTTCACATCCTCCTGACAAGGACTCCAGGAAGATTGATGCCATGGCTAAAAAACAATACATGGCAGCGTCCTTGGGACTCAGACAAGCAAATTACATGGCTTATGTGGCAAGATACCAAAAATCTAGATGGGATACTGTCATGGCTTTGGCTAAACAGGCCCTGGCCAGCTTGCCAAGGAGCTGGAGCAGGTGGCTTCTGATGGTATTGAGGCTTCCAAGGTGCAATTCCATGCTGCAGTGGATTCTAATGATGTATCCTCTAGAGTCATGGCTACATCTGTGGCCTTTCGTTGGTTAGCTTGGCTCAGGTGTACTAACTTGTCACAGGATACCCAGTCTAAGGCTATGGATTTTCCTGTGGTGGGGAATTCTCTGTTTGGGGAGCAAACAGAGAATTACATGAAGAAAATGGATGAATACAGAACAACTTATAGGAGTGCACAAGCCAAGGAGCGGCAAGCCACTCCTCGGAGGCAGACCCCCAGGGGTAGAGGTAGGCCTTTTCACAGGCCTTTTTACCAAACCTAGGCTTCTTCTGCTTATGCTCAGATGGGGTTCTTCAGAGGCAGACGGGGTGCAAGTAGGTCTGCTCCCACCCCTCAGACTAAAGCCCCTGCCAAACAGGCACCCTGATGGGGTGCCCAGGGCCGGTTCTCCACTACCTGTAGGGGGCAGGCTGGCTTACTTTGCCCAGGACTGGGAGTCTCTAACATCAGACAAATGGGTCCTGGAAGTAGTAGGCCAGGGTCTGGTTCTCAGCTTGAAAACATTTCCAAAGATGAGAGCCAGATTTTTTTCCACCTGCAAACCCTCTAGAGACTTTTACCTTAGAAGCAGAAGTCTCAACCCTCCTAGCTCTCAGAGCTGTAGAAAGGGTTTCCCACCTACACCAGGGCAAGGGTCTGTACTCCAGATATTTCCTTACCCCAAAAGACAGGAGAATGCGGCCCATTTTAGACCTAAGATATTCTGAACAAGCACTTTGAAACCAAAGTTCAAAATGGTGACTTGGCAATGATTTTACCTTCTCTAAGGCTAGGGACTGGCTAGCTTCCTGGACCTCAAGGATGCCTATTTCCATGTTCTAATCAGAAGCTCCACCAAAGTACCTCAGATTCGAACTGCCCTCAGGTCACTACCAGTTCAGAGCAATGCCCTTGGCCTCACCTCTGCCCCAAGGTATTCACAAATGTCTGGCAGTAGCAGTTGCTCATTTAAGAAGGCAAAGGATTGCTGTTTTTCCCATCTAGATGACTGGCTTATTGTAGGCCAGTCTCCAGAACAGGTCAAATCACACCTGCAAGTTATCCAGCAGCTGCTCACTCTCTGGGCTTCTTGCTCAATCTTCCAAAGTCAGTTCTGGAACCTGTTCAGGTACTCACCTTCATAGGTGCAGAATTGGACACAAAGCAGGCCAGAGCCTTCCTACCCTTAGAGAGGGTAAGGAACCTGGTGGCCCTGGCCGCCTCCTTCACTCTGCAGGTCTCTCGACCAGCAAGGCACTTCTTACAGCTCCTAGGGCACATGGCTGCTTCCACAGCTGTAGTGCAAGGAGCAAGATTTCAGATGAGGGACATTCAGTTTCACTTGAGAGCCTTTTGGTCTCAGAAAAGATCTCCTTTCCAGGTTGGTCCCAGTGACTCGAACCCTGATCCAGGCCCTTCAGTGGTGGCAGGATCAGAGCAATTTAAGACTGGGAGTCCCCTTCATCCCTCTGTCTCATTCCTTGACCCTCACTACGGATGCATCCCTTCTGGGATGGGAGCTCACATGGGCGACCTCTCCACTCGGGGAGTGTGGTCCCCTCAGGAATCTCTACTCCACATCAATTTGCTGGAACTCAGAGCTGTCTTTCTAGCACTTCAAGTGTGTTCTGCATCTGTTCAGAACAAAGTGGTACAAGTCAGAATAGACAACACCACCACAATGTGGTACATCAACAAACAAGGGGGCACTCGGTCTTCGGCCTTGTGCACCGAAGCAATTAAGTTATGGTCTCTGGCTTATTCCCTGAACACTTCCCTCATAGCAGTTCACCTCCCAGGAAAGGACAATGTCCTGGCAGATGCTCTCAGCAGGATTTCCCAGGGCCATCACGAATGGTCACTGGATCCCTGAGTACTGGGATAGTTTTGCCAGATGGGGCACCCCTCAGATAGATCTTTTCAGCCCCAGACAGTCACCAACTTCCACTGTTTTGTTGCAGGCCCCCAGTGATGGGCTTAGTCCCTCTGGATGCCTTTCTCCTAGATTGGGAAGGGAAGTTTCTATATGCTTTTCCTCCCTTCCCTCTCCTATTCAAGGTGCTAGTCAAAATCAGATCCCAGCCTTGCAGGATGATTCTGATTGCTCCAGATTGGGCCAGGCAGCCCTGGTACCCACTCCTTCTGTCCTTAACAGTCCATCTTCCCCTGTGCCTCCCCAGGAGACGCAATCTGTTATCTTGTGCCCAGGGGAGGGTTTGGTATCCGAATCTCAAATCCCTCAACCTCAAGGCCTGGCTCTTGAGGAGTTAGTTTGCTGACCTACACCTTTCTCAAGGTGTTCTCGACATCCTGAAGGCTTCCAGGAAGCCTTCCACTAGGGCCACTTATAATTCTAAATGGAAAAGGTTTTCCATCTGGTGCTCGGGGAAGCATATTTCCCCGGAATCTGCCGATTGGCCCATTGTTCTGGACTATATGGTCCATCTTAATTCTTTGGGCCTGAGACCAGCTACCCTGAAAGTTCATTTGGCAGCTGTCTCTGCTTTTATTTCAGCAGGAAAGCCCTCTTCTCTTTCCACTCACCCTGTTTTTTCCAAGTTTTTCAAGGGATTACTTCATACTAATCCACCTTTCAGGGACCTGGCCCCTGCCTGGGATCTTAATGTTTGCATTGCTCAGTTGATGCAACCTCCCTTTGAGCCTCTGTCTTCTGCAGAGCTCAAGTATTTGACTTGGAAAACTGTTTTTCTAGTAGCCATCACTTCTGCCAGGCGCATAAGTGAGTTACAAGCCTTGTCAGTGGAGACTGACTTTATTTCCTTTCACAGGGATAAAGTAGTCCTTAGGACTAACAGGAAGTTTTTGCCTAAGGTGGTTTCAGACTTCTATCTTAACCAATCTATCTCCCTTCCAGTGTTCTTTACTGACCATTCCTCCTCTGGTGAGAGGAGGTTGCACAGTTTAGATGTTAAGAGGGCCCTTAGTTACTATATGGAGCGTACCAAGGGTCATAGGTTCGAATCCCTCCAACTTTTTCTCACTTTTGGTGAGGTTGGAAAAGGTAAACCTGCCACTAAGAGATCCATTGCCAGGTGGATTGTCTCTTGTATCCAATTTTGTTATCAAAAACTGGGAAAGGTTCCCCCTTCAGGCCTGAGGGCTCACTCTACCAGAGGTACAGCTGCGTCTATAGCTGCTGCCAGAGACATCCCTATTTTAGAGATGTCAAGCAGCTACCTGGAAAATGGTACACACTTTCACCAAGCATTACTCCTTGGATATCCAGGCCAGGAGGGATGCTAGATCTGGCACAGCCGTGCTTCAGAGCCTATTCCCTAAGTAGGTTCTGTCCCTCCTCCATGGAGGTACTGCTGTGTATTCTGCAATTGTCATAATATAGCAAGACTTCATGTTTGAAGAAAAAGTTACTCACCTTAGTAATGTTGTTTCTTCTAATGGAGTCTTATATATTATGACCCTCCCCAGCCTGCCCCTCTCAGAACTTCTACTTGGGTATGGGTGGCAGTCAGTGTGGGCACCAGTTATGCCCATGTTTTTCACCCCTTTGGGGTTTTGGGGTGTGGTGTTTTATTCTACCTTATTTTATTATTTTCTGGTTCCCTGACTTGAGTCTTTGTGTTGGGACCAGGAATATGTGTTAATATTTAGGTAGCCAGTTGGCTAGTGTAGGTTACAGCTTCCACACAGAACCTTAGTGAGTTTTTGCTCGTAAAGATCTGACAGTTTCAGTTTGAAATTATCCAGACAGAGCTTCTCTAACCAAGCTCGCGCTCTAAACTCAATTCTCAGAATGGTAGTTAACCCTTTCACCTCCGGAGCAGTTCTAATGGTGGGACAAACTGCAATTGTCGTAGTATCGCAAGACTCCATTAGAAGAAACATTACTAAGGTGAGTAATTTTTTCTTCCAAGTCAAGTACTTAAGCTCTTCTAAAGACAAAGGCTCAAAAGGGGGTTGCATAAGCTGAGCAATGCAAACATTAAGATCCCAAGCAGGGGTAGGATCCCTAAAGGGGGGATTGGTATGAAGCAAACCCTTGAAAAATTTAGAGAATACAGGGTGAGATGACAGTGAGGAAGGCTTTCCCACTGACAGAAAAGCAGAAACAGCTGACAAATGTACTTTGAGAGTAGTTGGTCTGAGGTCTAGGCCATTAAGATGAACTGTAGACGATGATTCAGCAGTGTCTGGGGATGTATGCTTCTTGGAACACCAGATGCTGAATCTTTTCCATTTGGAGTTGTCTTTCTGGTGGCAGGCTTTCGAGAGGCTTTGAGAATATCCAAAACCCCTTGGGACAGATGCAAATCTGCATACTCTAACTCTTCAAGTGCCATGCCTTGAGATTGAGAGACCGAAGGCTGGGGTACCAAAGCCTCCCCTGAGGGGAGGTTAACAGGTTGTAATTCCTGGGAAGAGACAGGGTAGATGTCCTGCTAGGGACAGCAGCAGTGGGTACCAAGGCTGCCTGGCCCAGTCTGGAGCAATCAGAATAACTTTGCAGGTTTGTGACCTTATCTTGACCAGAACCTTGAACAGTAGAGGAAAGGGAAGGAAGGTATATAGAAATTTCCCTTCCCAGTTCAAAATCAGGGCATCCAGAGGGACTGAGCCCAAGACTGGGGGTCTGCAACAAAACTGAGGAAGTTGGTGATTGTCTGGGGCTGCAAAGAGATCCATCTCTGGAGTGACCCACCTTGAAACAAACTTTCAACACCAGAGGGTCTAGGGACCATTCGTGATGGCCCTGGGAGATCCTGCTCAATGCTTCTGCTAGCACATTGTCCTTCCCTGGAAGGTGGACTGCTATCAGAGGGCTACATAGAATAAGCTAGGGACTACAATTTCATGGCTTCCATGCACAAGGCTGTGGACAGTGACCCCCTGCTAGTTTATGTACCACATGGTGATGGTGTTGTCTGTCCTGACCTGAACCACCTTGTTCTGCACTGACTGAGAGAAAGCTTACAGGACCAGAAAGACTGCCCTGAGTTCCAAGAGATTGATATGAAGAAGGGATTCCTGAGGGGACCATAGTCTCTGGACTGTGAGAGCCCCCAGATGGGCTCCCCACGAGTGACGAATGGGACTCCTTGCCTGAGGTTGCCCTGATCCTGCCACCATTGGAGAGCCTGGATCAGCGTCTGAGTCACTGGAACTAGTTTAGTCAGAGAATCTATCTTCTGAGACCAAAAGGCCCTCGGGTGAAACTGAATGTCCCTCATCTGAAATCTGGCCCCTTGGACCACTGCTGTAGAAGCTGCCATGTGGCCCAGAAGCTGAAGGAAGTGCCTTGCTGGCTGAGAGACCAGAAGGTGGCATGAAGAAGCCAGCTCTACAATAGCCCTTACCCTTTCCTGGGGAAGAAAAGCTCTTGCTTTGTTTGTATTCAACTCTGCCCCTATGAAGGTGAGGAGCTGTACAGGCTCGAGAACTGACTTGGAAAGACTGAGAAGGAATCCTAGGGAAGTGAGCACCTGCTGAGTCACTTGCAGGTCTGACTTGACTTTGTCTGGGGACTGGCCCACAATGAGCCAGTTGTCCAGGTATGGAAATATTTTTCCTTCTTAAAAAGGCCACTACTACTGCTAGGCATTTTGTGAATACCCTTGGAGCTGATGTCAGGCCGAAGGGCATAGCTTTGAAGTGATAATGGCCTGAAGGCAATTCGAACCTGAGGTACTTTCTGTGGGAGCACTTGATGGGAATGTGAAAGTAGGCATCTTTTAAGTCCAGGGAGGCTAGCCAGTCCCCTGGCCTTAGAGTGGGAAGGATTATTCCCAGAGTCACCGTTTTGAATTTTGGTTTTAAAAGATGTTTGTTCAGGTATCTTAAGTCTAGGATGGGTCGCCACTCCACTGTCTTTTTTGGGGTAAAGAAGTGCCTGGAGTACAGACCTTTGCCCCTGTGCAATGTAGGAACTCTCTCTACAGCCTGTAGAGATGAAACCTTTGCCTCTAGAGCAATGGTTTCGGAGATGCTTTCAGGTGGAAAAGATCTGGCCCTCAGCTTTGGAAATTTCTTGAAGCTGAGAACCAGCCCGTGGCTTACCACCTCCAGGACCCACTTGTCTGAGGTAACGAACATCCAGTCTTGGACGAAGTAAGCCAGCCTGCCTTCTAATAGGAATGGGGGAGTCGACATGGGCTGACACATCACGGTGTCTGCTTGGCAGGAGCCTTAGGTTGAGGGGTGGATGCAGTTCTGCTCATCCCCCTTTTTCCTCTCCCTCTGAGGAAACGGAGAAGAGGCCTGTGCTTGGTAGAAAGGCCTATGAAAAGGCCTGCCCCTGCCCCTAGCTTGCTGCCTTTGAGGAGTTGCCTGCCTTTCCTTGGCCTGTGCACTCCTATAGGTGGTCCTATACTCATCCATCTTTTTCATGTAATTCTCTGTCTGTTCCCCAAACAGAGAATTACCCACCACAGGGAAATCCATGGCCTTAGCCTGGGTGTCCTGTGAGAGGCTAGTACATCTGAATCAAGCCATTCTCTGAAGAGCCACAGATGTAGCCGTGTCTCTAGATGAGACGACATTGGAGTCCACAGCAGCATGGAACTGTACCTTGGATGCCTCAATCCCATCAGCAGCCAGCTCCGAGGCTAGCTGGGGGGAGGCCTGCTTAGCCAGTGCCAGTAGTGTCCCACCTGGACTTCTGGTACCTGGCTGCATAGGCCATATAATTAGCCTGCCTGAGTCCCAATGTACTTTTTCTTTGCCATGGCATCCAGCTTTTTAGAGTCTTTATCTGGGGGGGTGTGAAGCCAGTGGTATATTAGCCTTATCACAGGCTGCAGCCTGCAAAACCCCAACATGGTTGCATTGTTAATACAAGTACTCTGTACCTGATAAGGTGTACCTTTTGTCTATTCTTCTGTGGACAGGAGGTACAGAATTTAGAGTTTTTAAAATCTTTTGTCTGTTTCCCAAAAGACTTATGAAGGGGAATAGACAGTCTCTTGGACTCTGGGATGTCCATCATGTCCACATAATCAGATTCCTCTTGTTCCTCTACAGCTTCTTCCACAGGGAGCTGGAGGGTTTTTGCCACTTTCCTGTAAAACATGTAGTGGGACGGGGACACAGAAAGCCTAGGAGGGGAAACGCCAGAAGGCCTGTGTGGGGAGCTGTCAGTTCAGTGGGCTCATCCAGACCTTCCACACCATCATCATAATCTTCATCCCCTTCCAAATCCGGTTCATAGAAATCTTCAGGGGCATAATGTTGAATCGGAGGAACCGACCGAGCGCCTGCCAGAAGGTGCCGGATCAGGCTGAACCGGGCGAAGCAATTCTAGAATCCATATCGCTTTGGCAATCTCTTCAGCGGTCGAAAAATGGGTCTCTGGATCTGAACCGGAGAGGTAGATATATAATTTTTTTTTTTTTTTGTAGGAGCCAAACCCTTAGGATCGGCTCTCCTCTTGCCCAAAGAAGTATCACCCTAGTCAAAGGGCACTTCCTCAGGTTTGGTCGGAACTGAACTGGGCTGGCCATCCGGGTCAGCGGACTTCTCAGCCTCCTTATCCCTAAGCCTACTTAATTTTTTTTTTTCCAGGGTAGACTTAGGGAAATTTTTTACAGATTTGGCAGTCTGAATCGAGGTGGTCAAACCCCAGACAATAAACACAGGTGGTGTGGGGATCTGCGTTAGCAAAGACCTCCTCACACACTGCAGTGTTCAAACCCAGTGGGCCTGGTTTTTCTTTTGGGTTTCTCATATGTAGCCATCCTAACCACAAACTTACCCTTTTTATGGCAAACAACCAGGCAAGACACCCTTTTCGTTTTCTAACTGTGTCATGAGTATTGGAAAAAAACCACAAGAAAATGCGTGTTTTTTTTTTTGTTTGTTTTTTTTTAATCGATAAGGACCAGTAACCACACTCTAAGTTTAGAAACGGACAGAATATAATATTTCAAACAGCCAGTGCAACCAAACTGGTCGAAAAATCAATTTTTACAGTTTCCACAAGTTTACTATGTCTAGTTCACTACCTAGTACTTACTGTACCACAGACAGAGATCTGAACCGAAACTTGCGAAAAATCGGTAAAACCGAGGACTTCAACCAGCTTTTGAACCTTGAGCAAAGGAGAAATCTCCGGAGCAACCATTCAGTTAGGCGGAGTAGAGAATCTGACAGTTGTGCTTCAAAGTGCAGCGGTTTGAACCGAGCTTGAGCTCAACGTTCTATGCTCTGCATAGAAAATTAACCCTCTACTGTCCGGGGCAGTTTGAGTGCGGGGGCTAACTGCAATAGTCAGAATACAGCAAGACTTCATGTTGTTTGAAGGGTCTGTCATTACAGTTCAAGCAGCTGCCAGACCTCAAGCATACCCAGGTGTCAAGACCTCTGACCCAATACAGATACCGCTTTTGGAAATGGAGGTGCAAAACCTTCTTGCTTTACGAGCAGTGGAGAGGGTCCCTGCCCACGAGAAGGGCAAGGAAGGGCCTCTACTCCAGGTATTTTCTGACACAAGAGAACTGGGGAGTGGCGACCTATCTTAGAACTCAGATATTTAAACAAATGATCTGAAAAAACCCAGATTCAAAATGGTCACTCTGTCACAGGTCACACAGTTCTTACTGCAGGGAGGCTGGTTAGCCTCCCTCGACTTAAAGGACGCCTACTTCCACATACCCATAGAGAGATCTCACAGGAAGTTTCTCAGGTTCACGCTTCCTTCGGGTCACTATCAGTTCACTGCAGTGCCCTTTGGTCTGTCCTTGGCCCCAAGAGTCTTTAAGTGTCTTGCAGTGGTAGCAGCACATCTCAGGAGACTGGGTGTTGCTCTCTACCCCTATCTGGATGACTGGCTCGTAGTAGCAAAATCTCCTTGCCAGGTCAAGGAATCTCTTTCAATCACAGAACGCACTCTGGAGTCTCTGGGTTTCCTGGTAAATCTCTAAAGAAATCTCACCTAGAACCCACCCAGCTGCTCACCTTCCTAGGGCCCTAGCTGGACATTCGGAAGGGATATGCTTTCTTCCCACAGGAAAGAATTCAGAGTTTCCTTTCAGTGGCAGATTCTTTCACCCAGGGACAGCCAATATCAGCCAGACATTTCTTCCAACTTCTGGGACATTAGGCCTCTATGACTGCCGTAGTCCCAGGGGTCCGGTGCAGGATGAGACTCCTGCAAGCCTACCTCAGAGCTCGCTGGTCTCGGAGAAGCAACAAATTTTTAAAGTTGATACCTGTGTCGGAGCAGTTCCTCCAAAACTTGCTGTGGTGGACGAACCCTGCAAATTTGCAGGCAGGAGTTACCTTTCAAGCTCCTCTTCCCACAAAGGTGATCACCACAGATGCCTCCCTTTTTGGGCTGGGGAGCTCATTTGGACAGTGCTTCAGTAAGCGGCAACTGGACTCCCAAAGGGTCAAAGTTGCACATAAATCTTTTGGAACTGGGAGCAGTCTTACTAGCTCTCAAAGCTTTCGCTCCCAGCATAGAAGGGCAGGCGGTTCACATTCAAACGGACAACACCACTGCAATGTTCTACATAAACAAGCAGGGTGGTACCAGATCAAGAATACTCTGTTTGGAAACTGTGAAGCTCTGGTCTGTAGCATTCTCCCTGGGAGTCAGCCTCTCTGCTAGTCCCCTCCCAGGCAAACTCAATACTTTGACGGATGCTCTAAGCCATATCAGACAAGGCCAGAGTGAATGGATACTGAACAAGCAAGTGCTAGCCACAGTGTTTAGGCAGTGGGGCGCACCAGATGTGGATCTGTTTTGTGTCTCCTCCATTTTCAGCTTCCTCAGTACTGTCACAGGCCCCCAGTTCTGGGAACACTTCCTCTGGAAGCCCTTATCCTGGATTGGTCAGGGAGGTTCCTATACGCATTTCCTCCCTTTCTCCTGATATTCAGTGTTTTGCTGAAACTCTGACAGCAGCCTGCATCAATGATCCTAGTGGCTCTGGACTGGCCCAGGCAAGCCTGGTACCCTCTCGTTCTCTCAATGTCCTGCAGTAGGCCCATTCACCTGCCTCCAGCTTACTCCTTGCTGACCCTTCCTCAGATGGGAGTGCAGTACCCAGACATGCACTCTCTTCACTTCAAGGCCTGGTTCTTGAAGAGTTGGTTTCCATCCTCACACTGCTCTGAACAGGTCCTTAAGATACTGAGGATGCCTAAAAAAACGAACACTAAGAAGACTTACGCAGCCAAATGGAAAAGGTTTTTCCTCTGGTGCAAGAGCGAAAAAAGGTCGAACCCCTATCTGGTTCAGACCCTCAGCTGCTAGACTACCTGGTACACCTACAGGTGTCGGGCTTGAAATCATCTTCAGTCAGGCTACACCTTGGCGGCAATTTCGCCTACCTTTGGTGGGAAAGAAGAAATCTCCCCCCCCCCAATGACATTTTTAAATAGTTTTGCAAAGGCCTCTTCCACCTCCAGCCTTCAACCAGAAAGTCTGTTCCTCCTTGGAGCCTGAACCTTTGCATACATGGGCTCATAAATCCACCCTTCGAGCCTATGTCCACAGCCCACATCAAGTTTGTAACTTGGAAGACTGTCTACCTGGTAGCCATTATGTCTGCCAGGAGGATTTCAGAGCTACAGGCCCTGTGCACTGAGCCGAATTGCATCATCCTGCGCAATGATAAAGTTGAGCTCAGGACAAATAGGACATTTCTGCCAAAGGTGGTTTCAGAGTTTCACTTGAACCAGTCTGTTACTCTGCCTGTCTTCTTTACTGAGCCATCCACTCCTGGCGAGCAAAAGCTCCACAGCTTGGATGTCAAAAGAGCCATCTTTCACTACCTAGATCATGCTAGACAGTCCAGAGACTCTTCCACTCAGTTGTTCCTCACCGACGGGGATGTAGGCAGAGGAAGACCAGCTATAAAGAGAACGGTTTCTCGTTGTTTGGTCTCTTGTATTAGATTCTACTATGAGAAAGCTGGTCAGCAACCTCCAGTGGGGCTTAGGGGCACTGCAGCCTCACTTGCAGCAGCAATGGACATTCCCCTACTGGATGTGTGCAAAGCAGCTACCTGGAAATCTGTGCACACCTTTGTGAAACACTACAGTTTGGATGTGCAGGGCGGTTCTGCAGAACCTCTTTCCTAAGTAGGTTCTCTGCCCACCTCCCACTTGGTACTACTGCTCGGTAGTCTTCAAAAGTACTGATGTTAAAGGACTCCTGGGGTAAGAAGAAAAGATGACCACAGTAATCTTTCTTCTAAGGGGTCCTTTAGCATCAGTAAGCTCCCACCCTTCCTCCCCAGTTCACTTGTCGGAGAAGGGCTCTTTACATCACCTTTTGCCAAATTTGGAGTTGCTTATTGATGAGTGTTTAGCTCGTGTTGCTGTTTCTATTTCTTCTTTTGTGGACTTTTGCATGTTTTTTTGAATTCTGTTGATTGTTTTTTGGGGCATTTGTCCTAGTTTTTCCTTGAAACAATTCTGAAGCCTTCAACAGCTCTCACTCAGCTCACACCCCCTCCTGTCTTTTGATTGTCTTGGCCCTAAATTCCTTTAAATATCTCTTAAAGATGCACCTCCGGGGCAGTTGTTCCTAGCCAGCTAAGTGCAAAAAAGTTATCGAAGCTAAAGGACCCTTTGGAAGAAAGAAGATTAATGTGGTGAGTAATTTTTTTTCTTGCCTCCTACTGAGTCTGTTACGGTGACGTGGGCCAAACTCCACAGATGTTATGTCATCAACAGATTTGTATAAGAGCACTGTGGAAACGCGTGATTGGACTACTGTCTTATGTGCTGCCACAGTGCTCCGGCATAGTTTCCAGTGATTCTGTTTATGCACCCCTCTCCCTCCATGGGCTGCATAAATACACTCTGTTCCCGGTGCACTACTTTTTCTTTCCACAAGTGTGGAAGTGATGGCTGTGCTGTGCCACATGGCAGCACTGACTTAAACTGCGCATGCACGAGTATCATGCATACATAGTCATGTCAGCGCTGCCGTGTTGCACATGGCTGACTCTGGGGCAAACTGCGCATGCGCAGTACTGTAATCGCTTAAGTATTAGTTAAGGCTGACTCCAGTGCAGCGAGAGCACTGCATATTCTTTCAACGCTCTTACCACTTCTAAAAGCTCCCCACAGCCATATTGGCTCTGGCCAGAGTTTGTTAAATAAAAAATCAAATTGCAGTTATCTGTCTTTTGTATGGGGAACTGAAGCACTCTAAAGGTCAGCAGAAATTGGCATGACTGACTGACCTAAAAAGAAGATGGGACCTAGAGGCTTTAAAAATTGCAGAATTTGTTTCCAGCTTCTGGCCAAGGCAGACTGAGACGGGTTGTGTTTAAGGTGCCTGGGTCAGGATAACTATTTCACTAATTTTTGAGTTTTGTATCAAGTTTGGCCCTAAAACGATAAAGGGGCTAAGAAATTAGCAGATCTTCTCACCCCAGGAGTCCTTTTGCATCAGTAACAATAGCAGTAAGCTGACCAGATTGAACTGCCTTGGAGGTGGAGCCATGAATAGTCGTTGGTGTCCATTTGAAATGAAGCAGGAAGTTGTGCTGAGTGCAAAGAGCCCACAGAGCTTCAGCTCTATTTTCTCCCACTGACTGAGAGAAACTGCCTCTGAGGTGCTCTTTCTCATTCTTGAGAAACAAACTTTCAAACAACATGAAGTCTTGCTGTATTCTGACAATCTGCAGTTAGCCCTAGCCTTTAAACTGCCCCGGAGAGTATAGGGGTAATTTTCTATGCAGTGCATAGAACGTTGAGCTCGAGCTCGGTTGAGGTCTCTGTCTGCAGCCCTTTGAAACCCAACCATCAGATTCTTTACTCCACCTCAGTGAACAGTCGTTCTGGAGATTTCTCCTTCAGCTCTGGTTAAAGTGTCGATTTTAAGCTGAAATTATTTCGCCCTGTCGGTTCAGGCTCTGTCCTCGGTACCGTGAGTACTAGATAGTTTTCTGATTTATTTTGTGGAAATTCTAAGCTTTTTTGATCAGTTTGGCTGAACCGATACTATATATTGAATTTTCTTACTTTGCTTTAGTGTGTGGTTACCTTATCTGTTCTATTTAAAAAAAAAAAAAAAAAAAAAAGTGTGTTAAACATTTTTTTTCCAATTCCCCTGACACGCTTAGGAACTGATAAGGGAGTCTTGCGTGGCGGTTGCTGAAAAAAGGGTAAGTTTGGTTAGGTTGGCCATGTCTGAGAAACCCAAGAAAAAATACAGGCCCACTGGATTTCAACGCCACAGTGAGTGGGGAAGTCTTTGTTAAGGCCGATCCCCACACCACCTGTGTTTTTTGTCTGGGATTTGAACACCTCGATACAGACTGCCAAATTTGTAAAAAGATTTTCCTAAGTCTACCCTGGAAAAGAGATTAGGTAGACTGAGGGAAAAGGAGGCTGAGAAGTCCACTGACCTGGATGGCCTGGCCGGTTCGGTTCCGACTGAACCAGGAGGAGTGCCCTCTGACCGGGGCGATACTACCCGGGCGGAGGAGAGCCGATCCTGAGGATCGGTTCCTACAAAAAGAAAGACAAATCAGCCGGTTCAGATCCAGAGGTTCATGTTCCGACCGCTGATGAGATTGCCCGAGCGATTCGGATTGTTGAATCGCTTCGCCTGGTTCCGTTCGATCCAGCTCCATTGGCTAGGGGGTCGGTTCCATCGGTTCAGGAATATGCCCCTGAAGATTTTTATGAGCCAGAATTTGAGGAAGAGGGGGATTATGAAGATGATGACTATGATGGAGCAGAAAGTGTGGACGACTGTGGGGGAGCAGAAAGTCTGGATGTGCCCATTGACCCGGACATCTCCCCAGACAGACCTTCAGGTGTTTCTCCTCCTAGGCATTCTGAGTCCCCCTGTTCTACAGGAAAGTGGCTGAAACCCTCCAGCTTCCAATGGAAGAAGCAGTAGAGGGTCAGGAGGAGCCTGATTTTGTAGAGATGATGGACGTCCCAGAGTCCAGGAGATTGTCTGTTCCCCTCCATAAATCTTTTGGGGAAACAGACATTTAAAATGTTAAACTCCTAATTCCATACCTCCTGCGGACAGAAGAATGTACAAGAGGTATACCCTTTCAGGCTCGGACACGGACTTCCTTTCCAAGCAATGCAGCCATGTTGGGGTAGTGCAGGCTGCAGCCTGTGATAAGGAAAATATTCCCTTGGCTTCACAACCCCCCAGATGACTCCAGGAGGATTGATGCCATGGCAAAGAAGCAGTACATGGCAGCATCTTTGGGACTCAGGCAGGCTAACTATATGGCCTACACAGCTAGATACCAGAAGTCCAGGTGGGACACTGTGCTGGCTTTGGCTAAACAGGCCCCTGACCAGCTTGCCAAGGAGCTGGAGCAGGTGATTGCGGATGGGATTGAGGCATCCAAGGTGCAATTTCATGCTGCTGTGGACTCCAGTGATATTTCATCTAGAGTCATGGCAACATCTGTGGCCCTTCGGAGGATGGCTTGGCTCAGATGTACTAGCCTATCACAGGATACCCAGGCTAAGGCCATGGATTTCCTGTCATTGGTAATTCTCTGTTTGGGGAGCAGACCGAGAACTACATGAAAAAAGATGGACGAGTACAGGACCACCTACAGGAGTGCTCAGGCCAAAGAAAGGCAAGCAACTCCTCAGAGACAGCATTCCAGGGGGCAGGGGCAGGCCCTTTCAAAGACTTTTTTTTACCAAGCCCAGGCCTCCTCTTCCGCTTATGCTCAGAGGGGGTTCTTCAGAGGGAGAGGCAGATGGGGAATGAGCAGGCCTGCTTCCACACCTTAGCCTGAAGCCCCTGCCAAGCAGACACCCTGATGGGTCTGCCCGGGCCGATTCTTCAATACCTGTAGGGGGCAGGCTGGCTTACTTTGTCCAGGGCTGGAAGTCTTGAACATCAGACAAGTGGGTCCTGGAAGTAGTAAGCCAGGGACTGGTTCTCGGCTTCAAAAAAATTTCCCAAGATGAGAACCAGATCCTTTCCACCTGCAAATCCATCAGAGACCCTTGCCCTAGAGGCAGAGGTTTCTTCCCTTCTGGCTGTCTGAGCCATAGAAAGGGTTCCTACCCTACACAGGGGCAAAGGATTGTACTCCAGGTACTTCCTAACCGCCAAGAAGACAGGAGAATGGCGGCCCATCCTGGATCTAAGACATCTGAGCAAGCACCTTTTAAAACCAAGATTCAAAATGGTGACTCTGGGAATAATTCTGGCCTCTCTCAGGCCAGGGGACTGGCTAGCCTCCCTGGACCTCAAAGATGCCTATTTTTCACATTCCCATCAGGTGCTCCCACAGAAAGTATCTCGGGTTCAAGTTGTCCTCAGGCCACTATCAATTCAGAGCAATGCCCTTTGGCCTAACGTCAGCCCCAAGGGTGTTCACAAAGTGCCTGGCAGTAGTGGTTGCTTTCCTAAGGAGAAAAAAGATCCCCATCTTTCCATACTTGGACGACTGGCTCATAGTAGGTCAGTCTCCAGACCAAGTCAAGTCACTTTTCAAATAACTCGGCAAGTGCTCACTTCCTTAGGATTCCTCCTCAACCTTCCAAAGTCGGTTCTCAAGCCAGTACAGCTCCTCACCTTTATAGGAGCAGAGCTGGATACAATAAGAGCAAAAGCCTTCCTTCCCCTGGACAGGGCAAGGACCCTTATAGAACTGGCTCTTCATTCACTCTCCAGGTGTCTCGACCAGCAAGGCACTTCTTGCAGCTCCTGGGCCACATGGCAGCCTCCACAGCAGTGGTCCAGGGGGCAAGATTCCAGATGAGGGACATTCAGTTCCACTTAAGAGCCTTCTGGTCCCAAAGAAAGGATTACCTTACCAAACTAGTCCCAGTGACTCGAACCCTGATCCAGACTTTGCAATGGTGGCGGGATCAGGACAATTTAAGACAGGGAGTTCCTTTTGTCACTCAGTCTCATTCAGTAATACTCACCACAGATGCCTCCCTACTGGGCTGGGGAGCCCACTTGGGGGATCTTTCCATCCAAGGGCTGTGGTCACCTCAAGAATCTCTGCTTCACATCAATCTCTTGGAACTCAGAGCAGTGTTTCTGGCACTGCAAGCCTTTTCCAAATCTGTGCAGAACAAGGTGGTCCAGATCAGAACAGACAATAACACCACAGTGTGGTACATCAACAAGCAAGGAGTCACTCTGTCTACGGCCTTGTGCACAGAAGCAATGAAGTTGTGGTCTCTGGCCTATTCCCTGCAAACCTCTCTAATAGCAGTTCACCTCCCAGGGAAGGACAATGTCCTAGCAGATGCTCGTAGCAGGATATCTCTGGGCCATCACGAATGGACCCTAGATCCCCTAGTATTGGAAGTTATTTTCTCCACATGGGGCACACCACAGATAGATCTCTTTGCAGCCCCAGACGATCACCAACTTCCTCTCTTTTGCTGCAGACCCCCAGTCTTGGGCTCAGTCCCCCGGGTGCTCTGATTCTGAATTGGGAAGGAAGTTCCTGTATGCCCCCTCTCCCTTGTTCAAAGTACTAGTCAAGATCAGTCTCAACCATGCAAAGTGATTCTGATTGCTCCAGACTGGGCCACACAGCCCTGGTACCCTCTGTTGCTGTCCTTAGCAGTCCACCTTTCCCTGTCTCTTCCCAGGAATTACAACCTGTTGACATTCTCTCAGGGGAGGATTTGGTATCCGAACCTCAAATCTCAATCTCAAGGCCTGGCTGTTGAAGAGTTAGTTTGCTGATCTGCACGTCTCTCAAGGGGTTCTGGATATCCTTAGGGCTTCTCGTAAGCCTTCCACCAGAAAGACTTACAACTCCAAATGGAAAAGGTTCACTATTTGGTGCTCTAGTAAGCATATTTCTTCAGAATCTGCTGGGTATTACCTCTGCCAGGCGTATCAGTGAATTGCAAGCCCTGTCAGTGGAGCCCGATCTCATCTCTTTCCATAGAGATAAAGTGGTCCTAAGAACGAACAGGAAGTTTTTGCCTAAGGTGGTTTCAGATTTCCTCCTTAATCAGTCTATAATTACTGGTCAGCAATTTTTTCTATGGGCCGAATCAGTTGCTATTTGCCGTAATAACCGGCTGGTTATTATGACATTCACGCGACCAGTCACTCAGTTGATGACGCTCGCTTATTGGATTATGTTCGTGGAAGGGTTAAACACTCTTACAAACATGGCGGCTCCGCCTCTCTCGCCCCGTGGAGCCCAAACAAGACGCGTCCATCCCTTTTTTTTTTTTTTTTTTTTTATTTTTTTCATGTATCTGGTTGATCCAGCCTTTTCCCCAGCAAAATATCTGGTTGATCCTGCCATTTGTCTGTTTCGGGACAAAATGACTAGTGCTACAACGGAGCGTGCCAGGGAAGCGTGGTAGGCACAATCAGGTCAGAGACTAGCTGTAAGCAATAAACAAAACGGAAACAAAAGAACTATGTTAAGGAAGGGAGTTAGAGGGCAGAAGACAGATGAAGTCAGAGATTGTGTGTCTGTGTTTGTGAGAGAGTGTGTGTGTGTGTGTGTGTGTGAACACTGAATTCAAGCAGGAGAAAAATTGCTGACCTTTTATTATAAAAAAATAAAAGATGGGGAAGTGTCATATTCGAATTTAATGCTCACTCGTGGATGCTTTTGATAACCGGCTCACCGGGGTTTATGTAGCATCCCACACCTTGGGTGAGCATTAAATTCTCATAACACACACTTCCCCATCCATTATTCTCTATGTCTCTCCCTGTTTTCTTCACTGACCAATCCTTCTCTGGAGAGAGGAGGTTGCACAGCCTGGATGTAAAAAGGGCCCTTAGCTACTACATAGAGCGTACCAAGGGTCACAGGTTTGAGTCCCTCCAGTTGTTGTTCCTCACTTATGGAGAGGTCTGTAAGGGCAAACCTGCCACTAAAAGATCTATTGCCAGGTGGATTGTCTCTTGTATACAGTTCTGCTTTGAAACTGGGTAGAACACCACCCTCAGGCCTGAGGGCTCGCTCTACTAGAGGTACAGCTGCTTCCCTGGCTGGTGCCAGGGATATTCCTATCTTAGAAATTTGTCAAGCAGCCACCTGGAAAACAGTCCATACTTTCACCAAGCATTACTCTCTGGATATCCAGGCTAGGAGTGGTGCTCAGTTTGGCACAGCAGTACTTCAGAGCCTATTCCCAAAGTAGGTTCTGTCCCTCCTCCATGGAGGTACTGCGTGGTAGTCTGCAGTAGTCAGAATACAGCAAGACTTCATGGTGTTTGAAGAAAAAATTACTCACCTTAGTAATGTTTCTTTTAATGGAGTCTTGCTGTATTCTGACCCCCCGCCTCCCCTCTGTGAACCTGGTTTTTGGGATGTGGGTGGGTGGGCAGGAGCAGTGTTGGCACCCTAGAGGTGCCCCTTTTTCACCCTCCTTTATTTTGAGTGTGTTGTGTTTTGTGTTTTTTTGGGTTTCCTGACTGGAGTCTTTGCTTTGAAACAAAAAAACCCTTTTTTTGATAAATTTAGTTGCCAGTTGGCTAGTGTGAGTCTTACAATTTCCACACAGAACTTCTAGTGAGTATTGCTCGTAAAGATCTGACTGTTGGGGTTTAAACAACAGACAGAGGCTTCAACCGAGCTCGACCTCAGCGTTCCATGCCCTGCATGGAAAGTTAACCTCTCTCTCTTCGGGCAGTTCAAAGCTTGGCAATCATTGCAATAGTCAGAATACAGCATGACTCCATTAGAAGAAACATTACTACTAAGGTGAGTAATTTTTTTTCTTTTCTGCCATCAAATTTCTGTGATTCATGGCTCCACCTCCGAGGCAGTTCAGCCTGGTCAGCTTACTGCTATTGTTACTGATGCTAAAGGATCACTTGGAAGAAACAATTACTACGGTGAGTAATTTTTTCTTATGGCTTCTCAGTCTGAATCTGTCACTTAAAGGCTCAGGAGAAGGTCCATCCCCTCAAAGTAAACAGAAGTATAAGGCTGCTAAAGATGGTTCAGAAGTCTGGGTGTCTGAACGGGGGAACCATGAATCCAGGAAAAATTGAAGAGGCTCTGAGCAGACACTGAAGACTGTGCCTGCTAAGAAAAGGGAAAAAGAAAAAAACATGTCACTGTCATGCCTCCTGAGGAAGGAAAGGAGATGCCAGTGGACAAAAAATAAAATGCCCTCATCAGAGGACATGACTAAGGTGTGGCAGTTCATCCAGGCCCTTCAGTCTCTGGAGACCTTTATGAATATGCGCGGGCACACACACACACACACACCCACCCCCAAGGCTCCAGAACCTATCCAAGTACCTGAGGAGGAGCAGGCAGAATTTTGCTACGAGGAGGAAGAACATATAGAGCCTGACGGTTCCCCTGAACAGGAGTTCTGTTCCTCTCCTTGTCCCTGAGATGGTTACATCTCGCACTGTTCCTTTGTGGGGCAGATGATCAGTACCTTCTATATTTCATTGCAGATGGCTGCTGAAGATGAGAATGAGGTGGAGTTTTTGGCCATGAAGGGTTTAACCCCTACTAAGAGGTTGCTTTTACCCACTCCTAGATCCCTCAGAAAAGCCACTTGTAAATTGCTGGCGGCACCCACCTCAGCTGTTGGCATTGACAAAAAAGTAGAGGGGAGATACTGGGTGGACAAGCAGGGTGCTGCGTATCTATACTGCTATCCTGATCATGAGGGAGTGGTCCAGACTACTGCCTGTGGCAAGGCCAGAGTGCCCCTTTCTTCCCAGCCCCTGGAAAAGGATTCTGGGAAACTGGATAGTATGGGCAAAAAAGTCTATACATCTGCTTCCCTTTTCTTAAGACGGGCATCATACATGGCCTACAGAGCTCAGTACCAAAAAGCCCCTTGGAGTTCTATTTTGGTGACTAGTGAAAAAGCTACTGGTGATTTGGCACAGGATCTGGCAGATACAGCAAAAACTGCCATGGATGCCACCAGGCACTAGTTCCACATGGCAGTAGATGCCAGTGACAGTGTTTCTAGGGTCATGACACATGCAGTGACTAAGGTTTGCGTGACTCAGAACAGCAAACCTCTCTCAGGACACTCAAAAGCAATGGATTTCCTTTGTGAAGGAAATTCTTTGGTTACCAAATGAAGGCTTACATGAAGAAGGTGAGTGAATGAGTGACCACATACAGAAGCAATACTGAAAAGGAAAAAGGCTTCCTTTTTCCTACATGCCTTATGGAAAGGGAGGTAGGGGCCGGGGTTACTACCCCAGCGCTTCCCTTACCTAGAACGTTGCCCCTCAGAGAGGATTCTACAGAGGTACAGGCAGAAGAGGTCCTAGGCATGCAGATGCAACACCAGCCCCTAAAGCCCAGGCGAAGCAAAACCTCTGACAAGTCTGCACAGGTCACCCAACCATTGTTGGGGGGGGGGGGAGAGTAACTGATTAATTATTTCCAGGCATGGGCAAGAATTACTACAGGCAGGTGGGTCCTGGAAATAGTGAGTCATGATCTGACTTTGCAGTTCAAAAGATTTCTAAGACTGCAGGCTTACAAAATCTTCACGCCTCATACTCCCAACAGAGAAACTCCTGTTGGAGTTAGAGGTAAAAAAAAAAGTCGATACAAGCAAATGCAGTGGAGAAAGTTCTCCCATTACAGTGGGGGAAGGAGCTTTACTCAAGATACTTCCTGAAAGAAAAATGGGTAGCAGCAACCCATTTTACATCCGAGATGACTCAAATGAACACCTAAAAAAGGAAAAGTTCGAGAGGGTAACACTGGGATCAGTAATTCCTTCACTGCAACAAGACTGGCTGGGGTCACTGGATCTGAAAGACACCTATTTTCACATTCCAGTCAGGCCCACTCACAGAAAGTACCTCGGATTCGGAGTAGGGAACGACCATTACCAATTCGCAGCCCTTCCTTTCGGCCTGTCCTCAGCTCACAGAGTTTGCAAAGTGCCTAGCCGTAGTGGCGGCGCATTTGAGGAAGCACGGGGTCGTTGTCTTTCCCTACCTAGTTGACTGGTTAGTCACAGGAAAGGCACACCTTGGAGAACCTGGGCTTCCTAATAAATGCCCCAAAGTCCCAGATGGAACCAGTTCATGTTCTGGACTTTATAGGTGAAGAGTAGGATGTCCACCAAGTGAAGACATTCCTAAGTCGAGAAGGGGTTGCAAACCTGATAGTGCTTGCAAGGTCCTTCAAGACAGGACAACCCAGACCTGCAAGAGAAATTCCTCCAGTTGCTGGGGCACATGACCTCGTCTACAGCACTGGTACCAGGTACTAGATTCCAAATGAGATGTCCAGTATTACTTGGGTCCCATTAGTCGCAAAGGTGGGACCCATTGTCAAAGCAATTGCCTGTGCCAAAGTGCCTGTTAAGAGCACTGGAGTGGTGGAAGGAAGATGACAACCTCAGAGAGGGGGTTCCCTTTCTCCAGCAAACACTTACGGTTATGCTTACTACAGATGTCTCCCTCTAGACTGAAGAGCCCATCTGGAGGATCTCACCATAAGCAGGGTATGGAGCCCGCCCCCAAAAAGTTTCAGGACACATAAACCTGGAGCTCAGAGCAGTGTTTCTACCAATGCAAGCCTTTTCCTCCCACATCAGGGGTCTGTCGGTCTACGTCAGGACAGACAACACCATTACCATGTATTATATTGACTAACGGGGAGGATGAAGATCTTTAAAACTGTGCACAGAAGCAATGAAGATCTGGAACCTTGCCTATTTCCTAGAGGTGCAACTGTGAGCAGTACACCTGCCAGGGAAAGACAACAGCCTTGCTTACACTGCCGACTTTGCAGTGCATCATGCGCTGCAAAGTCGGCAGTGTAGATAACTTTACAGAGCACCTTACAGTAAGTGTCCTTCGGATCCTTTTTTTGGTCTAACAGATTTGTGGGGATCAATATCTGAGTGA
This sequence comes from Neoceratodus forsteri, assembly GCA_016271365.2. Classification (NCBI taxonomy): domain Eukaryota; kingdom Metazoa; phylum Chordata; order Ceratodontiformes; family Ceratodontidae; genus Neoceratodus; species Neoceratodus forsteri. The sequence goes on from CM028131.1 coordinate 1,051,082,565, forward strand.
ACTCGTTAAACGCCGGTGTAGACGCTTTGCGCTTGCTTCGCTTCAGAGGCTTTATTCACGTATCCTTCTGCAAACTTGTAGCCTCTCCTTGGAGCAACCTGCAGTGCTTTGTGGGTGGGTTGTGTAAACAGTCAATTGATACGGAAGCAGCGAGCACAGCGGAAAGGGAGTGGCGCTAATGTCATGGCAGATTCCTGGGCAGAATCAGCCAGGGACACCATAAACAGCCCCTGAACAACAGGTGCTGCTTGCAGTCTTCAAAAGATGGGGTACATATTGCGTTGTGGACCCCCAACCCCCAATGGGGACAGTTCCAGAGGACACCCTAATCCTTGGTTGGGCAGGAATGTTTCTTTATGCATTTCCTCTATTCAAGCAGTTATTGACGCGAGAGTCTGTAACGATGATCCTTGTAGCTCCAGATTGGGTCAGGCAGACCTGGTACTCGCTTCTCCTGCCCTCTCCATCAAACACTCTATCATCCTTCCCCTGAGGCACAGTCTGCTGACCTTGTCCCGGGGCAGGATAGCATTTCCAGATCCAAGAAACCTGCGTCTCGAGACATGGTACTTGGAGAGTTGGTTCTCTGAATTAAACCCTCTGAAAAGGTTTGGAAAGCCAGCAACCAGGAAAGACTACCCTTCAAAAGTAGAAAGATTTTCTCTGTAGTGCTCCTCTAGACAGCTCAGCCCAGTTCAGTAAGACCTCCCTCCAGTCATGAGCTTACTTGGTCCACCTACAGTCCTTGGGTCTCAGGCCTTCAACAATGATACTGCATTTGGGAGCAGTGGCAGCATATGCTTCATCTGGCAAGGACAGGTCAGTGGCCTCACAGCCCATTTTCAGTTATTTTTTAATGCCTTATTCACCTGCACCCTACAGTAAGGGATTGTGTCACACCATAGGACCTGAATCTGTGCATTGCCAAGCTATTGGAGGCTCCTTTCGAACCCATGGCAGCTGCTGATTTGAAGTATGTCACTTGGAAAGCAGTTTTCCTGGTGGCAGTGACATCTGCCAGAAGGGTGAGCGAGTTGTAAGCCCTCTGCCCAGATTCTAACTATATCAGTTTCTATAGGGACAAGGTAGTCCTAAGAACTAATAGAAAATTCCTCCCTAAAGTGGTGTCCGAATTTCATCCGAACCAGTCAATTACATTTCCAGTGTTCTTTGTGCAAAATCCAGTTCAGGAGAGCAAATGTTCCCTAGTTTAGATGTTAAAGAGAGCTCATTTGGACCATACAAATTTGATCTGATCTTTCAAGACTCTTTCATTAGTTTTAAATATGTATTCTGCTATTTTAAAAAGCTCTAGTAACTTTTTAAATTGGTGTATATCTTTTGATCGCCTTTTCGCTTGTTTAGTGGTCACTGCTCACCCTAGCTTTAGAAATGAATCTGCTGTTAGAATGTGTGAGCCTGACCACACAGCAGAGTTCTGAATTTCAGTCCAAAGATTCTCTGATTAGCATAAAATTCTAAACTCCAGGGCAGCTCATTCCAGGTGAATGATTGCAGTTAAGCTTAGTAAGGGGTCCCTTGGAAGAAACATTACTGAAGTAATTTTTTCTTAAGCAGTCTAGAATTTCAAACTTTGTTTTTTTTTTTTAATTTTTATTTTTTTTTATTGCATATACATTAGTATTCCTAGCATAAGTTACTTGAGTGGTTGCTGCTCTCTTCTGGTCTTCAGCTATGAATCTGCCATTGGAACACAAGGGGGGTGTTATCACACTGCAGAGAGTTTGAACTGTAAGATTCTTAAGTTCTATAACCGGAGCTGCCATTTTTAAGTATGGGCATCCTTGGATAGGTTCCCCTTTTGTAAACAAATAAAACAAAGTCTGACGTTGGGAAGAAACTGGTCATGAGGTGGTAGGGGTGGTGCAGGCATGCATGCAATATGATTCGGCCCTATTGAACAGTTCTGTGTGCCAACTCCTCTAGCTGGTTGACTGCTAGTGAATTGATATGGCTGAATACTACAAGAAGAAACTTCTTGACATGCACTTAATGTTTTTGTGCTTTCTGTTGTGTTTAGGAAAGTTTTCAAAAGTCCAACCGACAACATTTTTTCTCCTTGTTAGCAAAGGCTTTTGCAGAAGAAGATTCAAGCTGGAAAAAGGTGAGGTAGATTTTTAGTGCTTTTTGCTAAGGATGTATTGAGCAAAAGATAGAAATTAATACGAGTCTGGAGAAAGTTTCAAGATACCCTGTACTTGGTTGAGAAGGTGAATAGTTCTTGGAAAGATACAGTTTGTGACATACTCTAGTTTGGTCAAAGTTGAACCCTCTTTTTTTTTTTTTTTTGTGTGTGTGTGTGTTTCATCTCCCCTTCCCTCACATCACCTACCTCATCTCCTTTAGACTTTCCTCCGCTCCAGCTGCCCTGTTCACACATTTACTACCATTGTATGTCACCGGACCAAATCCTGACTATTGCAGTTAGCCCCAGCCTTTAAACTGCCCTGGAGAACAGAGGGTTAACTTTCTATGCAGAGCATAGAATGCTGAGCTTGAGCTTGGCTGAGGTCTCCGGAGCCCTTTGAAATCCAACCGTCATATTCTTTACTCTGCCTCACTGAATAGTTGCTCCGGAGATTTTTGCTTTAGCTCGGTTCAAAAGTCAAAGTGTCTGTTTTAAACCAAATTTATTTCCACACATTCAGTTCAGTCTCTCTGTGGTACCGTGAGTAATAGGTTTTGTTGTGATTTTCTGTGTGGAAATTAAGTGTTAGATCGGTTCGGCTGAACTGATCACTTGTAGTGAATCCTTGTGTTTTACTTTAAAGTGTGGTTCTAGGGACATGGATATGTTGTTCATCCACACTGTCTGGCAGGTTCCTTGCCGCTTTAAATCTTGCCAGAAGGTCTTCAAGCTGGCTCCTCCTACCCACCCAGGTGGTAAAACTCTCAGCTCCGCCCCATGATGCCAGACCTTCCGTATCACTTGGAAGCTCAGGTTCCCTCCTTAACACTCTGCGTATAGACTGGATCCTAATTCTTCAGTTCGCCCGAAAATAATTCTAAAGTTCTCAAGACTTCGGTCTAATTACTCCCTCGCGGCTGTGATGGACAAATCGACTCCTGGATTTCGGCGGTGCCCATGCGGGCAGAAGATGTCCAGGACAGACCCGCACTCCACGTGCGTCTACTGCCTCGGCCTAGATCACGACCCGCAGGCCTGCGAGTTATGTCTATCGTTTTCAGCCAGTGTCCTTGAAGACCGCGCTGCCTGGTTACAGCTTGGGCATCCCGAGAAGCGCTACCCACCGGTGAAGTCCAAGGAGGCCTGTTGGGCGGTGTCCGCGGCGGCTGGCTCGGCTGAGCAACTCCAGCAGATGATCACCTTCGAGGAGGAGGCGGCCCAGGCCGCATCCTCATCTTCCTCGGTCGCTGCATTTATCCCGCTCTCTCTGGGATCCTCCTACACAGCTTCTTTTAAGGAGCTTTGCCAGTCCCTTTCCACGAAGGGAGAGGGGCCATCGGGACACTCTTCTCTGTCCAAAAAGAAGGACTCAAAGGGTAAGTCCCACCGTCTATGTTCGTGGAAGCGGGAGAGGTCCCCTTCCCTGGATAGTTGACACTCTACTTCGGTCGAGGTTGTGGCTAAGGCCGCTGGCTTCAGTGTCCCAGTCAGGTCAGCCGGCCGAGACACCCGTTGACGCGGTTGAGATGTTTCTTGACCCGTCGGATGGGCTGTCGTCTGGTGAAGCCGACAACCGTTCTTCACCGGTTCCCCCGGTGGAGACCGAGGACTTGCCTGCGCCTCCTGTGCCGGTGTCCCCTGCTCCCTCCCAGACCCACCCTCGGAAACACTGAGGGTCTCTGTCTCTGACCTTGTCTCGGTCCAGCCGATCCCGCCAACATTGGCGGTCTCTGTCTCTGCACTGAGGGAAGCGGCGGCGCCGCTCGTCCTTATCTTCCTCCTCGGAAGAGGAGAGGCTTCTGCGAAAATGGCGTTGACGCTAGGAGGACTTAATGTGGCAGCAGCTCCTTTTGTCCGGGAACAAGCCGTCGCCTTCCCCGGCCATTAAGTGGCTGTCACCCGAAAGGCCGAAACAACCCCTCGCTGTAGTAGAGGTGCCCAAGCCTGGGCTGGTTGTTCGGTCGAAACCAGCTACCCCACCGATTTGTGGTGGAACCTCCGCCTCCACAACTGAAATCGGGGGCGCCAACCAAGGACTCTCGGTCGGGTCAGGGTCTGCCCCATCGGTTGTCGGTCACCCTCACTCCCGACTGTCCTCGGCAGGTGGAGGGTGGCTTAGGCCCCAGGCAGCTCTTTGCGGACTCCTTGGAGTCTGACGACGACTCCTCCCTGTTTTCCAGGTCCCTTGACTTGGAGTCCTCCGGGGGCAGTCGATGGACAAGAGCCCGTCGTCGTTCATGGGTCTGCTTCGGCTCATCTCGGAGTCCACCGGGATGCAGCTTGAGCCCGTATCCAAGCAGGCCAAGTAGCCCCTGACGGAGATACTGGACCGAGGGAATTCGCCCACGGAGGCCTTTCTGGTGGCTGAAGCAATTGCTCACCCAGCCTTGGAGCTCTGGCAGTGGCTGGCTTCTTGCCTTGTACCTTTTTTGGCCAGGAAGTATGCGGTCCCTACCGGCTTTGTCCGATTTTTGGAACACCCGTCTGTGGAGGGGTTGGTTACTGATGGCGTTTTACGGCCTTCCGGGAATGCTAGGGATGTGGATAGGCCCCCCGACAAGGAGTCCAAAAAGCTGGACTACTCCAGGTGCAAGATGTACGCTGCGTCCTCCCTAGGCCTCCGCCAGGCCAGCTCGGCTGTGCTGATGACACACTTCTCCCACGCCCTCATGGGCTCCCTGGATGAGGTGATCCCTCATCTCCTGGCTGACCTTCACACCATGGTCAAGCAGGTGCGGGATCAGGGAAGGGCGGTGGCGAAATAGCAGCTCCAAACAGCTCTGGACATTGGAGACTCCTGTGCCAGATCAGTAGCGGCCGCAGTGGCCATACGCCGCAGAGCATGGCTGAGGATATGCACCTTCACGGCGGATACCCAGCATAAATTGGCGGACGTCGCCTTCTTGGGGACTGACCTGTTCGGCCCTGGAGTGGAAGGCCACCTCCAGCGGATCGAAAAGTCTAACGCTACCCTGGAGTCTGTCACCTCCACCCAGAAGGACAAGGGCCGTCGTCAGCAACGTAAGTCCTTTCGCTCTTCTGCACCTGCGGCACGTCCGGCCCAGCAACACCAGCATCAGGGCCAGCAGGCTTGCGCTTGGCATCCCAAAGTCAAGCCTGCGGCTTCTCTACTAGGAAGCAGAGAGGAAAGGCCCAGGAGGTCCTCGGCGGCCCCTCCTCTAAGCCTGCCCAGTGACAGGTTGAGGAGTGTCGCCCCAGCCTCACTCCCCTTGGGATCTCTCCCTGGGACGGCCCGCCACTTCCTTTCCCCTGGTCTGCTATCACCACGGACCTCTGAGTGTTGAAGGTGGCAGGAAGGGCCTGCCTCTGGAGTTCGAGCAGGCCCCGCCTTGTGAGCCGCTGGACTGGGGCTACGGGGTCCGTAGCCTCTGTTGGCTCGCTGATCCGATATCGACCTGCTCCTCGAAAAGAGGTGATCAGGAAGGTGGCAGATCCTCCACCAGTCCCGGGGTTTCTGTCCAGGTACTTCCTGGTCCCGAAACGGATGGCGGGCTGGCGCCCCATTCTAGACCTGAACAGGTTCCTACTATCTCGAACCTTCAGGATAGTCACTCTGGATCAGATCATTCCATCCTTGGAATGAGGCGTGTGGTTCAAACAACATGAAGTCTTGCCATATTATGAAATATGCAGTTTGTCCCAGCCCTAGAACTGCTCCGGAGGTGAGAGTTAACTTCCATGCCAGGCATGGAATCTGGAGCGCGAGCTCAGTTAGAAAAACTGTCTGTAACTTCAAACTGAAACTGTCAGATTCTTTATTCCGCCTCACTGAACAGTCGCTCCGGAGATTCCTCCTACTGCTCGGTTCATTTCTGGTTAAAAAGTGTGTTTTCTCAGTTAAATAAACCGCGATTATATTTATTTTAACCGCAAACCGTCGGGTTCAAGCTCTGTCTGTGGTATTGTAAGTAATAGACAGGTTTTCCTTTCTGTGTGGAACTTGTAATGTGATTATCGGTTCGGTTTGAACCGATCAGGTTGCTTTTAAAACTTGTTTTAAAACTTATTTTAATACATTTAGAGTGCGGTTCCCGGTTCTTATCGGTTCTAAAAAAAACGGATTTCATTACGGTTTTTTCCACGACCCGTGACACGGTTGGGAACCGATAAGGGTGTCTTGCCTGGCATTTGCCGGAAAAGGGCAAGTTTTTGGTTAGGCTGGCATTATGTCTGAGAAACCCAAAAGAAAAACCGGGCCCACTGGGTTTCAACACTGTAGTGTCTGTGGGGAAGCCTTTGCCAAGGCTAACCCACACACCACATGTGTTTATTGTCTGGGTTTGACCACCTCAATGCAGACTGCCAGATTTGCAAGAATTTCCCTGCAGCTACCCTGGATAAGAGAGTTGGTAGGCTCGGGGAACGAGAGGCCAAAAGTCTGCTGACCTGATGGCCAGCCCGGTTCGGTGCCAACTGAACCGGAGGGAGTGCCCTCTGACCAGGCGAAACGTCCTTGGGCAACGACAGCTGACTCAGAGGAGCCAGTTCCAGCAAAGAGGACTAGAAAATCAGCAGGTGTGGAGCCAAAATTTCCTTCTCCAACTGCTGCAGAGATGGCCAAAGCGATCCAAATTGTCCAGTCGCTTTCCCCGGTTCCGTCCGAACTGCCACTATCAGGTAAACGGTCGGTTCGGCCGGTTCCACCGGTTCAAGAATATGATATAGAGGAGTTTTATGAACCGGAGGAGGGAGGAGGATTATGAACAGTGTGAATGTGATTTTGAAAGTCTGGATGTGCCCATTGAACCGGACATCTCCCCAGACAGACCCTCAGGAGAGTCTCCCCCTAGGCTTTCTGAGTCCCCTTCTCATTTTCTGTTTTATAAAAAAGTTGCTGAAACCCTCCAGCTCCCTTTGGAAGAAGCTGTGGATGAACAAGAGGAGCCTAACTATGTGGAAATGATGGATATCCCAGAGTCCAGGAGATTGTCTATTCCTTTACATAAATCCTTTAGGAAACAAACAATAAAAATTTTAAAAGCTCCTAATTCTTTACCTCCTGTGGATAAAAAGATGGACAGGAGGTACACTTTGTCAGGTCCTGATACAGAGTTTCTTTCTCAGCAATGCAGCCATGTGGGGGTAGTGCAGGCTGCAGCCTGTGATGAGGCTAATATTCCCCTGGCCTCACACCCTCCTGACAAGGACTCCAGGAGGATTGATGCCATGGCAAAGAAACAATACATGGCAGCATCCTTGGGACTCAGAAGGCAAATTATTTGGCCTGTGTTGCAAGATACCAGAATCCAGATGGGATACTGTTATGGCTTTAGCGAACAGGCCCCTGGCCAGCTTCCAAGGAGCTGGAACAGGTGGCTGCTGATGGTATTGAGGCATCCAAGGTGCAATTCCATGCTGCAGTGGATTCTAATGATGTGTCTTCAAGAGTCATGGCTACATCTGTGGCTTTTCGTAGAATGGCTTGGCTCAGGTGTACTAGTCTGTCACAGGATACCCAGGCTAAGGCCATGGATTTTCCTGTTGTGGGAAATTCTCTGTTTGGGGAGCAGACAGAAAATTACATAAAGAAAATGGATGAATATAGTACCACTTCAAACAACATGAAGTCTTGCTATATTATAGACATTAGCAGTTTGATCCAGCTCTAGAACTGCTCGGAGTGAAATGGTTAAAACCATTCCAAAATAGAATTTTGGCACGAGAGCAGCTCTATCTGTCATTTCAAACTTGAACTGTCAGATTCTTTACTCCGCCTCAGTGAACAGTCGCTCCGAGATTTCTCCTGCTCGTTCCATTTCTCGGTTTAAAGTGTTTTCTGGTTGATTTAACCGAGAATAGTTTTATTTTAACGCAAAACCGCTCGGTTCAAGCTCTATCTGTGGTAACCGTAAATGAGGGTTTTGTCTGTGTGGAACTTGTAGTTATCGGTTCGGTTTGAACCGATCAGTGGTTTAAAACCATTAAACTAAAAGTTACTATTTTCAGAGTGCGGTTCCGGTTCTTATCGGTTCTAAAAAACGGATTATTATGGTTTTTCCAATACCGTGACACGTGTTAGAACCGATAGTGTGTCTTGCCTGGCACTGCCGTTAAAAGGGCAAGTTTTTGGTTAGGCTGGCATTATGTCTGAGAAACCCAAAAGAAAAACCGGGCCCACTGGGTTTCAACACTGTGTTTGTGGGGAAGTCTTTGCCAAGGCTGACCCACACACCACATGTGTTTATTGTCTGGGGTTTGACCACCTCCAGTCAGACTGCCAGGTATGTAAGAATTTCCCTGCAGCCACCCTAGAAAAAAGATTGGGCAGGCTCAGGGAACGAGAGGCCAAAAAGTCCGCTGACCCGGATGGCCAGCCCGGTTCGGTGCCAACCGAACCAGAGGGAGTGCCCCCTGACCAGGGCGAGACTTCTCGGCAAGAAAAGCTGGTTCTGAGGAACCAATTCCAGTAAAGAAAACAAGAAAATCAGCAGGTCTGGGTCCAAAATTCTTCTCCAACTGCTGCAGAGATGGCAAAAGCCATACAAATTGTCCAGTTACTGTCTTCAGGGTCCGTCCGAACCACCACTATCTGGTAAAAGGTCGGTTCGTCCGGTCCCAGTGGTTCAGAATTATGATATTGAGGAATTTTATGAACCAGAGGAGGGGGAGGAGGATTATGAACAGTATGAATGTGGCTGGGAAGGTCTGGGTGTGCCCATTGAACCGGACATCTCCCCAGACAGACCTTTAGAATCTCCCCCTATGCTGTCTGAGTCCCCATCTCATTTTATGTTTTATAAAAAAGTTGCTGAAACCCTCCAGCTTCCTTTAGAAGAGACTGTGGATGAGCAAGAGGAGCCTGATTTTGTAGAAATGATGGATATTCCAGAGTCTAGGAGATTGTCTATTCCTTTACATAAGTCTTTTAGGAAACAATTAAAATTTTAAAAGCTCCTAATTCTGTGCCTCCTGTAGATAAAAAGATGGACAGAAGGTATACATTGTCAGGCCCTGATACAGAATTCCTTTCTCAGCAATGCAGTCATGTTGGTAGTTCAGGCTGCTGCCTGTGATAAAGTTAATATTCCTTGCTCACATCCTCCTGACAAGGATTCCAGGAAGAGTGATGCCATGGCAAAAACAGTATATGGCAGCCCTCTGGGACTCAGGCAAGCAAATTATATGGCTTATGTAGCTAGATATCAGAAATCTAGATGGGATACTGTTATGCAATTGGCCAAGACAGGCCCATGGCCAGCTGGCTAGTGAACTAGAACAGGTGGCTGCTGATGGCATTGAAGCCTCCTAGGTTCAGTTTCATGCTGCTGTGGATGTTAATGATGTTTCCTCTAGGTCATGGCCACATCTGTAGCTTTTCGTAGGTTGGCCAGGCCAGGTGTACTAGTTTGTCACAGGATACCCAGACTAAGGCTATGGATTTTCCTGTGGGAAATTCTGTTTGGAGAGCAGACAGAGAATTACATGAAGAAGATGGATGAATATAGGACTACTTACAAGAGTGCCCAGGCTAAGGAGCGGCAAGCCACTCCTCAAAGGCATGCCCCCAGGGGTGGGGTAGGCCTTTCTACTAGACTCAGGCCTCCTCTGCCTATGCTCAGAGGGGCTTCTTCAGAGGCAGGGGCAGACGAGGGTTGGGCAGACCTGCTCCCACCCCCCAGCCTAAAGCTCCTGCGAAACAGGCACCCTGATGGGGTGCCCAGGGCCGATTCTCCTGTACCAGTGGGGGCAGGCTGGCTTACTTCAGTCAGAATTGGGCTTTAACCTCAGACAAGTGGGTTCTGGAAGTAGTGTTAGGGTCTGGTTCTCAGCTCAAAAGTTTCCCAAGTTGAGAAGCACACTTTTTCTACCTGCAAGTGCTTCAGAGACCTCGCCTGGAAACAGAGGTCTCATCCCTGTTCGCTCTCAGAGCAGTAGAAAGGGTTCTCTCCTGCATCAGGGCAGGGGTCTGTATTCCAGATACTCTTACCCCAAAAAGACAGGAGAATGGCGGCTCATTTTAGATCTCAGATATCTGAACAAGCATCTTTTGAAACCAAAGTTCAAAATGGTAACTCTGGCAATGATTTTATTTTCCCTAAGGCCAGGGACTGGCTAGCCTCCCTGGACCTCAAGGATGCCTATTTCCATGTCCTAATCAGAAGATCCCATCGAAAGTACCTCAGATTCGAACTGCCCTCAGGTCATTACCAGTTCAGAGCAATGCCCTTCGGCCTTACATCTGTTCCAAGGGTATTCACAAAGTGTCTAGCAGTGGCAGTGGCCCACTTAAGGAGGCAGAGGATTGCTGTTTTTCCCTATCTAGACGACTGGCTCATTGTAGGCCAGTCCCCAGAACAGGTAAAATCTCACCTGCAGGTCACCCAGCAGCTTCCACCCCTGGGTTTTCTACAAACCTGCCAAAGTCGGTTCTGGAACCAGTCCAGGTACTCACCTTATAGGGGCAGAATTGACAAGCTAGCAGAGCCTTTCTTCCTGGAAGTGGTAAGGAATTTAGTGGTTCTGGCCTCTTCCTTCAATCTGCAGGTCTCTCACCAGCAAGACACTTTCTCAGCTCCTGACATGGCTGCATCCACAGCTGTTGTGCAGGGAGCCAGATTCAGATGAGAGACATTCAGTTTCACTTGAGAACCTTTTGTCTCAGAGAAGAGACCCCTTTCCAAGTTGGTCCCAGTGATCGAACCTTGATCCTAGCTCTCCAGTGGTGGCAGGATCAGAGCAATTTAAGAGCGGGGTCCCTTCATTTCCCTCTCTGCCACTTGACTCACTACAGATGCTTCCTTCTGGGTTGGGGGCCACATGGGCAACCTTTCCACTGGGAGTTTGGTCCCCCAGGAATCTCTGCTCCACATCAATTTGCTGGAACTCAGAGCTGTCTTTTAGCTCTTCAGCTTTTTCTGCATCTGTCCACGACAAGGTGATAAAAGTCGAACAGACAAACCACATCAATGTGGTACATCAACAAACAGGGGGCACTCTGTCTTCGCCTTGTGCACCGAGGCAATGAAGTTGTGGTCTCTGGCCTGTTCCTGAACACTTCCTCATAGCAGTTCATCTTCCAGGAAGGACAATGTCCTAGCGGATGCCCTCAGCAGGATTTCCCAGGGCCATCACGAATGGTCCCTGGATCCTCAAGTGCTGGGATAGTTTTTGCCAGGTGGGGCATCCCTCAGATAGATCTTTTGCAGCCCCAGACAATCACAAACTTCCTCTGTTCTGTTGCAGGCCTCCAGTGCTGGGCTCAGTTCCCTGGATGCCCTTCTTCTGGATTGGGAGGGAAGTTCTCTATGCTTCCCTTCTCTCCTATTCAAAGTACTAGTCAAAATAAGATCTCAGCCTTGCAGGGTGATTCTGATTGCCCCGGATTGGGCCAGGCAGCCCTGGTACCACACCTTCTGTCTCTGACAGTCCATCTTCCCTGTGCCTCCCCAGGAATCACAATCTGTTGACTTGTGCCCAGGAAGGGTTTAGTATCCGGACCTCAATCCTCAACCTCAAGGCCTGGCTCTTGAGGAGTTAGTTTGCTGATTTACACCTCTCTCAGGTGTTCTTGAGATCCTAAAGGCTTCCAGAAAGCCTTCCACTAGGGCTACTTATAGTTCTAAATGGAAAAGGTTTTCATTTGGTGCTTGGAAAATATTTCCCAGAATCTGCTGAATTGCCCATTTTGTTAGATCTTAATTCCGGGTCTCAGACCAGCTACCCTGAGAGTTCATTTGGCAGCTGTCTGCTTTTGTGTCAGCAGGAAAGTCATCCCCTCTTTCCTCTCATCCTGTGTTTTCCAAGTTTTTTAAGGGATTACTCCATACTAATCCTCCTTTTCGGGAACCGGCCCTGCTTGGGACCTTAATGTTTGCATTGCCCAGTTAATGCAACCCCTTTGAACCTCTGTCTTCTGCAGAGCTTAAGTACCTAACTTGGAAAACTGTTTTTCTAGTGGCTATCACTTCGCCAGACGCATAAGTGAATTATGCCTTGTCAGTGGAGGCTAACTTTTATTTCTTCACAGGGATAAGGTAGTCCTAGGACTAATAGGAAGTTTTGCCTAAGGTGGTTTCAGATTTCCATCTTAATCAATATCTCCTTCCAGTATTTTTCACTGATCACTCCTCTTCGGTGAGAGGAGGTTGCACAGCCTGGATGGTAAGAGAGCTCTTAGTTGTTATATAGAGCGCACTAAAGGTCACAGGTTCAATCCTCCAACTTTTCCTTACCTATGGTGAAGTTGGGAAAGGCAACCTGCCACTGAGAGATCAATAGCCAGGTGGATTGTCTTTGTATCCAATTTTGTTATCAGAAAGTGGGCAGAGGCGCCCGGGTTTGAGGGCTCATTCTACCAGGGTACAGCTGCGCCTCTAGCTGCTGCCAGAGATATCCCTTTATTAGAGATTTGCCAGGCTGCTACTTGAAAAACGGTATACACTTTACTCAAGCATTACTCCCTGGATGTCCAGGCCAGGAGAGATGCTCGGTTTGGCACAGCTGTTCTTCAGAGCCTATTCCCTAAGTAGGTTCTGCCTCCTCCATGGAGGTACTGCTGTGTATTCTGCTAATGTTCTATAATATAGCAAGACTTCATGTTGTTTGAAGAAAAATTACTCACCTTAGTAATGTTGTTTCTTCTAATGGAGTCTTCTATATTATAGACCCCCCCAACCTGCCCCTCTCAGAACCTCTACTTGGTGGGGTGCGGGCAACTTAGTGTGGGCACTACTTATGTCCTGTTAGCATTTTGTCCCCTTTGGGATTTTGGGGGTGTGTATGTGTACGCGTGTGTGCTTTATTATACTTATGTTCCATTTTCATATTATTAGAATAGTGTTAGTATTTCTGGTCCCCTGACTTGAGTCTTGGGTGTTGGGACCATCAATGGTTGTTATTATTTAGGTAGCCATTTGGCTAGTGTAGGTTACAGCTTCCACACAGACCTTAGTGAGTTTGGCTCAGAAGATCTGACAGTTCAAGTTTGAAATGACACAGATAGAGCTGCTCTCGTGCCAAAATTCTTTTTTGGAATGGTTTTAACCATTTCACTCCGGAGCAGTTCTAGAGCTGGATCAAACTGCTAATGTCTATAATATAGCAAGACTCCATTAGAAAAAACAACATTACTAAGGTGAGTAATTTTTTCTTATAGGAGTGCACAGGCCAAGGAAAGGCAAGCCACTCCTCAGAGGCAGCCCCCAAGGGGCAGGCCCTTTCACAGGCCTTTTTACCAAGTCCAGGCCTCCTCTTCAGCTTATGCCCAGATGGGGTTCTTCAGAGGGAGTGGCAGATGGGATATGAGCAGGCCTGCTCCCACCCCTCACCCTAAAGCCCCAGCCAAACAGGCACCCTGATGGGATGCCCAGGGCCGATTCTCCATTACCTGAAGGGGGCAGGCTGGCTTACTTCGTCCAGAACTGGGAGTCTTTAACATCAGACAAGTGGGTCCTGGAAGTAGTAAGCCAGGGACTGGTTCTCGGCTTCAAAAAATTTCCAAAGATGAGAACCAGATCTTTTCCACCTGCAAATCCATTAGAGGCTCTTGCTTTGGAAGCAGAAGTCTCAACCCTCCTGGCTCTCAGAGCTGTGGAAAGGGTTCCTCCCCTACACCAGGGCAAAGGACTGTACTCTAGGTACTTCAGCACCAAAAAAGATAGGAGAATGGCGGCCCATCCTGGATCTAAGATACCTAAACAAGCACCTTTTAAAACCAAAATTCAAAATGGTGACTCTGGGAGTTATTTTACCATCCCTAAGGCCAGGGGACTGGCTAGTGTCCCTGGACCTCAAGGATGCCTATTTCCATGTTCTCATCAGAAGCTCCCACCGAAAGTACCTCAGATTCGAACTGCCCTCAGGCCATTACCAGTTCAGAGCAATGCCCTTCGGCCTTACCTCTGCCCCAAGGGTATTCACAAAATGCCTGGCAGTAGCAGTTGCTCACTTAAGAAGGCAAAAGATTGCCATCTTTCCTTACCTGGACGACTGGCTCATAGTGGGTCAGTCTCCAGACCAAGTCAAATCACACCTTCAGGTTACCCAGCAGCTGCTTACATCCCAAGGTTTTCTTCTCAATCTCCCAAAGTCTGTTCTAGAGTCTGTTCAGCTGCTCGCCTTCATAGGCGCAGAACTGGACACAAAGTAGGCCCAAGCTTTCCTTCCTCTAGAAAGAGTAAAGACCCTCGTGGCTCTGGCCTCCTCCTTCACTCTGCAGGTCTCTCGACCAGCAAGGCACTTTCTACAACTCCTAGGGCACATGGCTGCTTCCACAGCTGTAGTGCAAGGAGCAAGATTTCGGATGAGGGACATTCAGTTCCATTTGAGAGCCTTCTGGTCTCAAAGGAGAGATCCCCTAACCAAATTGATCCCAGTAACTCAACCCTGATCCAGGCTCTACAGTGGTGGCAGGATCAGAGCAATCTGAGACAGGGGGTTCCTTTCATCCCTCAATCTCACTCCTTGACCCTTACTACAGATGCGTCTCTCTTGGGATGGGGAGCTCACATGGGAGACCTCACCACCCAGGGATTGTGGTCCCCTCAGGAATCTCTGCTCCACATCAATCTGTTGGAACTCAGAGCTGTTTTTCTAGCACTTCAGGTTTTTTTCTGCATCTGTTCAGAACAAAGTGGTACAGGTCAGAACAGACAACACCACTACAATGTGGTACATCAACAAGCAAGGGGGCACTCGGTCTTTGGCCTTGTACACTGAGGCAATGAAGTTGTGGTCTCTGGCTTATTCCCTGAACACCTTCCTCATAGCAGTTCACCTCCCAGGCAAGGACAATGTCCTAGCAGATGCTCTCAGCAGGATTTCCCAGGGCCATCACGAATGGTCACTGGATCCCCTAGTACTGGGGTTAGTATTTGCCAGGTGGGGCACCCCTCAGGTAGATCTTTTTGCAGCCCCAGACAATCACCAACTTCCGCTTTTTTGTTGCAGGCCCCCAATGTTGGGCTCAGTCCCTCTGGATGCCTTCCTTCTCGATTGGAAAGGGAAGTTTCTCTTTGCCTTTCCCCCCTTCCCTCTCTTGTTCAAGGTGCTAGTCAAAATCAGATCTCAACCTTGCAAGATGATTCTGATTGCTCCAGATTGGGCCAGACAGCCCTGGTATCCACTTCTTCTGTCCTTAGCAGTCCATCTTCCCCTGTGTCTCCCCAGGAATCACAATTTGCTAACCTGTGCCCAGGGGAGAGTTTGGTATCCGAATCTCAATCCCTCAACCTAAGGCCTGGCTCTTGAGGAGTTAGTTTGTTGACCCACACCTTCTCAAGGTGTACCGAAATCTTGAAAGCTTCTAGGAAGCCTTCCACCAGGGCTACTTATAATTCTAAATGGAAAAGGTTTTCCATGGTGCCTGGGAGGCTGATTTCCCAGAATCTGCTGATTTGCCCACAGTCTTGGACTATATGGTCCATCTAAATACTTTGGGGCTGAGGCCAGCTACCCTGAAAGTGCATTTGGCAGCTGTCTCTGCTTTTATTTCAGCAGGAAAGCCCTCTTCTCTATCTGCTCACCCTGTATTCTCCAAGTTTTTCAAGGGATTGCTTCACACCAACCCTCCATTCAGGGACCCTGCTCCTGCCTGGGATCTTAATATTTGCATTGCTTAGCTGATGCAACCCCCCCCTTTGAACCTTTGTCTTCAGCAGAGCTTAAGTACTTGACTTGGAAAACTGTGTTTCTAGTAGCCATCACTTCTGCCAGGCGCATAAGTCAATTACAAGCTTTGTCAGTGGAGCCTGATTTTATCTCCTTTCACAGAGATAAGGTAGTCCTCAGGACTAACAGGAGGATCTTCCCTTGTCAATCTTCACCATTCATTAATTCCTGGGTGTAAGCCGAAGGCGCGCACCCGTCACGGGAGCTTTTTTTTTTTTTTTAAAAGCTTTGACCAACGGCACCGCCCCGAGAGTGACGTCGCGATGGAGGGGCGGCCGCTAGTAGCCACCCACCTCCTCCAACTCAAGTTCTGTTTCTCCGCCGGCCAAGGCAGCACCTGTTCCGCTGGCAACCAGTTTTCTATCGTGAGTGTACCGACTCCTGTTTTCTCGGTCAGACCATGCCAATCTGGTAAGACTGTTCTTTTTTCATCTTACGCGCTGTGTGGTTTTCCTACTGTGTTTTAGCCTTGTTAGTTTAGCGTGATGTCCGCTTCTGAGCTAGCCGCCAAGACGGGCCGCCTCCATGTGTCGGTGCTCCTGTGGCGGCATTTCGCCTCGGACCAGCATGACGCTTGCCTCGCTGCCTGGGACCCAACCATGATATGGATCCGCGGCGACGCTTGTGTCTCGATGGACCGCGGGTCCTCTAACCGCCAGCTTCGGCAAAGTCCCGCCGACCTTCGGGGACGACGCCGCCTCTCGGGATTCTCTGGCAAGATCTCTAGGCCTTCCCGGGTCCCTCCTAGGCCTATCACGGGTCCGGAGGCAGGCCTTCTGCTGTGTGTTGGGGAGCGTCGTGAGGTTCCTCCGGTCAAGGCGCGCCGATACTGCCGGCAGTCACCTCCTCGGAGGTGCAGGTTCTCCGTGTCGAGGCCCTCACTTTTGGGCCTGGCTGGTGGACTGACTGCGCCTTTCGGCGCTATTTGGATCCCGGCACCGTCATGTGCCGGTCATCGATGCGCGCGCTGCCCGGCGCTGTTTTGGATCCCGCGCCATTGGTGCCGCTTTGGGCCCTCGGCGCCGATGGTCATGGCGGTGCGGCCTGCCTCGACACTGCCAAGGCGCGTCAGGCCTATTTCTACCTCAGTCCATGCCTGCCGGCGCCGTGTGGGGGTTTGGAGTTGGGACTGGCTGCTGTGGCGCTGGCGGGTGAGCGGGCGCCGCCTTGGTACCGGGCTGTTCATGCACTGTGGCCTCAGGGACCCCTGGGTGGCCAGCATCGAGGTCCAGCTGGTCTCGTCCTCCTCGGAGGACAATGACTGGACGTGACCCATCCTGGCACCCCCACTCTTCGGGTCTGGGTCCCTGTGGCTAGAGGTACCAGGCGGCGAGCGAGCCTCTCCTCTGTCCCCTCTTCCATCGCCTCCTGAGGGTTCCCGGCTGGGGTGACGGAGGGGAGGCTCCCTCTCTGAGGGCCGTGACAGCTACCTCAGGTGCTGTTGCCCTCTAGGGATAGGGGACGCTGCTGTCGAGGAGGAGGGCCTCTCGAGTCCGGAGGGTTGAGGGCAGGGGTCTGGCGCCTGTCTCTTTGGCCACCTCGGGGTGGCTAGGAGCACAGTGCAGAACCCCGCCCCTCCCTCCAGGGTCTAGGTCCCTCCTAGGCGTCAGTATGGACTGCCCTTCTGGATCCATCAGTCCTGGCGTCAGGGAGGTTCTCCCTGGGCTCTTCCAGGCTCCGCCTGCAGAGTTCCGCTCTGCGGCCTGGTCTGCTGTCCGGAATCCCTCCTACTAGGGCTCCGTTCCCCGGATTCCAGAGCCCTGGCAGAGAGCAGTTGCCTCCTCGGAGGTGCCCCTCTCTCGTGCCCCTCTCTCATGTTTCTGCCTTCACCACCCCCGCTCCCAGGCCATGTGGGTCCTACGGGTCCGTTATCCTGGGAGCAGTTCAGGGGTTCTGCGGCGGCCTTCCCCTCATATGTTAGATACATGCATGAGCGGTCTTTCGACCTCCCAACAGCGAGGAATCCTCTGGACATTCCAGCTCCCCATCATCCTCATCTCTCCTCCTGAGGGAGAGGAACCCCTCTCATCTTTCCTCCGATGCTGATTTCACGGAATATCAGCGTTTCCTCTCGAGGATGGTGAGGGATCTTCGGATTTCCTATGTTCGGAGAGACAATACCGAACGGGAGACGCGAGAATTCCTTGGTGAATTCAGTGCCCAGCATTTGGTGGTACCTTCCTGGCAGTCCCCAGCCGCTTCTTCTCCAGCCCCGCTGACTGTCATCGAGGTATTGTGCACCCTCAGAGTCTCTAGGGTTCCTTCCCCAACCCTCTGCTTTGGTCTACCTAGATACTTCTCTGGCGCCGCTGCCTGGCGACGACTGCCCACCGGATCCGGACTCTCTCCAGTTCAACTGCTAGCTTAAGAGTGTTCTCTTCTTATCGTGCGAAGTGCCTGTATTGCATCTCATCAGGCTCACCACGCTGCCTACAACCGTCATTTTTGGTCGATGATGTCCCAGCTGTTGGCATCAATGCCTGACACGGAGCAAACCAGACAAGCCGTTGCCCTCTCCGCGGTAGGCCTGGAGCTGGCAAGACACCAAGCAAGGTGGCTTCCAGGCTTGCGGGGACAGCGATCTGCATCAGGCGGACGGCATGGCTTCGTCTCTCTAGGTTGTCACCCCTGGCCCGGCGTAGGGTGATTCGCTCCGCCTTCTGGAGGACCAGTCTTTTCTCCTCTAGAGCTAGAGACTTTACAGGGCTCTCTCTCTCCTCGGCCCGGGAGGCACCTCCTAGCTCTTCTCCCACTTAGGCTTTCTGAATAGCCAGGGTCTTCTTCTGTTTCTCACCAGCAGAAGGCTGGGGGTCTTGTTCCCTCAGGGTATGGCCTCTCACTTCGGGAAGAGGAGCTGATATCTCACCAGGAGTATGAATGGTGAAGATTGACAAGGAAGATATGAAAATTACGATTCACCGTAATTCTTTGATCTTCTTGTATCTTCACCATTCATTACTTACACCCGCCCACCATCCCCTCAGTGGCCTCTTCCTGTGGCTTCTCCTCCCTGCCTCCTTCCTCTCTGCAAAAAATACAAAATTAAAAAAAAAAAAAGTAGGAAGAATTATTTATCTCCCAAAAAAAAGTCTATATCGGGGTCCTATTTCTTCCAGAAAATTATTTACTCTAAGATTCTTGTGCTATCTCGTGGAATTGCATATGGCGATCAAACTCGAACTATCTCTGCCATTCCTCTGGCGAGATACTTGTGGTTTTAGCCTGGCTCTGGCTATTCAGTTTTGATCCTGCAATCCCATGCTTCTAGCTGTTAAGCTCTAAATCGCACCCCCCTTCTCAATTCTGCCTTGCAGAGCGGAGGAACGGCACGATTATTTTTTTTTTTTTTTCTGAAAAAAAAGGGGGCTGAGGGAACTCTCCACTGCTATAGGCATTCTTTGCATTTGAAGTCATGGTCCTAAGCCTGCAAGGTATTATCGGTAAAAAAAAAAAAAAAGGAAATACAAGGCAAACAAAGCCTCTTCTTGTGAGATTTTGATGATTGGTTTTCCTTTCAAGTGTCCTCCTGACAGTTTTACAGAGAAGCAGTGCTGACCAATGACCAATCGCCAGCCAAGCCTCTGGCCTGCCTTGTCAAGTCCAACTGAGTCCCACTTCTATACCTATAAAACGCCTGAAAGGCTTAGATTTTCCATTTCTAAACCCTTGAGCAGCTCTCTCATGCTGCCTGGGATTTATCCTCCCTCCTCGGTGTCCTCCAGTTAAAGGCCTTCCACGCCAGGAGCCCAGGTGGGGATCAAGAACCATGGCATGTTGGAAGATGAGGACTATGCCCTCCTGAGTCTGTCTAGCGGGTTCGGTGAACCTTCTCTTCAGCTCTATCTCCGGGATTTTGCTTCCCTGTTAATCGAGCCTTGAGCTGTAAGCTCAACTATGCTCGATGAGCATTCTGGTCCCTTCAACATCCCATCCTCTCTCTCTCTCTTCTTCTTCTCTCATTACCTTCTCTTCTCTCTCCCTCCTAGAGTCGCCCAGGTAAGGAGGCCCTGCAGTCCCTAGGTTAGGATACCTTATCTCCTGTCCTTCCTCCATCGGCTTATTCCTTTTCAGTTCATTCTTCCTTACTTTGCTATCCCTTGGCTATCTTGCCTTGCTATTCCATTTCTGCTTTCGCTTTTTGCCTCTCCGGCTCACAGAACTGAGTTGGAGGAGGAGTGGTCACATACTAGCAGCCGCCCATGACGCCACTCTCGGGCGGTGTTGTTGGTCAAAGCTTTTTTTTTTTTAAAAAAAAGTCTTCGTGATCGGGTGCGGCCTGCTTACACCCAGGAAGCAATGAATGGTGAAGATACAAGAGAAGATCAAGAATTACGGTAGGTACGTAATTTTCATTTATTGCCTAAGGTGGTTTCAGATTTCCACCTTAATTAATCTATATCTCTCCCTGTGTACTTCACTGACCATTCCTCCTCTGGCAAGAGGAGGCTGCACAGTTTAGATGTAAAGAGAGCCCTTAGTTACTGCATAGAGCATACCAAGGGTCACAGGTTTGACTCCCTCCAACTGTTCCTCACTTATGGTGAGGTTGGGAAAGGGAAACCTGCCACTAAAAGATCCATTGCCAAGTGGATTGTCTCTTGTATCCAATTTTGCTATCAGAAACTGGGTAAGGTTCCCCCTTCAGGCCTGAGGGCTCTCATCAGAGGTACAGCTGCGCCCCTAGCTGTGCCAGGGACATCCCTATCTTAGAGATATGTCAAGCAGCTACCTGGAAAAATAGCACACACTTTACTCTCAGCATTACCCTGGACATCCAGGCTAGGAGGGATGCTTGGTTTGGCACAGTTGTGTTTCAGAGCTTATTTCCTAAGTAGGTTCTGTCCCTCCTCCATGGAGGTACTACTGTGTAGTCTGCATATGTCATAATATAGCAAGACTTCATGTTGTTTGAAGAAAAAATTACTCACCTTAGTAATGTTGTTTCTTCTAATGGAGTCTTGCTATATTCAAACACCATGAAGTCTTGCTATATTATGACCTCTTGCAGTGATCCACAGCACCTGAACTGCCCCGGAGAGGAAAGAGTTAACTCCAGAGAGAGAGAGTGGAGTTCTCAGCGCGAGCGCTACCTTGAAAGCTCTATCTGGCTAGTTTCAAACTGAAACTGTCAGATTTTTATCTCACCACTGAACAGTCGCCCGGAGATCTCTCCTTCAGCTCGGTTCATTCCTCGGTTAAACGAGTAATTTCGGGTTCATTTAAACCGCAAAAGTTTTTATTTACCGATTTCGTTCAGAGCTCTATCTGGTAAACCGTAAGTACAGGTTTTGTTGGTCTGTGTGGAAATACATTATCGGTTCGGTTTTGAACCGATCGGTTTGCTTAAAAACTACTTTTATTCAATTATATGGGTGTTTAGAGTGCGGTTCCCGGTTCTTATCGGTTCTAAAAAAAAAAAAAAAAAACCCCAAGTTTTATTCTGGTTTCTTCAAATACCTGTGACACGGTTAGGAACCGATAAGGGTGTCTTGCCTGGCACTGCCATTAAAAGGGCAAGTTTTGGTTAGGCTGGCATTATGTCTGAGAAACCCAAAAGAAAAACCGGGCCCTCTGCGTTTCAACACTGTGATGCTTGTGGGGAAGCCTTTGCCAAGGCTGACCCACACACCACATGTGTTTATTGTCTGGGGGCTGACCACCTCCTTTCAGACTGCCAGGTGTGTAAGAATTTCCCTGCAGCCAACGTGGAAAAAAGATTGGGCATGCTCAGGGAACGAGAGGCCAAAAAGTCCGCTGACCCGGATAGCCAGCCCGGTCCACTGCCCACTGGACCAGAGGGAGTGTCCTCTGACCAGGGCGAGACTTCCTCAGGCAAGGAAAGCTGGTTCTGAGGAACCAGCCCTAGTAAAGAAATCTAAAAATCAGCAGGTCTGGAGTACAAAATTGCTCTCCAACTGCTGCAGAGATAGCAAAGACATGCAGATTGTCCAGTCACTGTCTTAGGGACCATCCAACCACCTCTAGCTGGCAAAAGGTTGGTTCGTCCGGTTCCAGTGGTTCAAGAGTATGATGTTGAAGAATTTATGAACCACAGGAGGGAGGAGGATTTTGAACAGTGTGTATGTGGCTGGGGGGTCTGGACGTCGCCTCATTGAACCGACATTTCTCCAGACAGACCATTAGAATCTCCCATGCTGTCTGAGTCCCCATCTCATTTTATGTTTTACAAGAAAGTTGTTGAAACCCTCCAGCTTCCTTAGAGGAGGTGTGGATGAGCAAGAAGAGCCTGATTATGTAGAAATGATGGATATTCCAGACTCTAGAGATTGTCTATTCCTTTGCATAAGTCATTTAGGAAGCAAACAATAAAAATTTTAAAAATCCACATTCTGTCCCTCCGTAGATTAAAAAATGGACAGAAGGTATGCTTTATCAGGCCCTGATACAGACTTCCTTACTGAACAGTGTAGTCATTTAGAGTGGTACAAGCTGCAGCCTGTGACAGGTTAATATTCCCTGGCCTCACATCCTCCTGATAAAGATTC
Source organism: Neoceratodus forsteri (assembly GCA_016271365.2). Taxonomy (NCBI): domain Eukaryota; kingdom Metazoa; phylum Chordata; order Ceratodontiformes; family Ceratodontidae; genus Neoceratodus; species Neoceratodus forsteri. The sequence goes on from CM028131.1 coordinate 1,051,104,849, forward strand.
CAGGAAGATTGATGCCATGGCTAAAAAACAGTATATGGCAGCTTCTTTGGGACTTAGGCAGGCAAATTATATGGCTTATGTGGCTAGATATCAGAAATCTAGATGGATATAGTTTTGAGTTAGCTAAGCAGGCCCATGGCCAGCTGGCTAGTGAATTGGAACAGGTGGCTGCTGATGGCATTGAAGCCTCTAAAGTTCAATTTCATGCTGCTGTAGATGTTAATGATGTTTCTCTAGGGTCATGGCCACTTCTGTAGCTTCTCCGTAGGCTGGCATGGCTCAGGTGCACTAATCTGTCACAGGATACTCAATCAAAGGCTATGGATTTTCCTGTGGTAGGAAATTCTCTGTTTGGGGAGCAGACAGAGAACCATATGAAAAAGATGGATGAATACAGAACTAACTACAAAAGTGCCCAGGCGTAAGGAGCGGCATGCCACTTCCCAGAGGCACACTCCCAGAGGTAGGGGCAGGCCTTTCCACAGGCCTTTTTTATCAACCCCAAGCCTCCTCTGCTTATGCTCAGAGGGGGTTTTTCAGAGGCAGACGCAGACGTGGCGCAGGTAAACCGTCCCCCACCCCTCAGCCTAAGGCAACTGCCAAGCAGGCACCCTGATGGGTTGCCCAGGGCCGATTCTCCTGTACCAGTTGGAGGCAGGTTAGCTTACTTCAGCCTGAACTGGGTGTCCCTAACCTTGGACAAATGGGTTCTGGACGTAGTAAGCCAGGGTCTGGTTCTCGGCTTCAAACAGTTCCCAAAGATGAGAGCCAGACATTTTCCACCTGCAAGCCTTTTAGAGACCCTTGCTCTGGAAGCAGAGGTCTCTGCCCGCTTAAACTGCAGAGCAGTGGAAAGGGTTCCTCCTTGTCACCAGGGCAAGGGGCTGTACTCCAGATACTTTTACACCAAAAAAGACAGGAGATTGGCGGCCCATCCTAGACTTAAGATATCTGAACAAACATCTTTTGAAACCAAAGTTCAAAATGTTAACTCTAGCAATGATTTTGCCCTCACTGAGGCCAGGGGACTGGCTAGCCTCCCTGGACCTCAAGGATGCCTATTTTCATGTCCTGATCAGGCCTTCTCACCGGAAGTACCTCAGGTCTCGAACTGCCTCAGGTCACTACCAGTTCAGAGCAATGCCCTTCGTCTTCACCTCTGCTCCAAGGGGTATTCACAAAATGTCTAGCTGTGGTAGTGGCTCATTTAAGAAGGCAAGGTTGTTGTTTTCCCTACCTGACGATTGGCTCATTGTTGGTCAGTCCTCAGATCAGGTAAAATCTCACTTGCAAGTCACCCAGCAGCTTCTCACTTCCCTGGGATTCCTAGCTAAACTTACCAAAGTCAGTTCTAGAACCAGTTCAGGTACCAACTTTCATAGGTGCGAATTGGACACAAAGTTGGCCAGGGCTTTCCTCCCTTGGAAAGGGTAGAGAGTTGATCACCCTGGCATCTTCTTTTCACCCTGCGGGTCTCACCAGCAAGACACTTTTGCAGCTTCTAGGGCACATGGCTGCTTCCACAGCTGTAGTGCTGGAGCAAGATTCCAGATGAGAGACATTCAGTTTCATTTGAGGGCCTATTGGTCCCAAAGGAGGGATCCTGCACAAACTGGTCCTGTGACCCAACTCTGATCCTAGCCCTTCAGTGGTGGCAGGATCAGAGCAATTTAAGACAAGGGTCCCTCATTCCCATTTCACTCCCCCACCCTCACTACGGATGCCTCCCTGTTGGTGGGGCGACGATGCACCTCTCCACAGGGAGTGGTGGTTCTCCCAGGAATCTCTGCTCCACATCAATCTACTGGAACTCAGAGCTGTCTTTTTGCTCTTCAGGTTTTTTTCTGCATCCATCCAGAACAAAGTAGTCCAGGTCAGACAGACAATACCACAACAATGTGGTACATCAATGAAACAAGGGGCACCTGTCATCGGCCTTGTGCACGTAAGCAATGAAGTTGTGGTTCTGGCTTACTTCCTGAACACCTCTCTAATAGCAGTTCACCTGCCAGGAAGGACAATGTTCTGGCGGATGCCCTCAGCAGGATTTCTAGGTCATCACGAATGGTCTCTGAATCTCGAAAGTGCTGGGGTCAGTTTGCCAGATGGGGCACTCCTCGATAGATCTTTTTGCAGCCCCAGACAACCACCAACTTCCTGTTCTGTTGCAGGCCTCCAGTGATGGGCTCAGTCCCCCTGGACGCTTTTCTGTTGGATTGGGAAGGGAAGATCTTCCTGGACACAAGTCTCCACTACTCATTCACACTAGTGGGATTAGCGCCGGAGGCACTAGGGACCCATCGGAGCAACTTTTGCTGGAGGGTCGCGCTGAGAGACGGGCGCCATGAGCAGCGGCTCGAGCGGCAATGACTGTCTCGGGCGATTTCACCCTCCAACTGCCTTCAGTTCTTTTTTCCCTACCGTCGAGTGCGCTTTCAGTGACTTACGCCGCTTGTTTGGAGTCAAACTTCAAACCACGATAGTTTTCAGTCGGTTTTTGTAACATTATCACGATAGTAGTATCGCTAATCTTATTCTATTTTCTAATATTTTAAATTTAATTCTACTTGAAGAAGTCTCGCCTACTGGACGGAGTCTACCATGAGCAGGTCTGCGACGGTAGGAGACTTCATGAAAGCTGTTCAGTCAGCCGGGTTGGTCCGTCAGCCTCCTTCTCTCAGCGGGTTCCGGCTAACGGTTGTCCGATGTCTGGGGATGGGCGTCCCCTGCCGCATAAAAAATAATGGTCGTGACCGCACCGCTTGGCCTCGGTGCCGGCCCACAGGTCAAAAAAAAGAGAAGGTATCACTTGAGGTCGCCCGGTATGTCTGATCGACGTCGGTTATCGTGAGTCGCTGTCGCTCTTCTCTTCGAGTTGCCAACCGCCGTGACCATTGTCTCGATCATCGGATCCCTCCCGCCTATAGGTAGGGCCCAGATGAGCAGTTTCATCAGTGGCCGCTTATGAGCGATGGGCTCGGAGGTTGGTTCTCCTGCCTGGCTTGCTGCCACGGAGCCCCGAGCTCCTCCAGCGATCGGATAGGCGGTTGGACCTTCCTTAGTCGCGCGCCTTCAAGTGCCGTGACTCTGCGCTTAGGTGTCCCCTCTACATGGCTGTGGCGAGGGGCCACACCATGCTCTTATCTCCTGGTTTTTTTCCTTCTAGCTTCAGGTTCCTGGGGCGCTTCCGCGCCTCCGTAGGGTCTGTTGGCTTGTCGGCGCCTGCTGGTGCCGCTTGAGCCTCGGCGGGCGCCGGGCTGGGTCTGGCGGGTTGTTTGATCCGCGGCGCTGGGCCGTCAGTGCCTCGGCGCCGTGCCCCTCTGCGGGTGCTGCTTAACCTGTTTTGCCTTCTCGTTGCGGCCCTCGGGACTCTCTCTTGTTTCTCTGCTATATCCTCCTCCTAATTTTCACTCCTTTCCTGTCCAAACAGTCCTTCCTGGACCATCGAGAGATGTTGTTGAGCCTGACCCAGACCTTCGGTTGGGTGATGAAGTGGAGGAAACAGGAACTTTCTTTGCTACAGAGCCTGTGGTCGAGGACCTGTCCTTTAAGTCTCTGTTGAAGAACCTGAGATCCACTCTTTCTCTCCAGACTACAGACATCGATCCTGGGAAGATATTAAGATTCCAGTACCTACATGTTTCGGAGATCCCTACGGATTTGACTCCTCCGATCCAGCCTTCCTTCGAGACGCTATCTCAAATGGTATGGAATAATCCTGCTCTTATTCCCTCAGTGGCTAAATCCATTGATAAGAAGTATTCAGCTCCCAAGGATTGTCTCATTTTGGCATCCCAAGCCTTTGCGGATCCTATTGTAGTCCTGGCAGAGAATGATAAGGTCGTTCTTCCTCAAACTACTACAGCTCGACCTATTAACAAAGAGTCTCGTAAGATTGATACTTTAGGTAAGAGAGTCTTTGCTGCCTCCAGTCTAAGTATGCGTATAGCCAGTTATCAAGGCTATTTTTCTCAGTATGAGTATATCCTGTGGCACTCTGAAAAGAATGGTTGAAGCTCTTCCGGATTCTGACTCCAAGTCAGAGCTTCTTCTGACCGTTACTAGAGGTATTGAGTCCAATAACCAACAGGTCAAAGCCGCTATGGATGCTTTCAACACTGCTTCTCGCTCAGCAGCCGTGAGTATTTGTACTCGGCGCCATTCTGGTCAGCGTGCTTCTGGCTTCACGAATGATGCCAGCAGCAGGTAATGGCGCTTGCCTTTGATGGCTCCTTTTCTTTTCGGCCCTCAGGTGGAACAAGCCTTAGAGGCCACTCAGAAGACTAGGTCGCCATTAAGTTGGCCAGACTCCGCCTGCTCCCTCTCGGGGCATGTGAACAGACGCCTGTTTCATAGTCGCCAGTCCTTTCGAGGCAGAGGCAGAGGAAGCTTCCATAAAACCAACCTGCCCAACCTCAAAAGAAAGCAAGCAGCAGAAAGCGTAGGGGCCCAAGCCCCTAGCGCCACCCTTATGAATTGCTGGCCCAAGTTCCATCCACATTGCCCGAGGTGGAATTTTCCTCCGTGGAGGTCGCCTGATGTACTCTACAACCAGTGGAAGTCCATAACTTTGGACAAATGGGTCCTTCGATAATTCGCGAGGTTATTCTCTCAATTTTAGGAACCCCCGAATTGTCTCCTCCCAGATGACAATCCAGGTTGTCGGCGCCAGTCAGACCTCCTCACCGCCGAGATCCAGGGCCTTCTAAGCAACAGGGCAATAGAACTGGTGCCCCGCATTCATGGGTTAAGAGGTTCTACTCCCATTACTTCCTGGTTCCAAAGAAATCTGGGGAATGCGCCCATTCTAGACCTCAGAGTTAAACCAATTTCTCCCCAGGGAGAAATTCAAAATGATTTCTCAGGAAACTCTGTTACCCTTGCTGCATCAGCACGACTGGCTGGCCTCCCTGGATATGCAGGACGCTACCAGCATATCTCCATCCACCCGACCCACCGCAGTTCCTCAGGTTTGTAGCTCTGGGTCAGCATTATCAGTTCAGAGTCCTGCTTTTGCTATCCTCGCGCGCTGAGTCTTTACAAAGTGTTGTGCAGTTCTTTGCAGCATCTCAGGAAAATCGGACTCAGAGTGTTTCCTTACCGGACGATTGGCTTCTAGCAAGCCCTTCCAGCTAAGGGACTTTGGAGCTGCAAACGACTTCTCGTCTTCTTACGTCCATGGGAATTCTGCTGAATTTGAAAAAATCACAACTGCAGCCCTCCCAGAGGCTCCTTTTATAGGGCGCTTCTAGACACCTCTTCCTGAAGGCTTTCCTTCCAGAGGGACAGAAGACTCGACATCCTTGGATGGCCCATTACAGCGAGGAGAACCAATCAGTTACAGCTCTCTCGATGCAACGCATGTTGGGTCTTACATGTCTCTCGGTGTTCACTGCACTCTGGGTCTGCTGCACATGAGAGAACCACCCAATGAGCAATCTTTTGAGCAATCGGTTTAAATGCTTCATTGACAAGATTTTAAACTAGTCAAAGGGGGAGGCACTGACAAGCAGCAGGAAAATCCCAGCCTCTCCCTACAAAACAGGGTACTAAATGAGAAAAAGACAGAGGTAGAAGGGTCAGTGGGGGATGCTGCACTGGAAGGTAAAGCCATCAAAAATGGAGAGCAATGAGTACTAATGCCCGTAGTCTGGGTAACAAGCTCCTGAATTAGTGGCCTTGATGGAGGAAGAACATCTGGATATCGTGGCAGTCACAGAAACATGGTACACAAAACCATGACTGGGACATAAACATACCAGGATACACTGTGTACAGGAGGGACAGGGAGGGTAAAAGAGGAGGAGGAGAAGTTTTACATAAGGGAAGGAATAAAAGCAACAGAACAAAAAGGTACACAGGGAGGAGAAGAAGCACTGTGGGTAAATTTGAGACAGGCAATGGCACCACAATACGCGCAGGGTTGTATACAGACTCTTCTCAGGGGAGGAAATGGACAGGGAAATGATAGAAGTATACTTAGAATGGCAGAAAAGGGAGATATTGCTGATGGGTGATCTGAATATGCCAGATGTTAACTGGAGTGCAGTTGCAGCTGCCAAAGAGTGCAGTTATTCTAGATGCCCTACAGGGGCATGCCTTAGACAACTAGTACTGGAGCCCACTCGAGGGAGCAATATTAGACTTGATTCTCTCAAATGGAGATGGTGAGAGGATTACAGATGTAGAAGTGGGTAGCCATCTGGGAACTAGCGACCATCGAACAGTATGGTTCACAATAAACACAGCAATAGAGTCAAGCCTACAAAGACAAAAGTACTGGACTTTAGGAGGGCTGACTTTGCTAAAATGGGTGAGTGCCTAAGGAATGCACTAGCAAATGGGCAGGAAGGAGGGTGGAAGAACAATGGGAATAATAAAACTGCCATCACAGAGGTAACGAGCCTTTGTGTGAAGCAAATAAACAAAACAAGATGATGTAAGAAACCACTATGGTTCTCAAAGGAAGTGGCATGGAAGGTTCAAGAGAAAAAGAAAGCATTCAGGAAGTACAAGGAATCGTAGAAGGAGCAGGACAGAGAACTGTATCAGTTAAAGCAAAAGGAGGCTGGGAAGGCAGTCAGAACAGCAAAGGCCCAAACCGAGGAAAAGATAGCCAACTCAGTTAAGAAGGGGGATAAAACCTTTATAGGTACATCAGGGAGCGAAGGAAGACCAAGGAGGGATGGTGAGGCTTAATAAAGGGAGGGAGGTGGGCAGAGGGAGACTGTGAAAGGGCAGAGATACTAAACAAATATTTTTGCTCAGTATTTACAAAGGAAGAGGGGAGGTCATAAAACAAACAGTAGTAACACTCTGGATACAGAAGTTGATACCGCCCATTTACAGAACAAAGGGTTCTGAAAGAACTCTTAAAACTGAAGGTGGACAAAGCAATGGGGCCTGATGGGATTCATCCCAGAATTCTAAAAGAACTAAGGGTAGAACTAGTGACACCACTGACTAGCCTTTTAACAAATCATGGAGGATGGGGTGGTACCCGAGGACTGGAGGAGGGCAGATGTGATTCCCCTTCACAAAAGTGGGAGCAAGGCAGCAGGAAACTATAGACCTGTTAGTTTAACCTCAGTTATAGGGAAATGATGGAATCACTTCAAAGGAAAGAATTGTCGAGTATCTAGAGGCCAGAGGGCACAGGACCCTAGGCAGCATGGATTCACAGCGGAAGGTCATGCCAGACGAATCTGATAGATTTCTTTGACTGGGTGACCAAAGTAGTAGATCAGGGAGGGGCTGTGGACATGGCCTACCTAGACTTTAGCAAGGCATTTGACACAGTCCCACACAAAAGATTAATATGCAAGTTAGCCAGCCTGGGAGTGGGTCCCAAGATGACAGCCTGGGTAAAGAATTGGCTGGAGAATAGGACACAGAGTAATAGTAAATGGAGTCCACTCAGAAGAAAGGAGGGTTACTAGTGGGTACCGCGAGGTTCAGTATTAGGATCGGTCCTCTTCAATGTCTTATAAGCTACATTGCAGAAGGACTGAAGGAAAAGTATGTCTCTTGCAGATGACACTAAGATCTGCAACAGAGTTGATGCACAGGGTGGGGTGGAAAGGATGAGAAAGGACTTGGCAAGGTTAGAGGAATGGTCAAATGTATGGCAGCTTAGATTCAATGCTAAGAAGTGAAGGTAATGCACCTGGGAAACAAAACCCAGGGAAGAGTACACAATGGGGTGAGATACTAACAACAACAAAATGGAAAGGGACCTGGGGTAGTCATATCAGATGACCTAAAGACGGGCAAGCAATGTGAGAGGGCAGCAAGGAGGGTTGAGGGGATACTGGGATGCATAGGGAGAGGCATCACCAGTAGAAAACAGGAAGTTATTATCCTCTGTACAGACAGCTGGTGAGACCCCATCTGGAGTATTGTGTGCAGTTCTGGAGACCCAATCTCCAGTAAAGACATAGACAGGATGGAAGCTGTCCAGAGGAGGGCAACTAAAATGGTGCAGGGTCTGCACCGGAAGACATATGAAGAGAGACTTAAGGGAGCTTAATATGTATAGCCTCGAGGAAAGAAGGGAGAGGGGGACATGATAGAAACGCTCAAGTACCTCAAGGGAATCAACAAAGTCCAAGAGGGTAGCATCTTTCAAAAAGAGGTGTGCAAGAACAAGAGGGCACAATTTGAAAATAGAGGGGGCGCTCAGAGGTAATTTAAGGAAGTATTTTTTACAGAGAGGGCTGGGATGCATGGAACCGCCTCCTAAGGAGGTTGTGGAGTCAAAATCAGTGGTGGAATTCAAGCATGCATGGGATAGTCATAAGGCAGTTCTGGGGGATGGGGGTAGGAAGAAGTAGGCTGCTGGTTAACTAGGATCTGCAGCTTATCCAGTAGGTAGGGAAATGGGCAGACTGGGTGGGCCAAGCGGTCCTTATCTGCCGTCAAATTCTATGTTTCTAATGGATGCTCTATACTCAGTGGTCTCCGACCTCTCACCCCCAGTCTTATCCCATCAAGGTGACGGAGCCCCTTCGAAGGTCTCTCACCTGGTGGACTCAAGAGAGAAATCTACTGGAAGGGTTCCCCTTTGCTCTCCTGGATCATCAGATCTCCATCACCACAGACGCATCGCTAATGGGATGGGATGGGGAGCTCGCTGTCGCTTCCTCCACACTCGAGGTGTATGGACTCAGTTCGAAACTCTTCTCCACATAAATGTCCTGGAGATGAGAGCGGTCCTCTACGCGATCCGAGCTCTGAAGGATATCCTTTGTCACAAGAACATTCTCCTTCAAACGGATAACAAAGCTGTGATGTATTACATCAACAAGCAAGGCGGTGCTTATTCTTACTTTGCAGGGAAGCAGTGAGGGTGTGGGAGTGGTGCTTGGAGCACAAGTCTCTGATTCAGGCGGTTTATCTGCCAGGTATACAAAACTATCTAGCAGATCACCTCAGCAGAACGGAGGCAGACCCTCACGAGTGGTCTCTCGATCCAGCCGTAGCTCGGTCACTATTTGAAGAGTGGGGGACTCCAGACCTGGACCTTTTTGCAACCCCACTCAACGCAAAACTGCCTCTCTTCTGCTCCAGAAATCCAGGGCCTGGCATTTTCTGTCAGGATGCGTTCAGGCTGCGGTGGACAAAACGTTTTCAAACACCATGAAGTCTTGCTGTAATTAGGACTATAGCAGTCAGCCTCAGCCTCTGAACTGCCCCGGAGAGAAAGGGTTAACTCCAGAAGTCTGGAGTTCCATGGAGGGCCTGTTCAAAGCTCTATCTGTGCAGTTTGAAGTCAAACTGCCAGATTCTTTACTCCGCTTCACTGAACAGTCGCCCGGAGATCAGCTCTCAGCTCGGGTTCACTACGCGGTTTTCGGTCGGTTCCTTCGGTTCAGAAAACCGGCAAAAGTCTCAAAATTACCACGGTTTCGCTAAGCTCTATCTGGTAACCGTAAGTAAAACGAAAATTTAGTCTGTGTGGAAATAATTATCGGTTCAGTCTGAACCGATCGTTTCTTGTATTTTGATGAATTTTTAGACGTGAGGTACCCGGTTCTTATCGGTTCTAAAAAAACCCTCGTTTTTAATAGGGTTTTTTCCAATACCCGTGACACGGTTAGGAACCGATAAGGTGTTCTTGTTCTCATGTGCCTGAAGAAAAGGGCAAGTTTTGGTTAGGCTGGGACTATGTCTGAGAAACCCAAAAGAAAACCGGCCCACGGGTTTCAACACTGTGATGTTTGTGGGGAAGCCTTTGCCAAGGCTGACCCACACACCACTTGTGTTTATTGTCTGGGGGCTGACCACCTCCTTTCAGACTGCCAGATATGTAAAAATTTCCCTGCAGCCACCCTGGAGAAGAGATTGGGCCGGCTCAGGGAACGAGAGGCCAAAAAGTCCGCTGACCCGGATGGCCAGCCCGGTCCAGTACCCACTGGACCAGAGGGAGTGCCCTCTGACCAGGGCATTACTTCCTCGCGCAAGAGAAAGGCTGGTTCAGAGGAACCAGCACCAGCAAAAAAGACAAAGAAATCAGCAGGTTCGGAGTTTAAGATAGTTTCTCAACTGTTGCAGAAATAGCAAAGCCATACAGATTGTTCAGTCTTTGTCGCAGGGACTTGAGAGCCTCCACAAGTGGCAGAGGGGTGGCTCGCCCAGGTCCAGTGGTTCAAGATTATGTTATTGAGGAGTTTTATGAACCACAGGAGGGGAGGAGGAATTTGATCAGTGCATTTGTGACTGGGAAGGTCTGGGACGCCCATTGAACCGGCATTTCTCCAGACAGACCCTTAGAGTCTCCCTCTGTTGTCTGAGTCCCCTTCTCATTTTGTGTTTTATAAAAAGGTGGCAGAAACCCTCCAGCTCCCTTTAGAGGAGGCTGTGGATGAGCAAGAGGAGCCTGATTTTGTTGAAATGATGGATATTCCAGAGTCTAGAAGGTTGTCTATTCCTTTGCATAAATCATTTAGGAAGCAAACAACAAAGATTTTAAAAATCTCATTCTGTCCCTCCTGTAGACAAAAAATGGACAGAAGGTATACTTTATCAGGCCCAGATACAGACTTCCTCACTGAGCAGTGTAGTCATGTAGGTGTTGTTCAAGCTGCAGCTCATGCATAAGGCTAATATTCCCTTGGCATCACATCCCCTGACAAAGATTCCAGGAAGATTGAAACCATGGCAAAAAAGCAATATATGGCAGCTTCTTTGGGACTCAGACAGGCTAATTACATGGCTTATGTGGCTAGATATCAGAAGTCTAGATGGGACACTATTTTGCAGTTAGCCAAGCAGGCCTAGGGTCAGCTGGCTAGTGAGTTGGAACAGGTGGCTGCTGATGGCATTGAGGCCTCTAAAGTTCAATTCTAGGGACATGGATATGTTGTTCATCCACACTCATTGGCAGTATCCTTGCCGCTTTAAATCTTGCCGGAAGGTCTTCAAGCTTGCTCCTCCCACCCACCCGGGTGGTATAACCTCGCTCCGCCCCCATGACGCCAGATCTTCCTTACCGCTTGAGCTCAGGTTCCTCCTTAACGCCTGCGCTTGTGACTGGTTCCTATTTCTCCGCTTATGGATTTAAAAATAATACTTTGCAAAAGACTTAGTCTTCGATCCCTCGCGGCTGCGATGGATAACTCGACTCCCGGTTTTCGGAGATGCCCATGCGGGCAGAAGATGTCTCGGACGGATCCACACTCCACGTGTGTCTACTGCTTAGGCCTTGAGCACGACCCGCAGGCTTGCGACCTGTGCTCATCTTTCTCGGCCTACGTCCTCGAAGACCGTGCTGCCCGAGTGCAACTGGGCCGTCCCGAGAAGCGTTTCCCTCCGGTGAAGTCCAAGGAGGCCCGGTTGGCGGTGTCCGCGGCGGCGGGCTCGGCGGATCAGGCCGAAAGGATGGTCGCCTCGAAGAGGAGGCGCGCGGCCGATCTTCCTCGCGCTGCATTTATCCCGCCTTCTGGGTTCTTCCTACGGCTTCCTTTTAGGAGCTTTGTCTGTCCCTCTCCACTAAAGGAGAAGGCCTGCGTCTGCTGGACCTTTTTCGGTCCAAAAGAAGGACAAGGGTAAGTCCTCCGACGCTCTTTTGGAGCCGGGAAAGGTCCTCTCTCTGGGCGTCGGGCCGTCGGCTTGATTCGATCACTCGGCTTCGGCCACTGGCCTCACGGTGTCCCCGTCAGGTCAGTTGGCCGAGACTCACTGATGAGTCTTGATTTTCTCGACCCATTAGACAGGCTGTCGCCTTTGCTTGCGAGTTCCTCTCCCGGTTCCCCGGGAGGAGTTGAGGATCCCGTGGAAGCCTGCCTGTGCCCTCCGGTTCGGAGCCCTCGGATGGACCTTCCGAGTCAAGGAGTGTCGGTTCCGCCGACACCTCCCTGCACCCCACCGGAAATTCGGGACTCTCTGTCCGGACTCATGTCCAGCCGCTCCTCATTGCTAGGCGGGTCTCGGTCTCGCATTGCTGTAAGCGGGCGGCTGTCCTCCTCGGCCCCTCCTCCTCGGATGAGGGGAGGTCATGAACAGCCGACGCACGAGGACCTTATGTTGCAACAGTTCCTCCTGGCCGGAATAAGCCACCCGCCTTCCCGCCATTAAGGCTGTCACTGAACGGTCGATACAACCCCTCGGGCTTGCCCGAGGAGCCTATACCCAGGCCGGTTTTTCGCCAAACCAGCTGCTCCACCGATTGGCGGTGGAACCTCCTCCTGCGGAGCCACCATCTGGGGCCCACCAAGGATTCTCGGTCGGCTATGGGTTTACCCCATCGGCTGTCAGTTACCCTCACTCCCGACCGACCTCGCAGGTGAAGGGTGGCTCAGGCCAGAGGCAGTTTTCAGGACTCTAGTCCGAAGATGATTCCTCCTTCTTCTCCAAGCCACTGAACGGAGTCTTCTTGTGGAGGTCAGCCAATGACGATAGCCCGCCGCCTTTTTCCTAGGACTGCGTTTCGCTCATCTCTCGAGCTCACCGGGATGGAGCTCAACTCGCTTCCAAACGTGGCCAGTATCCCCTCACGGAGATTCTGACCGAGGATTCTGATGGAGGCCTTCCGTGGCTTGAGCCACAGTGGTCCAGCACTGAACTTTGGTAGTTTCAAGCTTCCGCCCTGCGCCTGCCAGGATGGCAGGAAGTGCGGTCCCTACCGTTCCTTGTCCGGTTTTGAACACCCTCTGCTGAGGGGTTGAGTTACCGACGGCGCCATGCCGCAACGCCAGGATGTGACAAACCTCCTGACAAGGAGTCCAAGAAATTGACTCATGTCGGGCGAAAGTCTACGCTGTGCCCTCTCGGCCTTCGCCAGGCCAGTTCGGCCGCCCTTCTGGCACATTTTTTCTATGCCCTGTTGAGCCCCTGGATGAGGTCATCCTCATCTTCCCTACCGATCTGTAGACTACGGTTAAGCAGGTGCGGACCAGGGAGGGCAGTGGCCAAACAGCAGCTCCAGACTGCTTTGGATGTAGGGGACTCATGTGCTAGATCGGTGTGGCGTCGTAGTGGCTATGCGGTCAAGTGGCTTGGCTGAGGATATCCACCTTTACTCGGATACCCAGCACAAGTTGGCTGGATGTCTTTTGGGACTGACCTCTTCGCCCTGGGGTGGAAGGTCACCTGCAGAGGATCGAGAAGTCCAATGCCACCTGACCTCGGCCCTTCCGGCCAGAAGGACAAAGGTCAGAAACCACAGCCTAAGCCCTTTCGCCCTTCTAGCCTCGTGCCTCGCCCAGTTAACGCTGGGGCCAGCAGGCTCGGCCTTGGCATCCCAAACCCAAGCTCCGGGCTTTCCAACAGGAGGCAGGGAGTGAGGGCCCGGAGGTCCCTCGGCGTGTCCCTCCTCAAGCCTGCCCAGTGACGGGCTGAGGGTGTCGCCCATCCCTGGCCACCTGCCTCCTCAGTCTCCCCGGTGGGGACGGCTCCGCAATTTGCCTCGCCTGGTCCGCTGTTGTTTTGATTGGTGTGTCCTTGAGGTGGTGGAAGAGGCCTGCCCTGGAATTCGAGCAGGCACCACCCCTCAGAGCCGCCGCCTCGGGGCTTCGGGATCCCCAGCTCACTGGCGGCTCGTCGAGCCGACATCACCTCCTCCTCCAGAAGGAGGTGGTAGAGAGGTGGTGGACCCTCCTTCAGACCCAGGGTTTGTGTCCAGGTACTTCCGTTTCTGAACGCGACGGGGCTGGCGCCTATTTCCCTACCTACACGACCTAAACAAGTTCCTAAGGTCTCGAACCTTCAGGATGGTCACTCTGGCTCAGATAATACCATCCTTGGAACGGGGCGTGGTTCTGCTCTCTGACTTGCAGGACGCTGCCACGTCCCTATCCGTCTGGCCTCACCAGAGATTCCTTCGCCCGAGAGGGAAGTGATCCTCTTCAGTTCCTGCCAGTTCTTCGCTTGTCTCCAGCTCCCAGGGCTCTCACCAAATGCATGGCAGTGGTGACAGTATTCATGGGCGCCGAGGGGTCCTGGTGTACCACCTGGACGACTGGTCGAGGTGCCCCTCCAGGAAGGAGGCGGAGTGGTCTGTGAGATCTGGCCCTCCAGGTCATGCCTCAACTGGGCCTCCTTATCAACGAGGCTAAGTCGGAACTCGCCGAGCCAAGCAGGTGATTTGTTATCATCGGGGCCAGCTCACTTTCGGCCAGAGCGGCTCCAAGTGGACAGGGCCGAGGTTCTTTCCTCCTTGCCCGATCATTTCTGGTTGGCAATTGCTTCCGTCCGGGACTTCCTGCGCCCTGGGTCCTCATGGCTGCCTGTTCAGCGTTGGGTCCGCTGGGGCCTGCTGAACATGCGTGGCCCCTTCAGTGGGACTGGCCAGCCAGTGGTCACAACGCCTGGCATCCCTTGACCAGCTTGTGTCGGTGACACAGGATGGGAATGCCTCCAGTGGTGGACCTGCTCCAGATCATTTGCAGGAGGGCATCCTGCTCCGTCTTCCGAGCCGACGGTCTCTGTCGGCATCGATGCCTCTCTGATGGGTTGGGTGCCCATCTGGGGAACACTGCCTATGGCCCTGGTCCCCAAAGGGAGTCCCGATGCCATCAACCTGTTGGAGAGCTCAGCGGTCCGCCTTAGCTCTCACCGCCTTTTGTTCGTTCTCCGGGGTCATGGTCCGAGTCCAGACGGACAATACCACCACCATGTACTATCTAAACCGCTAGGGCGGACGCGCCCATGCTTCTATGCAGGAAGCTCTCGCATTTGGTCACTGTGGCGCAGCCTGGAGGCGGATCTCCTAGCTATTCACGTGCAGGAGCTTCCAACACCCTGGCCGATGCCCTGAGCCGGATAGGGGCTGTATCCCACTTAGTGGTCTCTCCTGCCGGAGGTAGTACAGCATCTGTTCCCTTTGGGGCACACTAGGTGGACCTGTTTGCTTCCATGGAGAACGCGGGTTGAGTCTGTTCCATGCCCGCCCCTCAGCAGGGCTCGCTGCAGGGGATGCCGAGGCAATGGACCCCGGCCTTTTACTTTTCCATTTCCCTTGATCCATAAGCAGCTTCAAGGCTAGGAGGACAAGGGCAGGTGATTCTGATAGCCCCAGACTGGCCTCGCCAGTTCTGGTACCCAGATCTCCTCAGTCTCAGCTCCAGGACTCATGGGTTCCCAGCTCGCCTCGACCTGCTCTCAGTCAATCAGGGAAGGTGTCCATCCGACCTTCAATCCCTGCACCTGACGGCCTGGTTCCTGAGCTGCCAGAGTTCCAGGTCAGTCTTCCCACGAGGTCCTCAATGCAGTTGAGGCGCCCTGCATGAGCGCCCACTCAGAAAATGTTATTTCAAATGGAAAAAAGGTTTTCCATTTGTGTCAGGCAAGGGCTTGGACCCTTCCTCCTGTTCCTTGCGCATCTTGGACTATTTATGGTCCCTTTCTAGTCAAGGGTTTAGGCCCATCAATTCTGTGGGTGCACCTGGCAGCCATCTCTGCCATCGGGCCTGGCCGAAGCAGCTTCGTGGCGAGGAGTAGGGTGGTCTGGCGCCAAAGGCCTTGATCACATTTCTCCAGTGCGGGAACCTTCACCTCCGGGATCTACTGCTGGTACTGGCAAAGCTCATGGGCGTTTTATCAACCTATGCACAGGTGTGCTCTCTCTCACCTGTCGTGGAAGACCTTCTCTTGGTGGCTATCACGCCAGCCAGAAGGATGGGAGAGCTCCAGGCGCTCCATCGAGTCTCCTTACCTGGTCTTCCACAGGACAAGTGTCCTCGCGCCCACCCAAATTCCTTCCCGGTGGTGTCGAGTTTCACCCTTAACCAGGTGTTGACTCCTGCCGTGTTCTGCACCCCAATCACACTGGAGGTCTGAATAGGCTCCATACTCTGATCTCAGAAGGGCGCCGTTATTATAAGGAGCGCACGGGTTGAAATTGGGAGAGGTTCGGCCAGCTGTTTGCTCACCTACGCCTGAAGCCCGCATCTGGCAGACCTGCAGCCAAGCGACTTACAAGCAGGTGGGTAACCTCCTGCATAGATCTCTGTTATAAGTTAGCCGGGCATGGAGCCTCCCAGAGGGGATAAGAGCTCATTCTACCCGCCTATACTGCTGCAAGGTGTCTGCTTCCCAGGACGTCCCTATCCAGGAAATCTGCAGGGCTGCTACCTGGAGTCAGCAAACACCTTCATTACCCACTACCACATCGACCTTGAGTCACGCCGGGATGCTGGTTTTGGGGCCTCGGTTCTCCAATCTCTTTCCCAAGTAAGTATATAGGGGGTGTTCGCCTTGCCTCCCTCCTCCCGGAGAACTGCTAGGAGTCTGCCAGATAGTGTGGATGAACAACATATCCATGTCCCTAGAAATACAGGTTACTCACCTGTAACAGGAGTTCTAGGAATGGTATATGTTGTTCATCCACACGACCCACCCGACCTCCCCGGCTTCGACGCGACAACCTGAGCTTCCAGCGGCCAGATCTAGTGCCATGGGCGGAGCTGTCGAGTTATACCACCCGGTGGTGGAGGAGCAAGCTTGAAGACCTTCCGGCAAGATTTAAAGCGGCAAGGATACTGCCAATGAGTGTGGATGAACAACATATACCATTCCTAGAACTCCTGTTACGTGGTGAGTAACCTGTATTTTCATACTGCTGATGTTAATGATGTTTCTTCTAGGTCATGGCCACTTGTAGCTCTCCGTAGGGTTGGCATGGCTCAGATGCACTAATTTGTCCCAAGACACCAGGCAAAGGCTATGGATTTCGGTAGGTAACCTCTGTTTGTGATCAGACAGAAAATTACATGAAAAAATGGATGAATACAGAACTACCTACAAAAGTGCCCAAGTTAAAGAGAGGGCATGCCCCTGCCAAAGGCATGCCCCTCAGGGTAGGGGTAGGCCTTTACCACAGGCCCTTTATCAAGCTCCAAGCCTCTTCAGCCTTTGTTCAGAGGGGTTTCTTCAGAGGCAGGGGAAGACGGGCCTTGCAGACCGCCCCTTCTTCCCAGCCAAAACAGTTGCCAAGCAGGCACCCTGATGGGGTGCCCAGGGCCCAATCTCCTGTACCGTGGGGGGCAGGTTGGTTTATTTCAGCCAGAACTGGTTGTCCCTAACTCGGACAAGGCAAGTCTCGGAGGTGGTGTCAAGGTCTGGTCCTGCTTCAAACAGTTCCCAAAGATGAGGGCCAGACATTCCCACCATGAACTTTCAGCCCTTACTTTGGAAACAGAGGTTTCTTCTCTGCTGGGATGCAAAGGTAGAGAGGGTTCCCTGCTATCAGGGCAAGGGTCTTTATTCAAGGTATTCCCCAAAAAAAAAGACAGGAGAATGGCGCCCATCTTAGATTTTAAGGTTCCTGAACAAGCATCTTCTGAAACCAAAGTTCAAAATGTTAACCTGGCAAATGATTTGCCCTCCCTGGAGACCAGAGACTGGCTAGCTTCCTTGGACCTCAAGGACGCCTATATTTTCATTTCTGATCAGGCCTTCTCACAGAAAGTACCTCAGGTCTGAACTACCTTCTGGCCACCATCAGTTCAGAGCAATGCCTCTCGGCCTGACCTCTGCCCCAAGGGTTTTCACGAATGTCTGGCTGTGATAGTGGCTCATCTGAGAAGGCAAGGTGGCCGCTTTTCCCTACCTGGACGACTGGCTCATAGTGGGTCAGTCTCCAGATCACGTAAAATCTCACTTGTTGGTCACCCAGCAGCTTTCACCTCCTGGGATTCCTGTTGAATCTTCCAAAGTCAGTTCTCAACCAGTTCAGGTACTAACTTTCATGGTGCAGAGTTGAACACAAAGTCTGCCAGGCATATCTCCTCCGAGAGAAGTGGACAGACTCATTGTCCTGGCATCTTCCTTCACCATGCGGTTCTTCGCCAGCAGCGCACTTCCTGCAACCTCCTAGGACACATGGCTGCGCCCACAGCTGTCGGGCAGGGGAGCAAGATTCCAGATGAGAGACATCCAATTCCACTTGAGATCTTTTTGGTCCCAAAAGAGGGACCCCTCACCAAATTAGTCCCAGTGACAAGGTCTCTGATCCTGGCCCTTCAGTGGTGGCAGGACCAGAGTAATCTAACTCAAGGGGTCCCCTTCTTACCCATTCCTCACTCCTCACACTTACCACAGATGCCTCCCTCCTCAGGATGGGGCTCACTTGGCGACCTTTCCACTCAGGGAGTGTGGTCTCCTCAGGAATCTCTGCTCCACATCAACCTTCTGGAGCTCAGGGCTGTCCTCTTAGCTCTCCAGGCCTTTTCAGCTTCTGTCCAGAACAAGGTAGTTCAAGTCAGGACAGACAATACCACAACAATGTGGTACATCAATGAAGGCAAGGGCACTCGGTCTTCTGCCTTGTGCATCAAGCAATGAAGCTGTGGTCTTGGCTTACTCCTTGAATACCTCCCTGATAGCAGTTCACCTTCCAGGAAGGACAATGTCCCAGCGGATGCCCTCAGCAGGATTTCTCCAGGGCCACGACGGGCCCTGAACCCTCTAGTGCTGGGGTCAGTCTGCCAGATGGGGCACCCCTGATAGAGATCTTTTCGCAGCCCCAGACAACCACCAACTCCTCTGTTTTGTTGCAGACCTCCAGTGTTGGGATCAGTCCCACTGGACGCCTTCCAGTTGGATTGGGAGGGAAATATCTATATGCCTTCCCTCCCTTCCCTCTCTCTTTCAGGGTACTAGTGAGGATCAGAACTCAGTCCTGCAAGGTGATTCTGATTGCTCCAGATTGGGCCAGACAGCCCTGGTACCCTCTCCTTCTGTCCCTGATTGTCCACCTCCCTGAGCTTGCCCAGGACCCACGACCTGTTGACCTGTGCACAGGGAGAGTGTGGTATCCCGAACCTCAGTTCCCTCCACCTCAAGGCTTGGTTCTTGAGGAGCTAGAATTGCTGATCTACACCTCTCTCAATATTGTCTGGATATTTTGAATGCGGCCAGAGGCCTTCTACTAGGCCACCTATAATTCTAAGTGGAAGAGGTTTTCCATTTGGTGCTCTGGAAGCAAATCTCCCCAGAACTCTGCTGATTTGACTGTTTTATTGGACCATTCTGGTCCACTTAAATTTCTAGGCCTTAAGCCAGCTACCTTAAGGGTTCATCTGGCAGCAGTCTCGCTATGTGTCAGCAGGTAAACCTGCTTCCATCTCTTCTCACCCTGTAATTTGGGTTTTTAAGGGGTTACTCACACTAACCTCCTTTTCGGAACCAGCTCCTGCTAGACCTGAATGTTTGCATTGCTCAGCTAATGCAACCCCCCCTTGAGCCCCTGTCTTCGGCAGACCTCAAGTTTTTGACTTGAAGACTGTTTTTCTAGTGGCCATCACTGCTAGATCGATAGTGAGATGCAAGCTCTGTCAGTGGAAGAAGATTTCATTTCTTTCATAGGGACAAGGTAGTCCTTAGGACTAATAGAAGGTTTTACCAAAGGTGGTCTCGGATTTTCATCTCAACCAATCCATCTCTCTCCCAGTATTTTTCACTGAGCATTCTCTTCAGGGAGAGGAGATTGCACAGTCTGGACGCCAAAAGAGCTCTAAGCTACTATTTGGAACGCACCAGGGTCATAGGTTTGAATCCTCCAGCTCTTTCCTTACCTATGGGGAAGTCGGCAAAGGGAGACCTGCCACTAAGAGGACAATTGCAGGTGGATTGTCTCTTGTATCCACTTCTGTTACCAAAACTGGGTAAAGAGCCCCCTCAGGATTGAGGCTCATTCTACCAGAGGTACAGCTGCATCTCTAGCGGCTGCTAGAGATATTCCCATTTTGGAGATCTGTCAGGCTGCTACCTGAAAACAGTTCCACACCTTTACCAAACATTACTCCTTGGATGTTCAATCCAGGAGGGATGCCTGTTTTGGCACAGCTGTGCTTCAGAGCCTATTTCCCAAGTAGTAGTTCTGACCCTCCTCCATGGAGGTACTGCTGTGTATCTGGTATAGTCCTAATTACAGCAAGACTTCATGGTGTTTGAAGAAAAATTACTCACCTTAGTAATTGCTTTCTTCTCATGGAGTCTTGCTGTATTAGGACAACCCTCCCTCCTACCTTCCCAGAACTCCTCCTTGGGTATGGGGTTGCAAATTAGTGCAACACTGTCATGCCTTTTCTTGCTTATTGGGTTTAGGAACCAGGGTAATTCTGTTGTTCGTTGAGTGGTAGGTGGCCCTCCTCAGACTTGAGTCTTTTTGGGAAGAGGCTCGTTAATGCTTCTTTCAGTAATGCTAGCAATATTTAATAATTTTGTTGCTATTCTGTGATTGTTGTGTGTTTTTGTAGTTCTACTACTGGTAGGCAGCCAATGGCTAGTGTAGGGTTTTTCCACAGACTTGCTATATTAGTTTAGCTTTAGAAGAATCTGGCAGTTTGACTTCAAACTGCACAGATAGAGCTTTGAACAGCCCCTGCTGCGGAACTCAGACTTCTCTGGAGTTAACCTTTCCTCTCGGGGCAGTTCCAGAGGCTGAGGCTGACTGCTATAGTCCTAATACAGCAAGACTCCATGAGAAGAAAAGCAATTACTAAGGTGAGTAATTTTTCTTCTTTACGCCTTTCCACCGCTCCCTCTAATCCAGAGAGTTCTCCTCAAGTTCGAGTCTCAGGGACCAAAATGATTCTCATTGCTCCTCCGGCCTCGGCAACTATGGTTTCTCTGCTCAACAGTATGTTGGCAGCCTCCTCAGAGACCACTTCCCTTGCAAATCAGTCTTTGACCTGGTCTGTTGGTCCATCCTACCTGAAATCACTTCACCTTCATGCTTGGCCCTGAAGAGGTAGAAGTGATTCCGTTCAACGCCTCGAGAGTCTCGACATCCTTCTGGCTGCGCTGAAGCAGCCACCCGAAAACGCACGCCTCCAAATGGAAACGCTTCTGGTGCAAAGTCCTTTGAATCCTTTTCTGTCCTCCTGACAGGGTTCTGGAGTATCTTTTGACCCTATCAAACTCGGTCTCCAGTACTCCACAGTTAAAGTTCACCTTAGTGCCATCTCAGCTGCCCATGAGCGGTTTCTTCCTTGACTCTGGCTCAGCTTCCTATGGTGAAGAGATTTCAGGATTCTTCATACCAGACCCCTGTTGCCGTCCAGCTGCAGCCTGGGACATTAACCTGTGCTGGACATGCTCACTGGAAGCCTTCGAGCCCCTAGCTACCTGTGAGCTAAAATTTCTTACCTGGAAGACTGCCTTCCTGGTGGCCATATTACTCAGCCCGCAGGGTCTCGGAGATTCATGCCTTGGTGACGGACCCTCCGTGATACTGTATTCCATAAAGACAAGGTAGTTCTCCGTACTATCCTAAATTTCTTCCCAAGGTTGTGTCAGAATTCCATCTAAACCAACCTCTGGTACTTCCCTTCTTATCGCTACATTTCCAAATGAAGGGAACGATTCTTCATTCCTTGGATGTTAAGAGAGCTTCTATGTTCTATTTAGATAGAACCAAGAATTTCAAAGAGACTCAGCAACTGTTTGTTCTTTCAGCGACACCCGCTGGGTCAACCTGTCGCTATCAGATGCATCTCATCATGGTTAGGCTGGTAAGCGGCGCCGCTGCTGCCCTCGGCCCTCCTCCTCGATGAGGGAGGCTTCGCGAATTACGCCGACGGCACGAGGACCTTATGTTGCAACAGTCTCCTGGCCGGAATAAGCCGACCTGGCGCCTTCCCGCCATTAAGTGGTTGTCACCGAACGGCCGACACAACCCCTTAATTTGTCCGGGAGGAGTTTGCCACTCAGGCCGGTTGTTCGGCTAAAAACCAGCTGCTCCATCCATTCCGGGAAACCTCCGCCTCCACAGCCAATTTCATCAGCCCGACCAAGGATTTCGGTCGGCTAAGGGTTTCACCCCATCGGCTTGTCAGTTACCCTCACTCCCGACCCGACCTCGCAGGTGAAGGGTGGCTCAGGCCAGAGGCAGTTCTTTGAGGACTCTTCCGAGTCTGAAGATCGATTCCTCCTTCTCTTCCAAGCGACTGGACTTGGAGTCTTCAGGAGGTCAGCCAATGGACGATAGCCCGTCGTTTTTCCTAGGACTGTTTCGCCCATCTCGGAGTCTACCGGATGGAGCTCGAACCCTGCTTCCAAACGGACAGGTATCCCCACTGGAGATCTCTGGACCGAGGGATTCTCCGACGGAGGCCTCTTCCGTGGCCGAGGCCATAGTGGGTCCGCATTGGAACTTTGCAGCCTTCTTCCTGCCCTGCGCCTCGGCCAGGATGGCTAGGTAAGCATGCGGTCCCTACCGGTCCTTTTTGTCCGGTTTTTTTCGAACACCCTCTGCTGAGGGGTTGGTTAACACAGCGCTTTCAAGGCCGGGCAATGCCCAGGATGGACAAACCTCCTGACAAGGAGTCCAAGAAATTGGACTCATGTCGGGCGTAAAAAGTCTACGGCCATGGCTCCTCTCGGCTCTCGCTAGGCCAGTTCGCCGTCCCTCATGGCATTATTTTTTCATGCCCTGTTGGGCTCCCTGGATGAGGTCATCTCATCTTCCCGCCGATCTGCAGACTACGGTTAAGCAGGTGCGGACCAGGGCAGGGTAGTGGCCAAACAGCAGCTCCAGACTGCTTTGGATGTAGGGGACCTATGTGCCAGATCGGTGGCGTCGAGTGGTTGCGCGTCGGGCGGGGCTTAAGCTTGAGGATATCCACTTTACTCGGATACCCAGCACAAGTTGGCGGATGTTCCTTTTGGGGACTGACCTCGGCCCTGGGGTGGAAGGTCACCTGCAGAGGATCGAGAAGTCCAATGCCACTCTGGACTCGGCCCTTCCGCTCAGAAGGACAAAGGCCGCAAACCACAGCCTAAGCCTCCTTTCGCCCTTCTGTGCCTCGCTACCCGCCCAGCAACGCCAGGGCCAGCAGGCTCGTGGCCTTGGCATCCCAAACCCAACCGCCGGCTTCCCTAACAGGAGGCAGGGAGGAAAGGGCTCCAGGAGGTCCCCCGCCGGTCCCTCCTCCAGTTTCGCCCGCCCAGTGACGGGCTGAGGGTGTCGCCCATCCCCGCTGCTACTCATTCTGGGTCCTCTGTGGGGACGGCCCGCACTGCTCCGCCTTGTCCGCTGTTACCACGGACAGGTGGGTCTTGGAGTAGGGAAGAGGCCTGCCTCTGGAATTCGAGCAGGCACCACCCTTCAGAGCCGCCCCTGGGGCCTGGGATCCCCAGTCTCACTGGCGTGCCTGGTCGTTACATCACTCTCCTCCTCCAGAAGGAGGTGGTAAGAGAGGTAGGACCCTCCTTCAGACCCAGGGTTTGTGTCCAGGTACTTCCTGGTCTCAACGACGGGGCTGAGCCCATTCTCGACCCACACGACCTAAACAAGTCTTAAGGTCTCAACCTCAGGATGGTCACTTGGCTCAGATTATACCATCCTTGGAACGCGGCAGTGGTTCTGCTCTCTGGACTTGCAGGACGCTGCCACGCCCCTATCCGTCTGCCTCACCAGAGATTCCTTCGCCTCGAGCGGAAGGATCCTCTTCGAGTTCCAAGCCATGCCCTTCGGGTTGTCTCCAGCTCCTGGGGTCTTCACCAAATGCATGGCAGTAGACAGCATTCCTGCGGGGCGCCGAGGGGTCCGGGTGTACCCTTACCTGGACGACTGGCTGATAGCAGCTCCTCCAGGAAGGAGGCGGGAGTGGTCCAGAGATCTGGCCTCCAGGTCTGTTCTCAACTGGGCCTCCTTATCAACGAGGCCAAGTCGGAACTCGAGCCAAGCAGGTGATTTATTCCATCGGGGCGAGCTCGACTCTTCGAGCCAGAGCGGCTCCCAGGCGGACAGGGTCAAGGTTCTTTCCTCCTTGCCCGATCATTTCTGGTTGGGCATCCGCGCCTGCCCGGGACTTCCTGCGCCCTGGGTCTCATGGCGGCCTGTACCAGCGTGGTCCGCTGGGCCCGCTGGAACATGCGGCCCCTTCAGTGGGACTGGCCAGCCAGTGGTCACAACGCTGCATCCCTTGACCAGCTTAGTCGGTGACATGGGGATGTGGAATGCTCCAGTGGTGGACCGCTCCAGATCATTTGCAGGAGGGCATCCTGCTCGTCCGCCCGGCCGACGGTCTCTGCTCCACCGATGCCTCCTATGGGTTGGGGTGCCCATCTGGGGAACACCGGCTCATGGCCTCTGGTCCCGCTGGAGTCCCGGCGCTACATCAACCTGCTGGAGCTCGAGCGGTCCGCCTAGCTCTCACCGCCTTTGCTTCGCTCCTCCGGGTCAAGTGGTCCGAGTCCAGACGGACAATACCACCACCATGTACTATCTAAACCGCCAGGGCGGGACGCGCCCATGCTTCTATGCAAGGAAGCTCTCCATTTGGTCACTCAAGAGCCTGGAGGCGGATCTCCCAGCTATTCACGTGGCAGGAGCCTCCAACACCCTGGCCGATGCCCTGAGCCGATAGGGCTGCATCCCACAGAGGGTCTCTCCTCCCGCCGAGGTAGGCTAGTATCTGTTCTCCCTTTGGGGAACACCTCGGTGGACCTGTTTGCCTCCATGGAGAACGGGGTTGAGTCTGTTCCATGCCCGCCTCAGCAGGGCTCGCTGCGTGGGGATGCCTTCTCGAGGCAATGGACCCCGGGCCTTTTTACGCCTTTCCTCCATTTCCCTTGATCCACAAGGTGCTTCTCAAGGCGAGGAGGGACAAGGCGAGGTGATTCTGATAGCCCCAGACTGGCTCTCGCCAGTTCTGGTACCCAGATCTCTCAGTCTCAGCTCCAGGACTCGCTGCAGTTTCCAGCTCCGCCTCGGACCTGCTCTCAGTCAATCAGGGAAGGTGTTCCATCCGGACCTTCAATCCCTGCACCTGACGGCCTGGTTCCTGAGCTGCTGAGAGTTCCAGGCTTTGGGTCTTTCCGACGAGGTCCTCAATGTAGTTGAGCGTTCCGTATGAGTCAATTGCAGAGTCGTTATGCCTTCAAATGAAAAGGTTTTCCATTGGTGTCAGGGCAAGGGTTGGACCCTTTCTCCTGTTCCTTGGCAAGCATCTTGGACTATTTATGGTCCCTTTCTAGTCAAGGGCTTAGGTCGGTGTCCTAAGGGTGCACCTGGCAGCCATCTCTGCTTACCGGGCGCGGGCTGGGAAGCAGTCGAGGCGCAGGAGAAGGTGGTCTGGCGCTTTTCAAAGGCTCTTGATCATTTCCTCCAGTGCGGGAACCCCCACCTCGTGGATCTACTGCTGGTATCTTGCAAAGCTCATGGGCAAGCCATTCAACCTATGCACAGGTGTGCTCTCTCACCTGTCGTGGAAGACCGCCTTCTTGGTGGCTATCCGTCCAGCCAGAAGGATGGAGAGCTCCAGGCTTTCCATCGAGTCTCCTTACCTGGTCTTCCACAGGGACAAGGTTGTCCTGCTCCCACCTGAAATTCCTTCCAAGGTGGTGTCGGAGTTTCACCTTAACCAGGTGTTGACTCTGCCGGTGTTCTACCCCAATCACACCGGAGGCTCGAATATAGGCTCCATACTCTGATCCTAGAAGGGCGCCGCTATTATAAGGGAGCGACGGCTGATATTCGGGAGAGGTTCGCCAGCTGTTTGTCACCCACGCTGAAGCCGATCTGGCAGACCTGCAGCCAAGCGACGATAAGCAGGTGGGTAACCTCCTCATAGATCTCATAGGTTAGCGGGCATGGAGCCTCCCAGAGGATAAGAGCTCATTCTACCCGCCATACTGCTGCAACGTGGCTGCTTCCAGGGACGCCCTATCCAGGAAATCTGCAGGGCTGCTACCTGGAAGTCAGCAAACACCTTCATTACCCACTACCACATCGACCTTGAGTCACGCGCGGGATGCTGGTTTTGGGGCCTCGGTTCTCCAGTCTCTCTTTCCCAAGTAAGTATATGGGGGTGTGCGTCTTGCCTCCCTCCTCCCGGAGAACTGCTAGGAGTCTGCCAATGAGTGTGGATGAACAACATATCCATGTCCCTAGAAATACAGGTTACTCACCTGTAACAGGAGTTCTAGGAATGGTATATGTTGTTCATCCTACACTCCACTCCACCCGACCTCAAGCCGGGACGCACAACCTGAGCTTCCAGCGGCCAGATCTGGCGTCATGGGGCTGGAGCCGAGTTATACCACCCGGTGGGTGGGAGGAGCAAGCTTGAAGACCTTCCGCAAGATTTAAAGCGGCAAGGATACTGCCAATGAGTGTGGATGAACAACATATACCATTCCTAGAACTCCTGTTACAGGGAGTAACCTGTATTTCTTGGGGGTTCTTATTCTCCAGAAAAATTATTTACTCTAAGATTCTTGTGCCATCTAGTGGATTTGCTTGGCGATTAAACTGCACAACTATCTCTTGCCATCCCTGGCGAGATACCTTTGGGGTTTTAGCCTGGCTCAGGCTATTCAGTTTTGATCCTGCAATCCTGTGCTCCAGCTGTTAAGCCCTAGAATCAAACCCCCTCCCTTCCCTAATTCTTGCCTTGCAGAGAGGAGGAACGGCATGTCTGTTTTTGTAAAAAAAAAAGGGGGCAAAAGCTGAGGGAACTCTCTCGACCGCCATAGGCATTCTTGGTATTCAGGTCACGCCCTAGCCTGCAAGTGATTATCTGTTTTAAAAAAAAAAAAAATAAGATGAGAGGGCAGACTACCCTTCTCGCCAGATTTTGATAATTGGTGTTTTCCTTTCTAGTGTCCTCGGACAGTTTTACAGACAAGCAGGTGACCATAACCAATCCCAGCCAGCCTAAGCCTCTGGCCTGCCTTGGCTAGTCCTCCTCTTCTGTACTTATAAACTCCTGAAAGGCTTACAGTTTCCATTTCCAAACCCCTGAACAGTGCTCTCATACTGCCGGGTTTTATTCTTCCTCCTCGGGTGTCCTCCAGTTAAGGCCTTCCGCGGCAGGAGCCTGAAGTGGTTATCAAAACAATGGCATGTTGAGGATGAGGACTATGCCCTCCTGAGTCTGTCTAGCGGGTTTGGTGAACCTTCTCTTCAGCGCTATCTCCGGGATTCTTGCTTCCTGTTAAGTCGAGCCTTCAGCCATAAGCTAACTAGGCTCCTTGGGCATTCTGGTCCCTCAACATCCCATCTCCTCCTCCTCTTCTCCTCCTCCTCCTCCTCGAGTCGCCCAGGTAAAGAGGCCCTGCAGTCCCTAGGTTAGGGATACTTTATCTCCTCTGTCCTTCTTCCATCGGGCTTATTTCTTTTCAGTTCATTCTTCCTTGCTTTGCTATCCTTGGTTATCTTGCTCGCTATCTTTATTCTCTGCTTTTTTTGCCTCTCCGGCTCACAGAACTGAGTTGGAGGAGGAGTCTGTCGCTACTAACTTGGCCGCCCCTCGCGCCATGGCGTCTTGCGGTGATTACGTCAAAGTTTCAAAAAAAAAAAAAAAAAGTTTCGTGACGGGTGTAGCCTCCGCTTACACCCAGTAAGTAATGAATGGAGAAGATACAAGAGAAGATCAAGAATTACGGTAGGTACGTAATTTTCATGTTTGGAGAGCAGACAGAGAATTACATGAAGAAGATGGATGAATATAGGACTACTTACAAGAGTGCCCAGGCTAAGGAAGCGGCAAGCCACTCCTCAAAGCATGCCCCCAGGGTAAGGGTAGGCCTTTTCACAGGCCTTTCTACCAGACTCAGGCCTCCTCTGCCTATGCTCAGAGGGGCTTCTTCAGAGGCAGGGCAGGCGAGGGTGAGCAGACCTGCTCCCGCCCCAGCCTAAAGCTCCTGCAAACAGGGACCCTGATGGGGTGCCCAGGGCCGATTCTCCTGTACCAGTGGGGCAGGCTGGCTTACTTCAGTCAGAATTGGGCTTCTTTAACCTCAGACAAGTGGGTTCTGGAAGTAGTAAGCCAGGGTCTGGTTCTCAGCTTCAAAGTTTCCCAAGTTGAGAAGCACACTTTTTCTACCTGCAAGTGCTTCAGAGACTCTCGCTCTCTGGAAACGGAGGTCTCATCCCCTGTTAGCTCTCAGAGCAGTAGAGGCCCTCCCCTGCATCAGGCAGGGTCTGTATTCCAGATACTTCCTACCCCAAAAAGGCAGGAGAATGGCGTGCCCATTTTAGATCTCAGATATCTGAACAAGCATCTCTTGAAACCAAAGTTCAAAATGGTAACTCTTGGCAATGATTTTACCTTCCCTAAGGCCAGGGACTGGCTAGCCTCCCTGACCTCAAGGATGCCTATTTCCATGTCCTAATCAGAAGATCCCATCGAAAGTACCTTGGATCAAGTGCCCTCAGGTCATTACCAGTTCAGAGCAATGCCCTTCGGCCTTACCTCTGCTCCAAGGGTATTCACAAAGTGTCTAGCAGTGGCCCACTATAAGGAGGCAGAGGATTGCTGTTTTTCCTATCTAGACGACTGGCTCATTGTAGGCCAGTCCCCAGAACAGGTAAAATCTCACCTGCAGGTCACCCAGCAGCTCACCTCCCTGATTTTCTGCTAAACCTACCAAAGTCGGTTCTGGAACCAGTCCAGGTACTCACCTTTATAGGGGCAGAATTGGACACAAAGCTAGCCAGATCCTTTCTTCCCCTGAAAGGGTAAGGAATTTAGTGGTTCTGGCCTCTTCCTTCACTCTGCAGGTCTCGACCAGCAAGACACTTTCTGCAGCTCCTGGGGCACATGGCTGCATCCACAGCTGTTGTGCAGGGAGCCAGATTTCAGATGAGAGACATTCAGTTTCACTTGAGAACCTTTTTGTCTCAGAGAAGAGACCCCTTTCCAAGTTGGTCCCAGTGATTCAACCTTGATCCTAGCTCTCCAGTGGTGGCAGGATCAGAGCACTTAAGAGCGGGGTCCCTTCATTTCCCCTTCTCACGACTTGACTCTCACTACAGATGCTTCCCTTCTGGGTTGGGGAGCCCACATGGCGACATTTCCACTCAGGGAGTTTGGTCCCTCAGGAATCTCTGCTCCACATCAATTTGCTGGAACTCAGAGCTGTCTTTTTAGCTCTTCAGCTTTTTCTGCATCTGTCCACGACAAGGTGATAAAAGTCGAACAGACAAAACCACATCAATGTGGTACATCAACAAACAGGGGCACTCTGTCTTCGGCCTTGTGCACCGAGGCAATGAAGTTGTGGTCTCTGGCCTGTTCCCTGAACACTTCCCTCATAGCAGTTCATCTTCCAGGGAAGGACAATGTCCTAGCGGATGCCCTCAGCAGGATTTCCCGGGCCATCACGAATGGTCCCTGGATCCTCAAGTGCTGGGGATAGTTTTGCCAGGTGGGGCATCCTCAGATAGATCTTTTGCAGCCCCAGACAATCACAAACTTCCTCTGTTCTGTTGCAGGCCTCCAGTGCTGGGCTCAGTTCCCTGGATGCCCTTCTTCTGGATTGGGAGGGAAGTTCCTCTATGCTCCCCCCACCCCCTTTTCCTCTCCTGTTCAAAGTACTAGTCAAAATCAGATCTCAGCCTTGCAGGGTGATTCTGATTGCCCGGATTGGGCCAGGCAGCCCTGGTACCCACACCTTCTGTCTCTGACAGTCCATCTTCCCCTGTGCCTCCCCAGGAATCACAATCTGTTGACTTGTGCCCAGGGAAGGGTTTGGTATCCGGACCTCAAATCCCTCAACCTCAAGGCCTGGCTCTTGAGGAGTTAGAGTTGCTGATTTACACCTCTCTCAGGGTGTTCTTGAGATCCTAAAGGCTTCCAGAAAGCCTTCCACTAGGGCTACTTATAGTTCTAAATGGAAAAGGTTTTCCATTTGGTGTGCTGGGAAAATATTTCCCAGAATCTGCTGAATTGCCCATTTTGTTAGATTACATGGTACATCTTAATTCCTTGGGTCTCAGACCAGCTACCCTGAGAGTTCATTTGGCAGCTGTGTCTGCTTTTGTGTCAGCAGGAAAGTCATCCCCTTTCCTCTCATCCTGTGTTTTCCAAGTTTTTAAGGGATTACTCCATACTAATCCTCCTTTCGGGAACCGCCCCTGCTTGGGACCTTAATGTTTGCATTGCCCAGTTAATGCCAACCCCTTTTGAACCTCTGTCTTCTGCAGAGCTTAGGGTACCTAACTTGGAAAACTGTTTTTCTAGTGGCTATCACTTCTGCCAGACGATAAGTGAATTGCAAGCCTCGCCAGTGGAGACTGACTTTATTTCTTTCCACAGGATAAGGTAGTCCTTAGGACTAATAGGAAGTTTTGCCTAAGGTGGTTTCAGATTTCCATCTTAATCAATCTATCTCCTTCCAGTATTTTTCACTGATCACTCCTCTTGGGTGAGAGGAGGTTGCACAGCCTGGATGTTGAGAGTTAGTTATTATATAGAGCGTACTAAAGGTCACAGGTTCGAATCCTCCAACTTTTCCTTACCTATGGTGAAGTTGGGAAAGGCAAACCTGCCACTAAGATCAATAGCCAGGTGGATTGTCTCTTGTATCCAATTTTATCAGAGGTGGGCAGAGCCCCCGTTTGAGGACTCATTCTACCAGGGGTACAGCTCGTCTCTAGCTGCTGCCAGAGATATCCCTTTATTAGAGATTTGCCAGGCTGCTACTTGGAAAGCAGTACACACTTTACCAAGCATTACTCCCTGGATGTCCAGGCCAGGAGAGATGCTCGGTTTGGCACAGCTGTTCTTCAGAGCCTATTCCTAAGTAGGTTCTGCCCCTCCTCCATGGAGGTACTGCTGTGTATTCTGTTAATGTCTATAATATAGCAAGACTTCATGTTGTTTGAAGAAAAATTACTCACCTTAGTAATGTTGTTTCTTCTAATGGAATCTTGCTATATTATAGACCTCCCCAACCTGCCCTCTCAGAACCTCTGTTGGTGGGAGTGCGGGCAACTTAGTGTGGGCACTACTTATGTCCTGTTAGCATTTTGTCCCTTTGGGACTTTGTGTGTGTGTGTGTGTGTGTGTGTGTGTGTGTGTGTGTGTGTGTTATTATACTTATGTTCCATTTTCATATTATTAGAATGGTGTTAGTATTTTGGTCCCCTGACTTGAGTCTTGGGTGTTGGGACCATCAATGGTTGTTATTATTTAGGTAGCCATGTGGCTAGTGTAGGTTACAGCTTCCACACAGACCTTAGTGAGTTTGGCTGTAAAGATCTGACAGTTCAAGTTTGAAATGACAGATAGAGCTGCTCTCGTGCCAAAATTTTATTTTGGAATGGTTTTAACCATTTCACTCCGAGCAGTTCTAGAGCTGGATCAAACTGCTAATGTCTATAATATAGCAAGATCCATTAGAAGAAACAACATTACTAAGGTGAGTAATTTTTCTTTCAGGCCATTGTTTTATAACAGTTATCTAGTTGGTACTGCCATTTCCCAAGTTTCTGATTCTCTAAATGCAGTTGCTTTTTAGCATTCTGTTCTGCTTTCACCCACCATCCAAGTGTTCACCTGCTTTCGCCTGCACTGGTGGAGGTAGACCGGAGTGCAAGTCACAGCAGCTGTCTTATGAGTCTGAAATTTAGGAAAATGGCAAGATCAACATAAGTTGGCATTTACATGTGTGGCTGTGGGTGTTTGAATGTTGGGTGGGGTGTTTGGATTATAACATCTGGGAGAAACAAATTTTTGTAAATTGGTGGGGGACAACACAATATAAATGGTGGCAGCAAGAATTAAACAAACAAAACAACATTCCAAAAGCCCATGATCTACACAGGAATTGAAAGATGGTGTGTTCAGCGTGTATTCTGCCTGTTGAGAAATCATATAGAGGCTGCCTCCCCATACCCAGTTAGCTCTGTGACATTCATTGGTTCACCACACAGCTGAATGACCTGTATTCAGATCCTCTGGCTCCCTGGTTGGTCATTTGTGATGTCATGGTGACAACCAAGAGTTGCTGTCTAGCTGTATGCAATGTGGTCACACGGCTTGTCTGACTTGAATAATAGATACTTTTGAGTAGTATATTTAAGTATGTGTTTGTTTTGGTTACAGGATCCCACCAGTTCCAAAATTCATTATAGATGGAAAAGAGAATGAAGGAGCCTCTGAAATGGAAATACAGAGTTCGGGAAAATAGTTGAGGAGGACATGGTGTTTATGGGGTTACTCATGCTTTTTGCTGTATGCTTTGGTTTTAAATATCAATATCTGCATTGAGTGGTTTATGTACTATGTTTCTGTGTTATCCACTATTTAAAATGTTTGTCCTGACCATATTTTGTTATTTAAAATGGAAGCTCTAATATATTGCTGTACTGTAGTTGATTTTATAAAGCATGAAGGGCAGTCATGGTTCAATAATTGCATGATTTGGGTGTGTTGGGCCCTAAGGCACAGCCAGCAGACTTTAAACACACCTGAGGAGTGTTGTTATTGCCTTGAAGTATCTTATCGCACTTATAAAATGGTTTTAAATAAGAGCAGTTTCTATGGATGTTTCGTTGAAATTCTCAACCCATCTACTTTTGATTTGATAACTAAATGTGCTGGAATGCTTACTACGCAATAACCTGGAACAAATGGGAACTTTGTATAAAATTGAAAACCTATTCAAAATCTGGGGTGTTTTTTGGTGGTTTGCCACAAATTTCTTAATTCTAATGTCAAAAAGTCATAATTGTCAGTTGTTGTATTGGTACTCTGAATTGCAGCTTTCTGATGTCAAAATTATTAATTACATCTTTTAGATCATTTCAGTTTTCTATTGAGTATAATGGCTGCATGTGTATTGCAAAGTGTTTTTTATTCTAGAGTGATGCAGAGAGCTGGTTTTTGCAGTGGTCTGAGTAAATTTTAATGTCTTAGGGGAACATGATCAGTGATGATACTTAAAAAGTTGCATAATGTTATGTACTGTATCTAGTTTCTTTCTCAATAGTGCTTTAGAGTACCCTTCTTTAAAAGAGCAGGTATCTTTTAAAAATACAAAAGACTACAACTGTTATTACTGCATTTAAATGTTGATGTTTTCTAAATTAATGTAGCCATACTATTTTGTATAAGCTAGTATTTATTTCTGTTTTCAAAATATCCAAGATCAACAACATACATCACAACTGCTGTGTTTAAGACATTTTAATCAGTTGTCTTGAAAATAATTGTAATGCCATTAAGTGCACAATAAAGGTAGAAAATCCTCATTATGTGTCTTATTGGTGTGAGGTGTGCTTACCTGGTAAAACAAAAGCAAATAAATTATGGATTTTATATAGAACTAGTTAACTTTCAGTTTTCTAGCTACTGTAACAAGTTATTACAACAATAATCAGAACAGCTACTCCAACACTATTTTCTGTTCTATTCATGTGTACCTGTTCAGACACCCAAGGTTAAGAGTAGAGTTGTACTAGCTTTTCTAATCATCTAGAAGAAAACTCTTACTACAGTAAGTAACTTTAATTCAACTCACTATCTAAACTTGGGCAGTCTTCCACTAAATATGCTCGGTCACAGGAGCAGCCTTCAAGCTCAACTCCTCCTACTGCTTAGCCATATAGTCCTCCAGCTCCAGCCTCACAGCACTCTTACCTTTTCATGTGCTGTAAAGAACTGGTCCTCTCCTTCACAGCTTCTGTTAGTGAAGCTGGATTCTGTATGGTTGCCTGCTGTCCACAATCCTTCTATTCTGGCAACTATCACAGCAGGGTATTCAAACCCCAGGAATCTTACTGTATTCTGACTAATGTAGTATGATCTCACCATAGGACTTCCCTGGAGCTGAAATGGTTAATAGAACCTATGCAAATAGTGGAATATTAGGCATGAGCTCGGTTTTCAAACCGCTGTCACTGGTTGTACTTCCTGCAACTGTCAGATTCTTTTCTCCGCTTACCTCAGTAAGATGTCTGGAGAGCTCTCCTTCACTTGCTTGAAGAGTTCGTTCTAAGTGCTTCTTTTGGATTTTAAAGCACTGTCCTTGGTGTACAGGCAGACTTAGTTTAGATTTAGCATTAAGTCTTCAGTTCCTCACAACCGGAGGGAACCAACGCTTATTCTTTTTCCTGAAGTAAAGTTCAGTTGACTTTAAAATATTTTGACTTTTTTTTTTTATGTTGGTTGGTTTTGGTTCTATTTTACGGGGTAACTTTGGTTCCTATTGGTTGACTTAAACTGGGGAGGGACCAAATAAGAGGGATTGTTTCTTTTCTGGTTCGATGTCACACAAAAAACAAGAAAAGAATGGGCCTACAACTTTGCAGGGTAGCTTTGGGAAAACTTTTATAAATTTGGCAGTCTGAATTGAGGTGGTCAAACCCCAGACAACAAACACAGGTGTGGGCTCAGCCTTAGCAAAGGCTTCCCACACACACTACAGTATTGAAACCCAGTAGGCTCCGGTTTTTTCCTTGGGTTTCTGCAGACATGGCCAATCCTAACCACAGCTTACCCTTTTTTGAGATCCGCCAGGCAAGACACCCCTATCGCTTCCTAATCATGTTACGGGGGCGTAATTAAATCCTTTTTTTTTTTTTTTTAGAACCGATACAGACCGTTACCACACTCCAAAAGTTTTTTTTAAGAAACTGATCGGTTCAAACCGAACCGATCCAATGTTTACAAGTTCCACACAGAAACTAAATACAAAACCTATCTAGTACTCACGGTACCACAGACAGAGACTTAAACCGACAGGTTCAGTAGCAGAATCGGTATAAACCGAGCGAAAAATAACACTTTAACCAACTTTTGAACCGAGCAGAGGAGAAATCTTCCAGAGCGACTGAGTGAGGTGGAGTAAAGAATCTGACGGTTGGAGTTTAAACAACAGCAGACAGAGGCTTCAACCGAGCTTGAGCTCAGCATTCCATGACCTGCATGGAAAGTTAACCTTTGTTCTCCAGGGCAGTTCAAAGGTTGACAATTACTGCAATAGTCAGAATACAGGTAGACTCCATTAGAAGAAACGACATTACTAAGGTGAGTAATTCAAACACCATGAAGTCTTGCTATATTATGACAATAAGCAGTTAGCCACTGCAGCTGAACTGCCCTGGAGAGGAAGGAGTTAACTCTGAGAGAATCTGGAGTTCTACACGCCGAGGGCTTATGCTAAAGTTTCTGTCTGGCCAGTTTCAAATGAAACTGTCAGATTCTTTACTCCGTCACTGAACAGTCGCTCCGGAGATCAGCTCCTTCAGCTCGGTTCATTTCTTGGTTCAGCTTAGTATTTTCGGTCATTTGAACCGCAAAAGTATTTATTTTACCGCATTTCGTTAAAAGCTCTATCTGGTAAACCGTAGGTACAAAAATTAAAGTCTGTGTGAAATTCAATTATCGGTTCGGTTTTGAACCGATCGGTTTGCTGAAATTAACGTTTTAAAGTGTTGGGCTTTAGAGTGCGGTTCTGTTCTTATCGGTTCTAAAAAACCTTGCTTTAAAATTAGGTTTTTCAAATACCCATGACACGGTTAGGAACAGATAAGGGTGTCTTGCCTGGCACTGCCATCAAAAGGGCAAGTTTTTGGATAGGCTGGCATTATGTCTGAGAAACCCAAAAGAAAACCGGGCCACTGGTTTCAACACTGTGTTCTGTGGGGAAGCCTTTGCCAAGGCTGACCCACACACCACTTGTGTCTATTGTCTGGGGCTGACCACCTCCTGTCAGACTGCCAGGTGTGTAAAATTTCCCTGCAGCCACCCTGAAAAGAGATTGGGCTGCTCAGGGAACCAGAGGCCAAGAAGTCCGCTGACCCGATGGCCAGCCCGGTCCAGCACCCACTGGACCAGAGGGGTGCCCTCTGACCAGGGCGAGACTTCCTGGCAAAGGAAGGCTGGTTCAGAGGAACCAGTCCCAGTTAAAAAGACAAAGAAGTCAGTAGGTTTGGAGTCCAAAATTGTCTCTCCAGCTGCTGCAGAGATAGCTAAAGCCATTCAGATTGTCCAGTCACTGTCTCGGGACCTGTCGAACCACCAACAGTTGGTAAAAGGTTGGTTTGTTCGGATCTTCCTGGACATAAGTCTCCACCACTCATTCACACTAGTGGGATTAGCGCCGGAGGCACTAGGACCCTTCGGGGAGCAAACTTTTGCTGGAGGGTCGGTGCGAGACGTGGCGCCTTGTGACAGCGGCTCGGCGGCAATGACTGTCTCAGCGGCGACCCTCCAACCGCCTTCACAGTTCCTTTTTTCCCGTCACGAGTGCGCTTCAGTGACAACATCGCCGCCTGTCGGGAGTCAGACTTCAAACTAACGCATAGTTTTCAGTTTATTTTTTTGTAACATTATCACGATAGTAGTATCGCTTAGTTTTATTCTATTTTCGTTAAATTTTTCTAATATTTTAAATTTAACTTACTTGAAGAAGTCTCTACTGGACGGAGTCGACCATGAGCAGGTCAGGTGCGGTAGGGAGACTTCGTGAAAGCTATTCAGTCAGCGGGCTGGGTCGGTCAGCCTCCCTCCTCAGCGGGGTTCTGACAGCGGTCAGTCCGATGCCGGGGATGGGCGGTCCCCGTCGGCATAAAATAAGCGATGCATTCTCCGCACCGTTGGGCCTCGAAGCTCTTCTTGACCCACAGGTCAAAAGAAGGCATCACTCGAGGTCGCCTTCTGGTATTTTCTGCGCCGACGGTCGGTTATCGTTGCTACTTGCCGCGTCTCCTTCTGAGTCGCCAAGTTCCGTAACTGCATTCCTCAACATCGAGCCCCTCCCGCCTATAGGTAGGGCTCCAGATGAGCAGTTTCATCAGTGGGCGCTCTTATGGAGCGATGGGCTCGGAGGTTGGTTCTTCTGCCTGGCTCCAGTTGCCACGGAGCCCTTGGGCTCCTCCGGCGATCAGGTAGGGCGGTTGGACCTTTCCTAGTCGCGCGGCTTCTCGTGCCAGCGACTCACGCTAGGTGTTCCCTCTCACATGGCTTGCGCGCAGGGGCCACAATATGCCCTTATCTCCTGGTTTTTCCTTCTCTAGCTTTCCAGGTTCCTGGGCGTTTCGCGCCTCCACGGGTCTGCTGGCTCGCCGGCGCCGCGTTTCAGTGCCGCTGGGCCTTGTGGTGTCGTCGCGCTGCCGCTTTCTGGCGGCGCCGCTGGTCTGGGCGCCGGCTGGCGTGCCACTTGGTCAGGCGGCGCCGCGGCTCTTTCGGGCGCTCGTGTCTCCACGGTGCCGCTTTCAACCCGCTTTGCCTTCTTGCGCGGGGCCCTCGGGACTCTCCTTGTTTCTCTGCTATTTCCTCCTCTCCTAATTTTCACTCCTTTCCTGTCCAAACAGTCCTTCCTGGACCATCAGGAGATGATGTTGAGCCTGACCCAGACCTTCGGTTGGGTGATGAAGTGGAGGAAACGGGCTCTTTCTTTGCTACAGAGCCTGTGGTCGAGGACCTGTCCTTTAAGTCTCTGTTGAGGAACCTGAGATCCACTCTCTCCAGACTACAGACATCGATCCTGGGAAGATATTAAGACTCCAGTATCTTCATGCTTCGAGATCCCTACAGATTTGACTCCTCCGATCCAGTTTTCCTTCGAGACGCTGTCTCAAATGGTATGGAATAATCCTGCTCTTATTCCCTCAGTGGCTAAATCCATTGATAAGAAGTATTCAGCTCCAAGGATCGCCCCATTTTGGCATCCCAAGCCTTTATGGATCCTATTGTAGTCCTGGCAGAGAATGACAAGGTCGTTTTTCCTCAAACTACTACAGCCTCGACCTTATTAACAAAGAGTCTCGTGAAGATTGATACATTAGGTAAGAGAGTCTTTGCTGCCTCCACTCTAAGTATGCGTATGCCAGTTATCAAGGCTATTTTTCTCAGTATGAGTATATCCTGTGGCACTCTATCAAAGAATGGTTGAAGCTCTTCCAGATTCGGACTCGAGTCAGAGCTTCTTCTGACTGTATTAGAGGTATTTGAGTCCAATAACCAACAAGGTCAAAGCCGCCATGGACGCTTTCGACACTGCTTCAAACACCATGAAGTCTTGCTATATTATAACATTAGCAGCAGTCAGCCACTGCAGCTGAACTGCCCCGGAGAGGAAGGAGTTAACTCAGAGGATCTGAGTTCTACAGCGAGGGCACTGTGCCCAAAGTTTCATCTGGCAGTTTCAAATGAAACTGTCAGATTCTTTACTCCGCTTCACTGAACAGTCGCCTCCGAGATCAGCTCCTTCAGCTCGGTTCATTCTCGGTTCAAGCGAGTATTTTTCGTTCATTTGAAC
Organism: Neoceratodus forsteri; assembly: GCA_016271365.2. Lineage (NCBI taxonomy): Eukaryota > Metazoa > Chordata > Ceratodontiformes > Ceratodontidae > Neoceratodus > Neoceratodus forsteri. The sequence continues at coordinate 1,051,142,790 of CM028131.1, forward strand.
CGCAAAAGTCATTATTATTACCCAGTTTCGTTTAAAGCTCTATCTGGTAACCGTAAGTACTAAATTTTAAGTCTGTGTGGAAATTAATTATCGGTTCGGTTTTGAACCCGATCGGTTTATCTCTACATTTTAAAGTGTACAGTGGGTTTTGAGTGCGGTTCCGGTTCTTATCGGTTCTAAAAAAAAAAAATTATAACGTTTTTTCAAATACCCGTGACACGGTTAGGAACCGATAAGGGTGTCTTGCCTAGGCACTGCCATCAAAGGGCAAGTTTTGGTTAGGCTGGCATTATGTCTAGAAACCCAAAAGAAAACCGGCCCACTGGTTTTCAACACTGTGATGTCTGTGGGAGGCTCTTGCAAGGCTGACCCACACACCTGTGTTTATTGTCTGGGGCTGACCACCCTCTGTCAGACTGCCAGGTGTGTAAAATTTCCTGCAGCCACCCTGGAAAGAGATTGGACCGCTCAGGGAACGAGGCCAAAAAGTCCGCTGACCGGATGGCCAGCCCGGTCCAGTACCCACTGGACCAGAGGGAGTGCCCTCTGACCAGGCGAGACTTCCTCGGGCAAAGGAAGGCTGGTTCAGAGAACCAGTCCGAGTAAAAGACAAGGAAATCAGTAGGTTTGGGGTCCAAAATTGTGTCTCCAACTGCTGCAGAGATAGCTAAAGCCATTCAGATTGTCCAGTCACTATCAGGGATCTGTAGAACCACCAACAGTTGGTAAAAGTTTGGTTCGTTCAGTCCCAGTGGTTCAGGATTTTGAAGTTGAGGATTTTATGAACCACAGGAGGGAGGAGAATTTGATCAATATATGTGTGTGGCTGAGGGGGTCTGGGCGTGCCCATTGAACCGGACATTTCTCCAGACAGACCTTTAGAATCTCCTCCTATTCTGTCTGAGTCCCCTTCTTTCTTTATTTTTTACAAAGGTTGCAAAACCCTCAGCATCCTTTAGAGGAGGCTGTGGATGAGCAAGAGAGCCTGATTATGTGGAAATGATGGATATTCCAGAGTCTAGGAGGTTGTCTATTCCTTTGCATAAGTCATTTAGGAAGCAAACAACAAAGATTTTAAAAATCCTCATTCTGTCCCTCCTGTAGATAAAAAATGGACAGAAGGTATACTTTGTCAGGCTCGGATACAGACTTCCTTACTGAACAGTGTAGTCATGGGTAGGTGTGGTACAAGCTGCAGCCTGTGACAAGGCTAATATTCACTCTGGCCCACATCCTCCTGATAAGGATCCAGGAAGATTGATGCCATGGCGAGAAACAGTATATGGCAGCTTCTTTGGGACTCAGGCAGGCAAATTATATGGCTTGTGTGGCTAGAATATCAGAAATCTGGGTGGGACACAGTATTGCAGTTAGCCAAGCAGGCCCATGGCCAGCTGGCTAGTGAGTTGGAACAGGTGGCTGCTGATGGCATTGAAGTACCCTAAAGTTCAATTTCATACTGCTGTTGATGTTAATGATGTTTCCTCTAGGGTCATGGCCACTTCTGTAGCTTCATGGGTTGGCATGGCTCAGATGCACTAATCTGTCCCAAGATACCCAGTCAAAGGCTATGGATTTTCCTGTAGTGGAAATTCTCTGTTTGGGGAACAAACAGAAAACTATATGAAAAGATGGATGAATACAGAACTACCTACAAAGTGCCCAGGCTAAGGAGAAGCATGCCATGCCACAAAGGCATGCTTCCAGAGGTAGGAGCAGCCTTTTACCAATTTCAAGCCTCCTCTGCTGTCTCGCAGAGGTTTCTTCAGAGGCAAGGGTAGAGCGAGGCACCCAAGTAGACGGTCACCTCCCCTCAGCCTAAGGCTGCTGCTAAGCAGGCACCCTGATGGAGGTGCCCAGGGCATTCTCCTGTACCAGTGGGGAGCAGGTTGGCCTATTTCAGCCGAACTGGCTGTCCCTATCTCATGGACAGATGGGTTCTGGAGTAATAGAGCCAGGGTCTGCTTCTCAGCTTCAAACACTTTCTAAAGATGAGAGACAGACATTTTCCACCTGCAAATCCTTCAGAAGCCCTTGCTTTGGAAGCAGAGGTTTCTTCTCTTCTGGACTGCAAAGCAGTGGAAAGGTTCCTCCTTGCCATCAGGCAGGGGCTTTATTCAAGATACTTTCTTACCCCAAAAGACAGGAGAATGGAGGCCCATTCTAGATTTAAGAATACCTGAACAAGCATCTTTTGAAACCAAAGTTCAAAATGTTGACTCTGGCAATGATATTGCCTTCCCTAAGGCCAGGGGACTGGCTAGCTTCCCTGGACCTCAAGGATGCCTATTTTCATGTTCTGATCAGGCCTTCTCACGAAAGTACCTCAGGTTCGAACTGCCCTCAGGCCACTACCAGTTCAGAGGCAATGCCCTTGGCCTGACCTCTCGCGCCAAGGGTATTCACAAAATGTCTCGCTGTAGTAGTGGCTCACTTAAGAAGGCAAGAGGTTGCTGTATTCCCTACCTGGACGACTGGCTCATTGTGGGTCAGTCTCCAGGTCAGGTAAAACCCATTTGCAAGTCACCCAGCAGCTTCTCACTTCCCTGGGATTCCTCATAAACTTACAAAGTCAGTTCTGGAACCGGTTCAGGTCCTAACTTTCATGCGCAGAATTGAACACAAGGTTAGCCAGGGCTTTTCTTCCCTCGGGAAAGGGTGGACAGACTCATCCACTAGGCATCCTCCTTTACCCCGCGGGTCTCTCACCAGCAAGGCATTTTCTGCAACTCCTTGGGCACATGGCTGCTTCCCACAGCTGTCGTGCAGGGAGCAAGATTCCAGATGAGGGACATTCAGTTCCATTTGAGGGCCTATTGGTCTCAAAGGAAGGACCCCTTATCAAGCTGGTTCCAGTTACTCAAACTCTGATCCTAGCCCTCCACTGGTGGCAGGTCCAGAGCAATTTACAGACAGGGGTTCCCTTCATTCCATTTCTCACTCCCTCACCCTCACCACAGATGCCTCCCTGTTGAGGGTGGGGGCTCACCAGGCGATCTTGCCACCCAGGGGTGTGGTCTCCTCAGGAGATCTCTGCTCCACATCAATCTGTTGGAACTCAGAGCTGTCTTTTTAGCTCTTCGGTGTTTTCAGATTCTGTCCAGAACAAAGTGGTTCAAGTCAGGACAGACAATACCACCACAATGTGGTACATCAACAAGCAAGGGGGCACTCTGTCTTCAGCCTTGTGCACGCGAAGCAATGAAGTTGTGGTCTCCTGGCCTACTCCTGAACACCTCCTGATAGCGGTTCACCTCCCAGGAAGGACAATGTCCTGGCGACCCCTCACCTAGAAATTTCTCAGGGCCATCACAGATGGGCTCTGAATCCACAAGTGCTGGGGTCCGTCTTTGCCAGATGGGGCACTCCTCAGATAGATCTTTCGCAGCCCCAGACAACCATCAACTTCCTCTTTTCTTCTGTTGCAGGCCTCCAGTACTGAGCTCAGTCCCTCTGGACGCCTTTCTGTTGGATTGGAAAGGGAAGTTCCTGTATGCCTTCCTCCCTTTCCTCTTCTTTTCAGGGTACTAGTAAAAATCAGATCTCAACCTTGCAGAGTGATTCTGATTGCCCCAGATTGGGCCAGACAGCCCTGGTACCCTCTGCTTCTGTCTGGCAGTCCACCCCCCTGAGCCTACCAGAGTCCACGACTTACTGGCCTGTGCACAGGGGGAGTGTGGTATCGGACCTCAAATCCCTCCACCTCAAGGCTTGGCTCTTGAGGAGCTAGAATAGCTGACTTACACCTTTCTCAAGGTGTCATGGATATTTAAAGGCTTCTAGGAAGCCTTCCACTAGGCCACTTATAATTCTGAGTGGAAGAGGTTTTCCATCTGGTGCTCTGGAGAGGCAGATTATCCAGAATCTGCTGATCTTCCCATTCTTCTGGAATATTTGGTCCATCTGAATTCCCTAGGCCTTAGACCAGCTACCCTGAAGGTTCATCTGGCAGCTGTCTCTGCTTTTGTGTCAGCAGGGAAGCCTGCCTCCTTTCTTCTCACCCTGTGTTCTCAAGTTTTTAAAGGGTTGCTCATACTAACCCTCCTTTTCGGGAACCAGCTACCGCCTGGGACCTGAATATTTGCATTGCTCAGTTAATGCAACCCCCTTTGAGCCGCTGTCTTCAGCAGAGCTCAAGTATTTAACTAGAAAACCGTTTCCTAGTAGCTATCACCTCTGCCAGAGCATAAGTGAGTTACAGGCCCTGTCAGTGGAAGAAGATTTTATCTCTTTCCACAGAGATAAGGTAGTCCTTAGGACTAATAGAAAGCTTTGCCCTAGGTGGTTTCTGATTTCCACCCTGAATCAATCTATCTCTCTCCCAGTATTTTCACTGAGCATTCTTCCTCAGGTGAGAGGAGACTGCACAGCTTGGATGTCAAAGAGCCTTGCAAGCTACTATTTAGAAGCACCAGAGGTCATAGGTTCAATCCCTCCAACTGTTTCTTACCTATGGCAAGGTTGGCAAAGGAAAACCTGCCACCAAGAGAACAATTGCAAGGTGGGATTGTTTCTGTATCCAATTCTGTTATCAGAAACTAGGTAGAGTACCCTCCTCAGGATTGAGGGCCTCCACCACCAGGGGTACAGCGTAGTCTCTAGCGGCTGCTAGGGACATTCCATTCTGGAGATTTGTCAAGCTGCTACCTGGAAGACAGTTCACACCTTTAATAACATTATTCCCTGGATGTCCAGTCCAGGAGAGATGCTCGTGTGGCACAGCTGTGCTTCAGAGCTATTTCCTAAGTAGGTTCTGACCCCTCCATGGAGGGCACTGTTGTAATCTGCTATATGTTATAATATAGCAAGACTTTCATGGTGTTTGAAGAAAAAATTACTCACCTTAGTAATTGCTTTTCTTCTCATGGAGTCTTGCTTTATATCCACCCTCCTCCTGCTCCTCTGAGAACCTCTACTTGGGTAGGGGTGGCGAATTAGTGCAAGCACTGTGTCATGCCATTGTAGTTATCCCTTTACCCTCTTTCCTTTGGGTTGGGGATCTGGTTACTTTCATTTAGGTTATTTATATTGCCCCTTCCTGGACTTGAGTCTTGGGGAAGGGGGTTCATAATGTGCTTGTCAAGGGTGGTAAAACGAACCATAATACCATCAATTTTGTTATTATGGTTCTGGGTGTTCTTTGTTGTTTATATTGTTGTTACTACTACTAGTAGGTGGCCATGGGCTAGTGTAGTTTTTTTCCACACAGACTTTCTGTTCTTTGATGTTAACTCAGAAAGATCTGACAGTTTCATTTGAAACTGCCAGATAGAAACTTTTAGGCACAGCCCTCGCTGTAGAACTCAGATCCTCTGAGTTAACCCCTCTCTCCGGGCAGTTCAGCTGCAGTGGCTGACTGCTGCTAATGTTATAATTATAGCAAGACTCCATGAGAAGAAAAGCAATTACTAAGGTGAGTAATTTTTCTTCTCGCTCAGCGGCTCGCAGGTATTTGTACTCTGTGCCATTCCTGGCTGCGTACTTCTGGCTTCACGAATGATGCTCAGCAGCAGGTAATGGTGCTGCCTTTGATGGCTCCTATCTTTTTGGCCCTCAGGTGGAACTTTCTCCTCCGGTGGGAGGTCGTCTGATGTACTTCTACAACCAGTGGAAGTCCATAACCGGACAAATGGGTCCTTGGATAATTAACAGTTATTCTCTCAATTTCTTGGAACCCCGGAATTGTCCTCCCAGACGACAACCCAGGTTGTCGGCCTCCCAGTCAGACCTCCTCACCGCCGAGATCCAGGGCCTTCTAAACAACAGGGCAATAGAACCGGTGCCCCTGCATCTGCGAAACACAGGGTTCTACCTTTACTTTCTAGTTCCAAAGAAATCTGGGGATGCCCCATTCTAGACCTCAGAAAGTTAAACCAATTTCTCCCAGGAGAAATTCAAAATGATTTCCCTAGGTACCCTGTTACCCTTGCTGCATCAGCACGACTGGCTGGCCTCCCTGGATATGCAGGACACTTACCACATATCCCCATCCACCCCACCCACCGCAAGTTCCTCAGGTTTGTAGCTTTGGGTCAGCATTATCAGTTCAGAGTCCTGCCCTTTGGGCTATCCTCGGCCTTGAAGTTTTAACAAAGTGTGCAGTTCTCGCGCGCATCTCAGGAAGATCGGACTCGAAAGTGTTTCCCTACCTGGATGATTGGCTTCAGCAAGCTCCTTACAGCCAAGGACTTTGAAGCCGCGGCAAACGACCTCTCGCCTTCTTACGCCCATGGGAGTTCTGCTGATTTAAAAAAAAAAAAAAAAATTCACAACTGCAGCCCTCCCAGAGGCTCCTTTTCATAGGGACGCTTCTAGACACCTCTTCCGTGAAGGCTTTCCTTCCAGAGGACAGAAGACTCGGACATCCTTCGGATGGCCCGCTACATCGAGGAGAAGACAATCGGTTACAGTTCCCCGATGCAACGATGTTGGGTCTCATGGCGCCCCTCGGTGTTCACTGTACCTGGCTCCGGCTGCACATGAGAACCACCCAATGGATGCTCTCCACTCAGTGGTCTCGACCTCTCACCCCCAGTCTTATCCCATCAAGGTGACGGAGCCCTTCAAAGGTCTCTCACCTGGTGGTCTCAAAAGAGCAATCTCCTGGAAGGATTCCCCTTGCTCTCCGGTCATCAGATCTCCATCACCACAAAAGGTCATCAATGGGATGGGGAGCTCACTGTCACCCCCCACACTCAAGGTGTATGGACTCAGTTCGAAACTCATCTCCACATAAATGTCCTGAGATGACAGCGGTTCTCTATGCGATCTGAGCTCTGAAGGATGTCCTTTGTCACAAGAACATTCTCCTTCAAACGGACAACAAAGCTGTGATGTATTACATCAACAAGCAAGGCGGTGCTCATTCTTATCCTCTTGCAGGGAAGCAATGAGGGTGGGAGTGGTGCTTGGAGCACAAGTCTCTGATTCAAGCGGTTTATCTGCCAGGTATACAAAACAACCTAGCAGATCACTAGCAGAACAGAGACAGACCCTCACCAGTGGTCTCTGATCCAGCCGTGAGTTCGGTCACTGTTCGAAGAGTGGGGACTCCAGACCTGACCTTTTGCATCCCCACTCAGCACGAAGACTGCCTCTCTTCTGCTCCAGAAATCCAGGGCCTGGCATTTTCTGCCAGGATGCGCTCAGGCTGCGTGGACAAAACGCTTTCTTTACGCCTTCCACCGCTTCCTCTAATCCAGAGAGTACTCCTCAAGTTCGAAGTCTCAGGGGACCAAAATGATTCTCATTGCTCCTCCTGGCCTCGGCAACTATGGTTTCTCTACTCAACAGTATGTTGGCAGCCTCTCTGAGACCACTTCCTGCAAATCAATCTTTGACTCAGGTTCGTTGGTCCATCCTTAACCTGAAATCACTTCACCTTCATGTTTGGCTCCTGAAGAGGTAGAAGTGAATCGGTTCAACGCCTCTCGTAGAGTCTCAGACATCCTTCTGGCTGCTCGAAGCCAGCCACCGAAAACGTGACGCTCCAAATGGAAACGTTTTCTCTCTGGTGTGCAAAGCCTCTTGGAATCCCTTTCCTGTCCTCCTGACAAGATTCTGGAGTATCTTTGGACCTATCAAACTCAGGTCTCCAGTACTCCACAGTTAAAGTTCACCTTAGTGCCATCTCAGCTTCCATGAGCCGGTTTCTTCCTTGACTCCGCTCAGTTACCTATGGTGAAGAGATTTCTTAAGGGAATTCTTCATACCAGATCCCCTGTTAAGCGCCCAGTTGCAGCCTGGGACATTAACCTGGTGCTGGACATGCTCACTGGAAGCCTTCGAACCCCTAGCTACCTGTGAGCTGTACCCTTACCTGGAAGACTGCTCTTCCTGGTGCCATTATCTCAGCCCGCAGGGTCTCTGAGATACATGCCCTGGTTACGGACCTTCCGTATACTGTATTCTATAAAGACAAGGTAGTTCTCCGTACTATCCTAAATTTCTCCCAAGGTTGTGTCAGAATTCCATCTAAACCAACCTCTGGTACTTCCTCTTACTTCGCTAATTTCCAAAATGAAGGGGAACCGATCTCTTCATTCCTTGGATGTTAAGAGAGCTTCATGGGTTCTATTTAGATAGAACCAAGAATTTTCGCAAGACTCAGCAACTGTTTGTTTCTTTTCAGTCACACCGGCTGGGTCAACCTGTCGCTATCAGATGCATCTCATCATGGTTAGTGGCATGCCATCACATTGTTATTCCATGGCTCAAGTTGAAATTAGAAGGTAGAGTGTACGCCACTCTACTAGGGCGGTCACGTATCCCTAGCGGAAATTGCAATGTTCCAATTGCAGATATCTGCAACGCCGCCACCTGGAGCTCAGTGCATACCTTCTTAAGCATTATGCACTGGATGTTCATGCCAGGCGGCATTCTGCATTCGGCAGAACTATCCTTAATGGACTTCTCATCTTAGTCGCTGAGCTCTGGCTCTGCCGCCCTTTGGGATTATCAGCCTGGTCTCTCCCCACTAGTGTGAATGAGTGGTGGAGATTTATGTCCAGGAAGATATGAAAATTACGCATCACCGTAATTCTTGATCTTCTTGGACGAGTCTCCACCACTCATTCACACCCACCCTCCATCCCCGAAGCTCACTGCTGTGTTGGTCTTCACTCCTCAAATCTTTAGGCCGTGAAGACTTCTTTTGCTGACCCTTCTATTACGGTCGTGACGGACTATCTTATGTCCGCTTTTTAAGGTTAGATTTACTCTTTACGCTAGTTGCGCTGCACCTCCTTGGTAAAAAAAGGTACTGAGGAGGTTGAGGGTCGCCGCTGAGATAGTCATTGCCGCCGAGCTGCTCGCGGGGCGCCATGTCTCAAGGCCGACCCTCCAGCAAGCAAAAGTTTGCTCCCGATGGGTCCTAGTGCCTCCGGGCGCTAATCCCACTAGTGTGAATGAGTGGTGGAGACTCGTCTAAGAGGATCAAGAATTACGGTAGGCACGTAATTTTCATTTCCAGTGGTTCAGGAGTATGATGTTGAGGAATTTTATGAACCACAGGAGGAGGAGAGGAATTTGATCAATATATATGTGGCTGGGAGGGTCTGGACGTGCCCATTGAACCGGACATTTCTCAGACAGACCTTTAGAATCTCCTCCTATTCTGTCTGAGTCCCTTCTCATTTTATGTTTTACAAAAGGTTGCAGAAACCCTTCAGCTTCCTTTAGAGGAGGCTGTGGACGAGCAAGAGGAGCCTGATTATGTAGAAATGATGGATATACCAGAGTCTGGAGGTTGTCTATTCCTTTGCATAAGTCATTTAGGAAGCAAACAACAAAGATTTTAAAAATCCTCATTTTGTCCCTCCTGTAGATAAAAATGGACAGAAGGTATACTTTGTCAGGCTCTGATACAGACTTCCTCACTGAGCAGTGTAGTCATGTAGGTGTGGTACAAGCTGCAGCCTGTGACAAGGCTAATATTCCCTGGCCTCACATCCTCCTGATAAGGATTCCAGGAAGCTTGATGCCATGGCGAAAAACAGTATATGGCAGCTTCTTTGGGACTCAGGCAGGCAAATTATATGACTTATGTAGCTAGATATCAGAAATCTAGATGGGACACAGTATTGCAGTTAGCCAAGCAGGCCCATGGCCAGCTGGCTTGTGAGTTGGAACAGGTGTCTGCTGATGGCATTGAAGCCTCTAAAGTTCAATTTCATACTGCTGTTGATGTTAATGATGTCTCCTCTAGGGTCATGGCCACTTCTGTAGCTTTCCGTAGGTTGGCATGGCTCAGATGCACTAATTTGTCCCAAGATACTCAGTCAAAGGCTATGGATTTTCCTGTAGTGGGAAATTCTCTGTTTCGGGAACAAACAGAAAACTATATGAAAAAGATGGATGAATACAGAACTACCTACAAAAGTGCCCAGGCTAAGGAGGGCATGCCACTCACAAAAGGCACTCCCAGAGGTAGGGCAGGCCTTTCCACAGGCCTTTTACCAATCTCAGGCCTCCTCTGCTTTTGCACAGAGGGGTTTCTTCAGAGAGTAGCGGTAGACGGGCACAAGTAAACTGGCCCCTCCCTCAGCCTAAGGCTGTTGCCAAGCAGGCACCCTGATGGGGTGCCCAGGGCCCATTCCTCCTGTGACCAGTGGGGGGCAGGTTGGCTTATTTCAGCCAGAAGTGGGTGTCCCTAACTTTGGACAGATGGGTTCTGGAGGTAATAAGCCAGGGTCTGGTTCTCAGCTTCAAACAGTTCCCAAAGATGAGAGCCAGACATTTCCACCTGCAAATCCTTCAGAAGCCCTTGCTTTGGAAGCAGAGGTTTCTTCTCTTCTGGACTGCAAAGCAGTGGAAAGGGTCCCTCCTTGCCATCAGGGCAAGGGCTATACTCAAGATACTTTCTTACCCCAAAAGACAGGAGAATGGCGGCCCATTCTAGATTTAAGGTACCTGAACAAGCATCTTTGAAACCAAAGTTCAAAATGTTGACTCTGGCAATGATTTTGCCTTCCCTGAGGCCAGGGACTGGCTAGCTTCCTGGACCTCAAGGATGCCTATTTTCATGTTCTGATCAGGCCTTCTCACCAAAAAGTACCTCAGGCCTGAACTGCCCTCAGTACACTATCAGTTCAGGGCAATGCCTTCGGCCCTACCTCCACAAGGGTATTACAAAATGTCTAGCTGTGGTAGTGGCTCACTTAAGAAGGCAAGGGTTGCTTGTTTCCTCCCTACCTGGACGACTGGCTCATTGTGGGTCAGTCTCCAGATCAGGTAAATCCCACTTGCAAGTCACCCAGCAGCTTCTCACTTCCTGGGATTCCTGCTAAATTTACCAAAGTCAGTTCTGGAACCAGTTCAGGTACTAACTTTCATAGGTGCAGAATTGAACACACAGTTAGCCAGGGCATTTCTTCCCTCGGAAAGGGTAGACAGACTCATTGCTCTGGCATCCTTCTTTTCCCTACGAGTCTCTCGACCAGCAAGGCATTTTCTGCAACTCCTGGGGCACATGGCTGCTTTCACAGCTGTAGTGCAAGGAGCAAGATTCCAGATGAGGACATTCAATTCTCATTTGAGGACCTATTGGTTCAAAGAGGGACCCCTTTCCAAATTGGTCCCAGTGACTCAAACTCTGATCCTGGCCCTCCACTGGTGGCAGGACCGAGCAATCTAAAACAAGGGGTTCCCTTCATTCCCGTTTCCCACTCCTCACCCTCACCACGGATGCCTCCCTGTTAGGGTGGGGAGCTCACTGGGCGACCTGTCCACTCGGGAGTGTGGTCTCCTCAGGAATCTCTGCTCCACATCAATCTTTTGGAACTCAGAGCTGTCTTTTAGCTCTTCAGGTGTTTTCAGCTTCTGTCCAGAACAAAGTAGTTCAAGTCAGGACAGACAACACCACAACAATGTGGTACATCAACAAGCAAGGGGCACTCGGTCATCAGCCTTGTGCACCAAGCAATGAAGTTGTGGTCTCTGGCTTACTCCTGATCACCTCCCTGATAGCAGTTCACCTTCCAGGAAGGAATGTCCCTGGGATGCCCTCAGCAGGATTTCTCAGGGCCATCACGAATGGGCTCTGAATCTCAGGTGCTGGGGTCGGTCTTTGCTAGATGGGGCACCCTCTGATAGATCTTTCGCAGCCCCAGACAACCACCAACTTCCTCTTTTTGTTGCAGGCCTCCAGTGCTGGGCTCAGTCCCCTGACGCCTTTCTGTTGGATTGGAAAGGGAAGTTCCTGTATGCCTTTCCCCTTTTCCTCTTCTTTTCAGGGTACTAGTAAAAATCAGATCTCAAACCTGCAAAGTGATTCTGATTGCCCCAGATTGGGCCAGACAGCCCTGGTACCCACTGCTTCTGTCCTGACAGTTCACTCCTGCCCTGAGCTTGCCCAGAGTCCACGACTTGCTGGCCTGTGCACAGGAGAGTGTAGTATCCGGACCTCAATCCTCCATCTCAAGGCCTGGCTCTTGGGAGGTAGAATTTGCTGATTTACAGCTTTCAAGGTGTCTTGATATTTTAAGGGCTTCAAGGAAGCCTTCACTCAGAGCCACTTACAATTCTAAGTGGAAGAGGTTTTCCATCTGGTGCTCTGAGAAGCAGATTATCCCAGAATCTGCTGATCTGCCCATTTTACTGGACTATTTGGTCCATTTAAATTCCCTAGGCCTTAGGCCAGCTACCTTAAAGGTTCATCTGGCAGCTGTCTCTGCTTTTGTGTCAGCAGGAAAGCCTGCTTCCCTTTCTTCTCACCCTGTGTTTTCCAAGTTTTTAAGGGTTACTTCAACTAACTCTCCTTTTGGGAACCAGCTCCTGCCTGGGACCTGAATGTTTGCATTGCTCAGTTAATGCAACCCCCTTTGAGCCTCTGTCCTCAGCAGAGCCCAAGTATCTAACTTGGAAAACTGTTTTCCTAGTGGCTATCACTTCTGCCAGACGCATAAGTGAATTACAGGCCCTGTCAGTGGAAGAAGATTTTATCTCTTTCCACAGAGATAAGGTAGTCCTCAGGACTAATAGAAAGTTTTGCCTAAGGTGGTTTCAGATTTCCACCTGAACCAATCCATCTCTTCCAGTATTTTTCACTGTGCATTCTTCCTCAGGTGAGAGGAGACTGCACAGCTTGGACGCCAAAAGAGCCTTAAGCTACTATTTGGAACACACCAGGGTCACAGGTTCAATCCTCCAACTCTTCCTTACTTATGGCGAGGTGGCAAAGGAAACCTGCCACTAAGAGGACGTTGCAAGGTGGATTGTCTCTTGTATCCAATTTTGTTACCAAAAACTAGGTAGAGAACCCCTCAGGACTGAGGGCTCACTCCACCAGGGTACAGCTGCATCTCTAGCGGCTGCTAGAGATATTCCATTCTGGAAATCTGTCAAGCTGCTACTTGGAAAACAGTTCACACTTTACCAAGCATTATTCCCTGGATGTTCAGTCCAGGAGAGATGCCGCTTTGGCACAGCCGTGCTTCAGAGCCTATTTCCTAAGTAGGTTCTGACCTCCTCCATGGAGGTACTGCTGTGTAATCTGCTTATTGTCATAATATAGCAAGACTTCATGGTGTTTGAAGAAAAAATTACTCACCTTAGTAATTGCTTTTCTCATGGAGTCTTGCTATATTATGACCCCCTCCCAACCTGCCCTCTCAGAACTTCTACTGGGTAGGTGGCAATTAGTGCAAGCACTGTGTCATGCCATTGTAGTTTTTCCCTCTTTATTTAGGGTTAGGGAACTAGGTTATTTTGTTTAGGTAATACATTGGCCCCTTCCTGGACTTGAGTCTTGGGGAAAAGGGGTCCTAGTAGTGCTTTGTCGGGGAAACTAATAATACCATTATTCATTGTTATTGGTGTTTCTATTGTTGTTTATACTGTTGTTATTACTACTAGTAGGTAGCCATTTGGCTAGTGTAGAGCTTTCCACACAGACTTGTTGCTTAGTGTTAGCTAGTAAAGATCTGACAGTTTCATTTGAAACTGGCCAGATAAACTTTGGCATAGCGCCTCAAGCTGTAGAACTCCAGATTCTCTGGAGTTAACTCCTTCCTCTCCGGGCAGTTCAGCTGCAGTGGCTAACTGCTTATTGTCATAATATAGCAAGACTCCATGAGAAGAAAGCAATTACTAAGGTGAGTAATTTTTCTTTTTCTTATGGATGTCCTTAAGAGGGGATACCCGATGGTGGCCTTCCTGTGGCTAAAGCCATTGCTGGTCCAGCCCTTGAGCTTTGGCAGCATCCAGCCTCCTGCCCAACACCGTTTGCCTTAAGTATGCTGTACCTATGGGATCCCTTCTGGGATTCCACGGAACATCCCTCGGCTGAGATTCTGGTGACTGCTTCCATCTTTAGGACGCACTGGTAGCTCGGCTGACACTGACCCACCTCCGGACAAGGAGTCCAAGAACATGGACCACTCTGCCTGTAGTTTATGCGGCTCATCCTTGGGCCTTCATCAGGCGAGCTCGGCTGTAATCATGGTACACTTCTCCCATGCCCTCCTAGGTCACTGACGATGCACTTCTCATTTCCCCTCGCTGGACATGCAGACCACGGTCAAGCAAGTCCGTGATCAGGGCCGTGCTGTTGCCAAACAGCAGCCAGACATGCCACGAGTGGTCACTCCATCCAGCGGTAGCTACAATCTGTTCTCCTGTTGGGGCAAACCGATGGTGGATCTGTTTGCCTCCTGGAAAACACCAAGCTGAAGCTGTATCATGCCCGCCTCAGCAGGGCTCATTGCAGGGGATGCATTCTCAATACCGTGGACTCCAGGCCTCCTCACACCTTCCCTCTATTTCCCTTGATCCACAAGGTGTTACTCAAGGTGAGGAGGGACAAGGCGAAGGTGATTCTGGTAGCCCCAGACTGGCGCGTAGTTCTGGTACCCAGATCTCTCTCCGCCTCAGCTGCAGGCCCTGGAGCAGCTTTTGCACGTGCCCAGGCCTGATACCTTCTCAACCAGGGGAAGGTCTTCCATCCGGACCTTCAATCCTTGCACCTGACAGCCTGGTACCTGAGCAGCTAGAGTTCCAGGCTCTGGGTCTTTCCGAGGATGTTCACACTGTGGTGGAGGCATCTCGAAAGGAATCGACCAGGAAATGCTATGCTTTCAAATGGAAAAAGATTTTCCATTTGGTTTCCAGGCAAGGGTCTGTACCACTTATCCTGTTCTGTGGCTAGCATTCTACGACCACCTTTGGTCTCTCCAAAGGGGTCTTAGGTCATTGACCCTTAGGGATGCACCTGGCAGCCATCTCTGCTTGACAGGTCTTGGGCCGGTAAGCGTCACATTAGCACAGGAGACAGTGGTCGGGCGCTTTTTCAAAGGCCTAGATCACATATCTTGATCGTGAACCTCCACCTCCATGGGATCTCTCTTTTTTTGGGTGGGGGTTATTTAGCCAGGACTAGCACACTAAGCTGAAGCTTTTTACAGGTGCGACCTGGGAGCACAGGGAAGTTAAGTGACTTGCTCAGGGTCACACAGTATGCAAGTGGATGCTGGGGGTTCAAACCCAGGTCTGGACTGCTGGAATTCACCAGATTTGCAGCTCATAGCCTTAAACCACTGTGCTATACTGCTTCCCATCTCTTGCTGGTTTGGCAAAACTCATGGGCAAGCCATTCGAACTCATGCACAAGTGCAAGCGTGGAAGATGGCCTTCCTGGTGGCTGTCTTGTCAGCCAGAAGGACAGGGTAGCTCAGGCACTTTGGTGGACTCTCCTTATATGGTCTTTCACAGGGACAAAGTTGTCCTGTGCCCCACCCGAAATTCCTTCGAAGGTGGTGTCAGAGTTTCACCTTAACCAGGTGTTGACTCTGCGGTTTACTACCCTAACTACACCTCGGACGGCAAGTACAGGCTCCACACCTTGAACCTGAGATGTGCTCTTTCCTATTATAAGGAAAGGATGGCGAATTCGTGGAGAGGTTCGTCAGCTGTTTGTCACCTACGCTGAAGCCGCTTCTTGCAGACCTGCAGCCAACGGACCATAGCAAGATGTATCACATCATGCATAGGTCTGTGCTGTGAGTTAAGGCGGGTGAGGGAGCCTCCCAAAGGGTTAAAGGGCTCACTCTACCCGCCATACTGCTTCTTGATGGCTGCTTCAGGGACATCCCTATCCAGGAAATCTGCCGGGCTGCTACCTGGAGTCTGCAAATACCTTCATTACCCACTACCATATCGACTTGGAGTCATGCTGGTTTTGGGGCCTCGGTTCTCCAATCTGTTTCCTAAGTAGGGTGTCGCTTGCCTCCTCCTCCCAGAGAACTGCTTGGAGTATGCCAAAGTGTGGATGAACAACATATCCTCGCTCCTAGAAGAACAGGTTACTCACCTGTAACAGTAGATCTTACTTAGAGAGGCTCTTGCAGTAGGTAATTACATATAGGGGTGACACTGGCGGTGGCAGGACCCCGGAAAAATTTCTAGCTAACGGTCCCTGGCGAGGGGACGCTTCGCGTCGGGTGACCAGCGTCATGCGGCGTGTCGGTATAAAGGCGGTCCCAGGCGCCCTGCTTCCAGTTCTTTCCCAAAGTTAGCTCGTGTGGCGCCTCGCGATGAAAGTTCGTGCTTAGTCAGCCCTGCTCTTCACGTCGGTTTTACCGAGAATTTTCAGTATTTTTCTTCCTATCATCAGGTGAAGTCGTCGATTATGTCGTCCCCTACACCTTCAAGCACAAAAATTAGTGCGACCGTCGCGGCGCCTAACTGTCACACAAGGGCGGCCATTCCTCTGCCTCTTCTGCTAGGCCCGACCACCCGGTCGACAAGTGCCTGCATTGCCTTCACTTCAACGCGGCTACCCACAGCGACACCAACAGTCCCTGGAAGCCCATCCTCTAAAGAAAAGATGTCGATGGAAAGAATTGAAGAAGCTCAGGCAGGCGTCGACTTCTCCAGAAGGGCATCGTAAAAAGCGGGACAAGGAGAAGGCACGGGAGAAGGCCTCCCTGTAGCGACTCGACAAATCGGCGGCCCGTCTTTATCCCCTCCGGGGACCGTCTGGCAGCCTCCAAGGCTTTAGAGGAGGTGTCGGGCTCACACTCGGCGCTTCGGGCAAAGGAGGCCTGCGCCCCAGTTCAGCCTCAGGCTTGCGGCCTACTGGTACAGGCCGACTCCCATAAGTCAGGCGTCGGCTCCCTCGGCGTCCGCTGGGAAAAGGTCGATAAGACGCCCGACCCTTTGGGGCAGCGCCGACCTCGTTCCCTCGGACCAGGCCGCTCCCTCCTCGGACAGGCGCGGCTCCTCGGCGCCCGCCGGAACTAGCCCTAAGCCATCATATGTCGGCTCCTGCGGCGGAACCTCCACGATGGACCCTCTAACCCCGTTGCACCTGGTTCCTGCAGCCTTCGCTGCTGTCCGGGGAGCCAGTCACCCCAACCTGACCGAGGACTCCCCAGCGATGTGGGGATATTCCACCTCCGGGCCCTGCCCTGCCCTGCTCCCCGGGCCTCTCACTGTTGACCCGCCCGTAGGCCACCTTCCAGACGTCTGCTCCAGCAGCTCCTCCGGCACCCGGGTACCCGCCCGTCTTATCCGGCCGCCGTTGTACCCGGACCGCAGTATCCAGCGCCACAGTACCCGGCGCTGGTTCCTCCGCCCGCAGTACCCAGCCTCAATACCGGCACGGGTTTTCCACAGCCAGGTTTCGGATACTGCCCTACGGATACAACCCGTATTCTTTTCCCCTCCACCTCCACTGCCAGTGGATCTGCAGGAGACTCTGGCTGATGAGCTGAAGCCAAGGCTCGACTCACCAAGGAAGTAGAGAGCCGCCTTATGGCGGCGGTGCCACACCGGTCCCGTGCGCCTGGGCAGCGCACTCCTCACGACTCAGAGCCGTCCCTCTGGATCCCGAGAGGGCGACACCACGTCCCAGGATTCTCTCTCTCCCCCCAAGGAACCCGTTCCTCCCCTAGCCCTGTTAGAGTCTTATTCTGCTTCTGATTCTTCTTTCCCTCTCGGATTCCTCCGAGGATGCTCGAGAGAGGTGACAAGCCTCGCTCTCCATCCAAGCCCGGCCGAGGACTCCCCGGAGGACCCTTCCTTCATGGAGTTGTTCAGAAAAATCCAGGAATACATCAGTGGCACTCATTGGAACCAGATCCTTAGCGGGTCAAACTTGCCGAACATCTGGACCTGCCCCTGATGGCTCCTACTTTAGTGCCACCCTAGATCGACCTCACGCCACCTTGTTTCCACTATTTGGAAACAACCATCAGTTTTAGCCCCACTTCCTAGGAAGTCTAACAGGCTATAGCAGGCTCCTGAGGGTGTAGATTTTTGGACACTCACCCTCGTGCAGATTCGGTCGTGATTAGCGCCACTCACGGCTGATCAGCACATTCTAAACATCTAAGCTCATCTCCTGCGGATAAGGAATCTCACCTCCTGGACCAGTATAGAAGAAAATATACGCCTCTTCCACACTGGGAATTCGGGCCCTGAATTATGTTGCTCATATGGGGATTACCAGAAGGCCATCCTTACCCAGGTGGAATCTAAGATTGACTCCTTACCTGACTCTGAAGTCAAGCAGGAGTTAACTGACTTAGTCCGCTCTGCTCGTTCGCCAGTCATCACATTCTGCGGACGACATACGATGCAGTGGACACTGCGGGCGGAGCTCCGCTTTCGCCGTGAGTCACGGCGTCATGCCTGGCTCCACGTGTCCGGTTTGGTCCCGGAGGTGCAATCCACTATTCAGAAGGCACTTTTCAGGGGTCGGTGCTTTCGGAGGTGATGTCAAAGACATCATCACCGACTTCACAAGAGGGGACAGCTCTGAAATCCATGGATTCCATGTGCGGTCCCCATCCCAACAACGCGTCCTTTTGCAGATGGACTCTGCCACAAGCGAAACCCCAAGGAAGGCGGGCCACTAAATGTCGGGCCCCGCAGCTGCCAGGCCCCTCCTCCCAAAAAGCAGCGGTGCCCCAGCTGCGGCTTCTCACACCACCTGACTCCTCCCTCTCCCATCGCCTCCAGACACACCAGAGGAACTGGAGGAGGGTTCTCCCTCCACCTTCTGGGTTGGGAGAGGATAGCAACAGATTCATGCATGCTTCAGATTATAGCGGAGGGGCACTCTCAGAGTTTCTACAGAAACCACCCCGCCACCCCCTTTGAAGTCGTCCTATGCAAGGGACCATCTTCCTTTGGTCCTGGAAGAAATCTCTGCTCTCCTCAGAAGCAGGCCATAGAACCCGTCCTCCTCCTCTTCTTCAAGGGACAGTTTACTATTCTCATTTCTTCCTGGTCCCAAAGAAGACGGGAGATCTCAGACCCATTCTCAATCTCAGCTCTTTGAACCTTTATGTGGAATACAAAAGGTTCAGGATGCTCTCCTACAGACCTTTCTGCCCTCCTTCGGCCGGGTCAATGGCTTTGTGCACTGGATATGCAGGATGCATATCTGCACATCCCATTCGCCCCTCATCGCAAATACCTTCGGTTTGCTTTCCAGGGGACCATTACCAGTTCCGGGCACCGTTTGGTCTTTCCTCGGCACCCGAGTTTTACCAAATGCCTGGCTGTGGCAGCGCCCACCTGCGGACGATGGGAGTTCAGGTGTTCGCCATCCTGGACGACTGGCTCCTGGCGGCCTCGCCCAGGAGAGCTCCTGCATTTTCTCTCCCTCACCCAGCAGGTTTCACTTGTCTGGGTATTACCATCAACCATTCCAAGTCTCATCTGGACCCTCCCAGAGACTACAGTTTATCGGGGCTATCTCGTCGACTGTGAGCAAGGCCTTCCTTCCTCCGGACAGGACGGCCTCTCTTCAATCATAGATTTCCCTGCTATCAGAGCGCGGGAAGGTTCTGGCGAGGTTGGTTCTCCGTCTCTTGGGGCTCATGGCGGCCCATTCCACGGTTCCCTGCGCTCGGCTCCACATGAGGATCTCTCAGTGGACTCTTTGCTCTCAGTGGGATCAACTTGTGAGCGACCTAGATCATCTAGTTCTGATCTCCTCGCCGATGTGCACGAGACTTGCAATGGTGGATGGTTCGAGAGAACCTGTTTCGGGGGTCCCCTTCTGTCATCTTCCCCTCCCAGACTCTGACCACAGATGCATCAGGCGAAGGTTGAGAGCCATCTGTGTCCTCACAACCGCGATCATGATTCAGATTGGAACTAGCTCTCCACATCAGTGTGCTCGAGCCTGAGCAGTATTGTATGCTCTCAAGCCCTTCACCAATACATTCTTCCCAGTCACCTAGCTGTCCAGACAGACATGTGTGTGGTGTGGTACATCAACAAGAGGGAGGGACTCGATCCTACTCTCTATGCAGGGAAGCAATGAGGGTTTGATACTGGGCAACTCGGCACAAGCTTCACACCTCAGCGATTCATGTTCCAGGAGTCGACAATACTCTGGCAGACAAGCTAAGTCGCTCCTCTGCCCTGCCACAGAGGAGTTGGACCAAAGGTGCTAAATCACATCTTCCACCTTTGGGGATCCCACAGATAGACCTGTTAGCCTCTTTCCCAAGCATAAAACTTCCCAACTTTTCTCTCTCTGTTCCAGAGCGAGACGCTTTCTGGAACGATGCATTGTCTCTAAGCTGGAAGGGCAGATTTGTCTATGCTTTTCCCCAATTCCTCTGGTCCCTCATGTGTTGCAGAAACTATCAACAGAAGGGCGAGAATGATTCTGATCACTCCTTTCTGGCCCAGGCAAATCTGGTTCTTTCTTCTACAACAGTACTCAGAGGTTCCTCCTCTTCCTTTATCTCGAGGTTTGCTGACCCAGGATCAGGGACCCTGGTCCATCCGGGACTCAAGTCCCTACAATTTCATGCATGGCTCCTGCAGACCTAGCTCAATCTCCTTTGGTGTCTCTCCAAAGGTGACGGAGATTCTGGTGGAGGCTAGGAAACCCTCCACTAGGTCCACTTATGCCATGAAATAGAAGAGATTTTCTATTCGGGCCGCCTCTAGGAGCGTGGAGCCTTTCTCTTGTTCAGTGGCGTTCTGCTGGAATATTTACATCACCTCTTTGACCTGGGTCTCAGTCATTCCTCCTTGAAAGTGCACATGGCGCTATTTCAGTGTACCATGTTCCTTTCGTAGATAAAGCATTTGCCCAATTAGAGGTCTCTAAGACTTTTCTTAGAGGGTCCTCCATCTGAGGCCCCCGTCCGACTCCTGCTCCCCTTGGGACTTGAACTTTGTTCTAGAAACACCCTTCCTCCCTTGAACCTGTGGCCTCCACAGATCTGAAGTTTCTTTCATGGAAGCGCTCTTCTTGGTGGCCATTACTTCCACTCGGAAGAATTTCTGAGCTCAGGCCCTTTATGTGTAAAATCCCATACCTGATTTTCCACAAAGAGCGAGTGGCTCTTCACACGAACCCTAAGTTTCTGCCTAAGTGGTAGCAGATTCTACCTTAAATCAGTCTATAGTTACCTGCCTATTTCACGCAGTACTCCAACCAAGGAGAATATTTACTCCATACTATGGATGTTCACGGATTCTGAGATACTACACCGACAGGACGAAGGATCTCAGAAAGACTGACCAGTTGTTCGTCTCTTTTGCTCACAAAAGGAAGGCAATGCTGTTTCAAGCAATGCCTATCAAAGTGGTTAGCTCATTGCATCACTTTCTGTTATGACAAGTACAACAAGACCCTCCCGGTCAGGTCAGAGTCACTCCACACAAGGAGTAGCAGCCTCTGCAGCTTGTTCAAGAATGTGTCTCACGGCAGATCATAGCGCTGCGCAACCTGGACTTCCGTCCATACCTTTCTGAAACACTACAGTTTGGACGGTACACCTCTACTTCGTAGAGCAGGCCGGGCTAGCTGTTTTGCAAGGTCTCCTGTCTTGAGGCCTACAAGGCTAATGCCACTTTCAGGAGTAGTTTCCTCCTCCGGTACCTTTTATTTGTTCCAGACTGCTTGGGATTCAGTCCTATATGTATTACCTACTGCAAGAGCCCTCTCAAAGTAGATAGTTCAGTTCAGTAAGAACTTACGTAACACTGGATCTTGAGAGGCTCTTGTAGTAAATGTCTATCCTCCTCCATCCCCTAGGCTTTTCAGCTCTTTTTCCAGGAATGGAAACATCTGCTTCTCTTCGTCTGGGCCTTCCGGGCCTGTGGCAGGAAAGAACTGGAAGAGGTGTCTGGGACCGCCCCTTTATAACGTCGCATGGCTGGTCACCTGACTTGAGGGCGGTGCCTGCGCCAGGGACTGCTAGCTAGAAATTTTCCGTCGGGTCCTGCCCCGGGCGGCATCAGTCCTATATGTATTACCTACTGCAAGAGCCTCTCGAAGATCTACTGTTAGTTAAGTTCTTATGTAACTGTATTTTCTAGAGTGGTGTATGTTGTTCATCCACACACACACACCGACCTCCCGGCTTTAGGCGCACAACCTTGCTTCCAGCGGGCTAAGATCTGGCGTCATGGAGCGCAGCCTAGGTTTTACCACCCGGGTGGGTGGGAGGAGCCAGCTTGAAGACTTCCGGCAAGATTTAAAGAGAGAAGAGTCATGCCAAGAGTGTGGATGAAAACATTTCAAACAACATGAAGTCTTGCTGTATTCTGACATATGCAGTGATCTTGAACTGCGCCGAGAACAAAAGTTAACTTTCCATGCAGGGCATGGAATGCTGAGCTCTAGCTTCGTTGAAGCCTCTGTCTGCTGTTGTTTGAACTCCAACCGTCAGATTCTTTACTCCGCCTCACTGAACAGTCGCTCGGAGGTTTCTCCTTAGCTCGGTTCAAAAGTGTCGGTTACAGTGTCGTGTTTACGCTTGGTTTCAACCTAATTTCTGCTTCTAACCTGTTGAAGTCTCTGTCTACTGATACCGTGAGTACTAGATAGGTTTTCTATATTTGTTTCTGTGTGGAACTTGTAAACATTGGATCAGTTGGTTTGAACCGATCAGGTTTATGTAAAAACTTCTGTCTCTATTAGAGTGTGGTAACCAGTCCGTATCGGTTCTAAAAAAAAAAAAAAAGATTTCATTACGTTTTTCCAAGACCTGTAACATGGTCAGGAACCGATAGGGTGTCTTGCCTGGCGGATTGCCGAAAAAAGAATGCGTTTTGTTAGGATTGGCCATGTCTAGAAACCCAAGAAAAAAACTAGGCCACTGGGTTTGAACACTGTAGTGTGTATGGGGAAGCCTTTGCTAAGGCTGATCCCCACACCACCTGTGTTTGTCTGGGTTTGACCACCTCAATTCAGACTGCCAAATTTGTAAAGTTTTCCCAAAGCTACCCTGGATAAGAGATAGGTAGACTGAGGGAAAGGGAGGCGAGAAGTCTGCTGACCCAGATGGCCAACCCGGTTCGGTTCCGACAGACCAGAAGGATGCCTCTGACCAAGAAACTTTGGGCAAAGGA
This sequence comes from Neoceratodus forsteri, assembly GCA_016271365.2. Lineage (NCBI taxonomy): Eukaryota > Metazoa > Chordata > Ceratodontiformes > Ceratodontidae > Neoceratodus > Neoceratodus forsteri. Next base: position 1,051,165,617 of record CM028131.1, read on the forward strand.
GAACCAATTCTGGATCGTTCGGTTAAAAAAAGAAGGGATAAATCATCTGGTTCGGATCCACAAGTTCTTTCACACCGCTGATGAGATAGCCAAGCGATAAGGGTAGTTCATTGCTAACTCGTTCCAGCCGAACCGGCACCATCGGTTAGGTTGGTCGGTTCCCCAGTTCCGATTATACTTTAGAAGAATTTTATGAACCGGAGGAGGAAGAGTATGAAGATGATTATGAAAGTCTGGATGTGCCTATTGACCCGGACATCTCCCAGACAGAACCTTCAGGTGTTTCTCCTCCTAGGCTTTCTGAGTCCGCTTCCACTTTATGTTTTACAAAAAGTGGCTGAAACCCTCCAGCTTCCTATGGAAGAAGCAGTAGAGGATCAGGAGGAGCCTGTTTTGTTGAGATGATGGACGTCCCAGAGTCCAGGAGATTGTCTATTCCCCATAAGTCTTTTGGGAAACAGACATTTAAAATTCTAAAAACTCCTAATTCCATACCTCCTGTGGACAGAAGAATGGACAAAGGTATACTCTTTCAGGCTCAGACATGAGTTCCTTTCCCAGCAATGCAGCCATGTTGGGGTAGTGCAGGCTGCAGCCTGTGATAAGGCAAATATTCCTTGGCTTCACACCCCAGATAAGGAATCCAGCAGGATTGATGCCATGGCAAAGAAACAGTACATGGCAACATCTTTGGGACTCAGGCAGGCTAACTATGGCCTACACAGCTAGATACCAGAAGTCCAGGTGGGACACTGTCATGACTCTAGCTAAACAAGCCCCTGACCAGCTTGCCAAGGAGCTGGGCGGGTGGCTACGGATGGGATTGAGGCAACCAAGGTGCAATTTCATGCTGCTGTGGACTCCAATGATGTTTCATCTAGAGTCATGGCTACATCTGTGGCCCTTTGGAGGATGGCTTGGCTCAGATGTACTAGCCTATCACAGGATACCCAGGCTAAGGCTATGGATTTTCCTGTCATTGGTAATTCTCTTTGGGAAGCAGACAGAGAACTATAGAAGAAGATGGGCGAGTACAGGACCACCTACAGGAGTGCTCAGGCCAAGAAAGCAAGCCACTCCTCAGAGCAGCATTCCAGAGCAGGCCCTTTCATAGGCCTCTTTTACCAAGCCCAGGCCTCCTCTTCTGCTTTTGCTCAGAGGGGTTCTTTAGAGGAGAGGCAGACGGGGTATGAGCAGGCCTGCTTCCACCCTCAGCCTAAAGCCCCTGCCAAGCAGACACCCTGGTGGGTCTGCCCAGGCTGATTCTCCACTACCTGAAGGGGGCAGGCTGGCTTACTTTGTCCGGGACTGGAAGTCTTTAACATCAGACAAGTGGATCCTGGAAGTAGTAAGCCAGGGACTGGTTCTCAGCTTCAAAAAAATTCCCAAGATGAGAACCAGATCCTTTCCATCTGCAAATCCTTCAGAGGCCCTTGCCCTAGAGGCAGAGGGTTTCTTCCCTCTTTGCTATCCGAGCCATAGAAAGGGTTTCTACCCTACACAGTGGCAAAGGATTGTACTCCATGTACTTCCTAACCCCCAAAAAGACAGGAGAATGGCGGTCCATCCTGGATCTGAGATATCTAAACAAGCACCTTTTAAAGCCAAAGTTCAAAATGGTGACTCGGGAATAATTCTGCCTCTCTAAGGCCGGGGACTGGCTAGCCTCCTGGACCTCAAGATGCCTATTTTCACATTCCCATCAGGTGCCCCCACAGAAAGTACCTCAGGTTGAGTTGCCCTCAGGCCACTATCAATTCAGAGCAATGCCCTTGGTCTAACATCAGCCCCAAGGGTGTTCACAAAGTGCCTAGCAGTAGTGGTTGCTTTCCTAAGGAGAAAAGATCTCCATCTTTCCATACCTGGATGACCGGCTCATAGTGGGTCAGACTCCAGACCAAATCAAGTCACATTTTCAGATAACTCAGCAAAGTGCTCACTTCCTTAGGATTCCTCTTAAACCTTCCAAAGTCAGTTCTAGAGCCAGTGCAGCTCCTCACCTTTATAGGGTGGAGCTGGATACAATAAAGCAAAGGCCTTCCTTCCCTGGACCGGGCAAGGACACCAATAGAACAGCCTCTTCTTTCACCCTTCAGGTGTCTCGACCAGCAAGGCACTTCTTGCAGCTTTTGGGCCACATGGCAGCCTCTACAGCAATGGTCCAGGGTGCAAGATTTCAGATGAGGGACATTCAGTTCCACTTGAGAGCCTTCTGGTCCCAGAGAAAGGATTCCTTACCAAACCAGTCCCAGTGACTCGTACCTGATCCAGGCTTTGCAGTGGTGGCAGGATCAGAACAATTTAAGGCAGGGAGTTCCTTTTGTCACTCAGTCTCATTCTCTAATCCTCACCACAGGCGCTCCCTCTTGGGCTGGGAAGCCCACTTGGGGATCTCACCACCCAAGGGCTGTGGTCACCTCAAGAATCTCTGCTTCACATCAATCTCTTGGAACTCAGAGCAGTGTTCTGGCTACTAAGCTTTTTCCAAGTCTGTTCAGAACAAGTAGTCCAGATCAGAACAGACAATACCACCACAATGTGGTACATCAACAAACAAGGGGCACTTCGGCTCTCGGCCTTATACACAGAAGCAATGAAGTTGTGGTCTCTGGCCTATTCCTGCAAACTTCTCTGACAGCAGTTCACTCCCAGGGAAGGACAATGTCCTAGCAGATGCTCTCAGCAGGATATCTCAGGGCCACCACGAATGGTCCCTAGATCCCCTAATTTTGAAGGTGATTTTCTCCAGATGGGGCACTCCACAGACAGATCTTTTGTATCCCCAGACAATCACCAACTTCTCTATTTGCTAGACCCCAGTATTGGGCTCAGTCCCAGGATGCTCTGGTTCTCAATTGGGAAGGAAGTTCCTGTATGCTTCCCCCGCCCGTTCAAGGTGCTAGTCAATATCAGATCTCAACCCTGCAAAGTGATTCTGATCGCCTCCAGACTGGAGCCAGACAGCCCTGGTACCCACTGTTGCTGTTCTTAGCAGTCTACCTTCCCCTGTCTCTTCCCAGGAATTACAATTTGTTGACATCCTCTCAGGAAAGGGTTTGGTATCCGAATCTCAAATCTCTCAATCTCAAGGTCTGGCTCTTGAAGAGTTAGTCTGCTGATCTGCCTCTCACAGGTGTTCTGGATATACTAAAAGCTCCTCAAAGCCTTCCACCAGAAGACTTACAACTCCAAATGGAAAAGGTTCACTATTTGGTGCTCTGGTAAGCATATTTCTCCAGAATCTGCTGGGTTGCCTATAGTCCTGGACTATAGGGTTCATCTCAATGGCTTGGGACTCAGACCAGCTACACTCAAAGTATATTTAGCAACTGTTTCGCTTTTCAAACACCATGAAGTCTTGCTTATATTAGGACCTTTGCAGTATGCCCCTGGCTTGACTGCTCAGGAGATGAAATAGTTAACTCCAGAAATCTGAGTTCCACAGCCAGGGCGCTTATTGAAACTCTCTGATTGTTTGAACCCAAACTGTCAGATTCTTTACTCCGCTTTCACTGAACAGGCGCTCCGGAGACCAGCTCCTTCATTCAGGTTCGCTTTGCGGTTTAAAGTATTTTTATCGGTTCATTTAACGAAAGTGTTTAAAATTACACGCGGTTTTCCGTTTAAAGCTCTATCTGGTAACCGTAAGTAAAATAATTTTAGTCTGTGTGGAAACTCATTATCGGTTTGCTCTGAACTGATCAGTTTGCTTTAAAAATTGTTTTCTTTGCATTTAGAGTGAGGTACCAGGTTCTCATCGGTCCTAAAAAACCTGCAATTAAAAGTGTTTTTCTAAATACCCGTGACAGGGTTAGGGACCGATAAGGGTGTCTTGTCCTGGCAAGGCCTGAAACAAAGGACAAGTTTGGTTAGGCTGGCATTATGTCTGAGAAACCCAAAAGAAAAACCGGCCCACTGGGTTTCAACACTGTGAGTGTCTGTGGGAAGCCTTTGCCAAGGCTGACCCACACACCACTGTGTCTATTGTCAGGGGCTGACCACCTCCTGTGAGACTACCAGATATGTAGAATTTCCTGCAGCCACCCTGGAAAGAGATTGGGCAGGCTCAGGGACGAGAAGCCAAAAAGTCCGCTGACCGGATGTGAGCCGGCCCAGCCTTACGGCTGGACCAGAGGAGTGCCCTCTGACCAGGGCCATACTTCCTCGAGCAAAAGAAAGGCTGGTCCTGAGGAACCAGTCAAAGCAAAAGGACAAAGAAATCAGCTAGTGTAGAGTCCAGTTTGTCTCTCCTTCTGCTGTAGAAATAGCTAAAGCCATACAGATTGTCCAGTCTTTGTCTCAGGGACTTGTTGAACCTCTCTGGTTGGAAAAGGGGTCTCGTTCAGGTCAGTGGTTCAGGATTATGATGTTGGGGATTTTATGAACCACAGGAGGGGAGGAAGATTTTGATGATTGTAATTGTGATTGGGAAGGTCTGGAAGTGCCAATAGAACTGGACATTTCTCAGACAGACCCTTTGAGTCTCCCCTTTATTGTCTGAGTCCCCATCTCATTTCAGATTTTATAAGAGTAGCAGAAACTCTCCAGCTCCCTTAGAAGAGGCTGTGGATGAGCAAGAGGAGCCTGACTATGTGGAAATGATGGATATTCCAGAGGCTAGAAGGTTGTCTATTCCTTTACATAAGTCATTTAGAGAGAAACCACTAAGATTTTAAAAATCCTTTTCTGTCCCTCCTGTAGATAAAAAATGGACAGCAGGTATCGTTGTCAGGCCCTAATACAGACTTCCTTACTGAACAGTGTAGTCATGTAGGTGTGGTGCAAGCTGCAGCCTGAGACAAGCTAATATTCCCTGGCTCACATCCTCCTGATAAGGATTCCAGGAAGATTGATGCCATGGCGAAAAAACAGTATGTGGCAGCTTCTTTGGGACTCAGACAGGTTAATTATATGGCTTATGTGGCTAGACATCAGAAATCTAGATGGGACACTATATTGCAGTTGGCCAAGCAGGCCCATGGCCAGCTGGCTAGTGAGTTGGAACAGGTGGCTGCTGATGGCATTGAAGCCTCTAAAGTTCAATTTCATGCTGCTGTTGATGTTAATGATGTTTCCTCTAGGGTCATGGCCACTTCTGTAGCTCTCCGTAGGTTGGCATGGCTCAGATGCACTAATCTGTCCCAAGATACCCAGTCAAAGGCTATAGATTTTCCTGTTATAGGAAATTCTCTGTTTGGAGAACAAACAGAAAATTACATGAAAAGATGGATGAATAGAACTACCTACAAAAATTGCCCAAGCTAAGAAGGCATGCCACTCAACATAGGCATGCCCCCAGGATGAGGCAGGCCTTACAATGAGCCTTTTTACCAATTCCAGGCTTCTTCTGCTTTTGCACAGAGAGGATTTTTCAGAGGCAGAGGCAGACGGGGCACAGGCAGGCCCTCTCCCAACCTAAAGCTGCTCCTGCCAAGCAGGCACTCCTGACGGGGTGTCTAATGACTCTCCTGTACCGTGGGGGCAGACTGGCTTATTTCTGCCAGAACTGGTTGTCCTTAACCTCGGACAAATGGGTTCTGGAGGTGGTAGCAAAGGCTTGGTTCTCAGTTTCAAACAGTTTCCCAAGATGAGAGCCAGGCACTTCCCCTCAAGTCTTTTGAAACCCTTGCACTAGAAGTGAGTTTCTCTCTTTTGGACTGCAAGCAGTGGAAGGGTCCCCCTTGCCACCAGAGCAAGGGTCTTTACTCAAAGTACTTCCTGACCCCAAAAGACAGGAGACTGGCGGCCCATCTTGGATTTAAGATTTCTGAACAAGCATCTTGTAAAACCAAAGTTCAAAATGCTGACTTTAGCAATGATTTTGCCATCCTTGAGGCCAGGGACGGCTAGCTTCCTGGACCTCAGGCGCCTACCCTACCATATTCTAATCAGGGCCTCTCACGAAAGTACCTCAGGTTCGAACCCTCGGCCACTACCAGTTCAGGGCAATGCCCTTCGACTCACTTCTGCTCCAAGAGTTTTCACAAAATGTCTAGCTGTAGTAGTGGCCCACTTAAGAAGACAAGGGATAGCTGTGTTCCCTACTTGGACGACTGGCTTATTGTGGGTCAGTCATCAGAGCAGGTAAAATCCACTTGCAAATCACCCAGGAACTCCTCACCTTTCTGGGGTTCCTGCTGAATGTTCCAAAGTTAGTTCTCGAACCAGTTCAGGTACTAACTTTTATAGGTCAGAGCTGAACACAAAGTTAGCCAGGGCATTCCTCCCTCCGAAAGAGTGGACAAACTCATTGCCCTGGCATCTTCTTTCTCCATGCAGGTCTCTCGACCAGCAAGGCACTCTCTGCAACTCCTGGGGCACATGGCTGCCTCTACAGCTGTTGTGCTAGGGGCAAGATTTCAGATGAGGGACATTCAGTTCCACTTGAGGTCCTATTGGTCTCAAGGAGGGACCCCTTACCAAATTGGTCCCAGTGGCCAAGACTCTGATCCTAGCTCTCAGTGGTGGCTGGATCGGAGCAACCTGTCCTCAGGGGTCCCATTCCTTCCTGTCCCTCACTCCCTCATCCTCACCACGGATCGTCCCTGTTGGGTTGGGGCTCACCTGGGCGACATTTCAACTCAGGAGTTTGGTCCCCTCAGGAATCTCTGCTTCACATCAATCTGCTGGAGCTCAGAGCTGTCTTCCTAGCTCTCCAGGTTTTTCAGAAACTGTCCAGAACAAAGTTGTTCAAGTCAGGACAGACAATACCACAACAATGTGGTACATCAACAAACAAGGGCACTCGGCTCTTCAGCCCTATGCACCGAAGCAATGAAGTTGGGGTCTCTGGCCTATTCCCTGAACACCTCTCTGATAGCAGTTCACCTCCCAGGGAAGGACAATGTCCTAGCGGGCGCCCTCAGGCAGATTTCTCAGGGCCATCACGAATGGGCTCCTGAACCCTCAAGTGCTGGGGTCAATCTTTTCCAGCTGGGGCACTCCTCAGATAGATCTTTTGCAGCCCCAGACAACCACAAACTTCCTCTGTTTTGCTGCAGGCCCCAGTTCTGGGGTCAGTCCCCTGGATGCCTTTCAGCTGGATTGGGAGGAAAGTTCCTCTATGCTTTCCCTCCGTTCCTCTACTCTTCAGGGTTTAGTAAAATCAGAACTCAGCCTTGCAGGGTGATTCTGATTGCTCCAGACTGGGCCAGGCAGCCTTGGTACCCTCTTCTTCTGTCTCTATCATTCCACCTCCCTGACCTTGCCCAGGGCTCACGACCTGCTGACCTGTGCACAGGGGAGAGTGTGGTATCCGGATCTCAACTCCCTCCACCTCAAGGCTTGGTTCTTGAGGAGTTAGAGTTGCTCATTTGCACCTTTCTCAAGGTGTCTTTGATATTTTGAAGGCCTCCAGAAAGCCTTCCACTAGAGCCACTTATAATTCTAAATGGAAGAGATTCTCATTTTGGTGTTCTGAGAGCAAATCACCCCAGAATCAGCTGACCTGCCTATTTTGCTGGACTACCTGGTCCACTTAAATTCTTAGGCCTCAAACCAGCTACCTTAAAGGTTCATTTGGCAGCTGTTTCAGTTTTATTTCTGCAGGAAAACCAGTTTCTCTTTCTTCTCACCCTGTGTTTGCCAAATTTTTCAAAGGGTTACTTCATACTAATCCTCCCTTTGGGAACCAGCCCCTGCATGGGACTTGAATATTTGCATTGCCCAGCTAATGCAACCTCCCTTTGAGCCTCTGGATTCGGCAGATCTCAAGTTCTTAACTTGGAAAACTGTTTTCTAGTGGCTATCACTTCTGCTAGCGTGTAAGTGAATTGCAAGCCTTGTCAGTGGAAGAGGATTTCATTTCTTTCCACAGAGATAAAGTGATCCTCAGGACTAACAGAAAGTTTTTACCTAAGGTGGTTTCAGATTTTCATCTTAACCAATCCATCTCTCTTCAGTATTTTTTTACTGAGCACTCCTCTTCTGGTGAGAGAAGCTTGCACAGTTTGGGCGTAAAAGGCCTTAGCTATTATTTGGATCGTACCAAGGGTCACAGGTTGAATCCTCCAGCTCTTCCTTACCTATGGAGATGTGGGTAGGGGAGGCCTGCTACTAGGAGGTCGATTGCTAGGTGGATTGTCTCTTGTATCCAGTTCTGTTATCAAAACTGGGCGAGGCCGCCCTCAGGTCTGAGGGCTCATTCCTCAGGGGTACAGCTGCATCTCTAGCGGCTGCTGAGATATTCCCATTTGGAAATCTGTCAAGCTGCTACCTGGAAGACAGTCCACACTTTCACTAAGCATTATTCCCTGGACGTCCAGTCCAGGAGAGATCTCGCTTTGGCTAGCCTGTCCTGCAGAGCCTATTTCCTAAGTAGGTTCTGACCCTCCTCCATAGGGTACTGCTGTGTACTCTGCAAAGTCCTAATATAAGCAAGACTTCATGGTGTTTGAAGAAAAATTACTCACCTTAGTAATTGCTTTTCTTCTCATGGAGTCTTCTATATTAGAACAACCCTCCCTCCTACCCCTCTCAGAATCCCTACTTGGGTATGGGGTTGGCAAATTGGTGCAATCACTGTGTCATGCCTGTTTAACTTCTAGTCCCCCCTTTTCTTTCTTGGGTTAGGAACTAGATAGTTTCTGTTTTTGTTAATTGGTAGCTGGGCCCTCTCTGGACTTGAGTCTTTGGGCAGAGGGGCCTTAGTAATGATTGTCAAGGGTTATCCTAACAATAATCGTGATACTGTTTTTCTTTATTGGTGTTGTGTTTTGTGGTTCTACTGTTAGTAGGTAGCCAATGGCTAGTGTAAGGCTTTCCACACAGACTTTATATTAGTTTAGCCTCGTAAAGAACATGACAGTTTGGGTTCAAACAACCCAGATAGAGGCTTTCAATAAGCGCCCTCGCTGTGGAACTCAGATTTCTCTGGGTTAACTATTTCATCTCGGGCAGTCAAAAGCCAGGGCATACTGCAAAGGTCCTAATATAGCAAGACTCCATGAGAAGAAAAGCAATTACTAAGGTGAGTAATTTTTTCTTTTGTCAGTAGCAAGCACTCTTCTCTTTCAGCCCATCCTGTATTTTGCAAATTCTTCCAAGGGATTGTTGCACACCAATCCCCCTTCAGGACCCTGCTCCTGCTTGGGACCTTAATGTTTGCATTACTTAGCATATGCAACCACCCTTTGAGCCTTTGTCCTCTGCAGAGCTCAAGTACTTGACTTGGAAAACTGTGATCTTATCTGTGTCAGTCTTCACAGATGGGTACAGCCAGAGATCAGGACCCTGCGGGAGCCTCTTTTTTAAAAGGATAGTGAATGGCACATCGTGTCGCGCCGCCCTCGAGGCCGGCGTACTACGTGGCACTCGGGATTGGCCGATAGCTGTATCGACTCCGCCTGCCTACCAGTTCTTCGTCTCCGCCATCGGAGGTGCCTCGTGGGAAGCCTGTGGAGAAGATTTTCAATAATTTTAGGCCTTAGCCTTTGTCCTCGACAGTCCGTTGGTTCCTGCTAGTTCTAGTCTGCCATACTTTACGTCGCTGGTAAGATCTTTCCATTTATTTTACAGTTTAGCGACATCGAGTCTGTTTTTGGTGTTTTTCCCGTTAGGTCCGCGTAAAGATCGGAGGGCAAAAATGCGTCTAAGGCGGCGGCCCCATGCTTAGGTGCCCGTCGCGGCCGCAAGTACTCCGTTACCGACCAGCATGACGGTGTCTCTTGTCTTGGCCGCTTCACGACATGGATTCGTGTGGCGCCTGCTTCTCAATGGACGCGCGTCTCGAACAGCGACGCGTTTAAAGCTCGCCGACTTTCGGGTGTAGGTCGCGCTCGTCGGGCCAAGCCGGCGCTCTCTTGGCCTTTCCTCCGGGTCCCTCCGGTTCTATACGGACCGCGAGGAGGAGGGGCCTCGGCCTTCGTAGCCTAGCCTTGGCGGGACTCCTTCCATAGCGCGGAGGCCCGTCCGCTTCCTCCTGGGAGGCGGGCGGGCGCCCGCTCGTGATCACCCCTTGAGGTGAAGGCTCCCAGTGTCGCTCCACGGTCCGGAAAGCCCGGGTCGGCGCGTCGCTCCAGTGCCGTCGGGGCCGTGAGCGGCGCCGTGGGTCCTGTTGGCGGCGCCAACTCATCTTTCAGAGCCATCAGCGCCGTGACCCTGGAATCGGCATTGCCTTTCGCCATGTCTACGCCCGGCTGCAGGTTGAGCACAAGCGCTGCATTGGGGCCTTGGCGATCGTCCGTGGAGTGCCATCCTCGGCGCCCGTTGGTGCTCTCGGTGCGCTCATGGCGTCAAGGGGTCTAGCGGTGCCGTGTTGGCGCGAGTCTGCCGCCGGGTAGTCGGCGCCGCCCGATCCCTCGGTTCCTTTCATGGCGCCGAAGCGGTTGCTAGAGACTTCTTTGGCACCTTCTCTGTTCCTGGTATCCCCCCTGGTGCGGTGGACTTGGCGGTGCCACAGCTGGCCCTACTTCAGGACCTTTGGCCGTGCTGCGCTTTGCCGCCTTCTGCCAGCACGCTCTTGAGGCTGTGGAGGGTGGAGGTGCTGCCTTGGCCACTGCTTGAACTTCTGGGCCCTTTGGTAAGGTGGCCTCCTCGCCCCTCCTACCGTCTGGCTCAGGGCCTCAGACTCTACCTCTTCAGAGCCGGGCTCGGAGTCGGCGGGCAGTCACACCCTTCGGGGTTGTCTGCAGAGGAGGATGAGCAGTGGACTTTCTACTCGGCACGGTTGCTTCTCTCCATCTCCGCTCATCAGGCTCACTATGCAGCCTACAGCAGGTTCTTGTGGTCAGCGCTGGGTCAGTTCCTTGCTACTTTGCCTGACTCGGAGCAAACCAGGCAAGCCATCGCTCTCTCTGCACGTGGCCTGGAGCTGGCAAGGCACCAAGCAAGGAGGCATCTTGTAGCGCCAGTGAGGTAGCTACCAGGGTAGTAGGGACAGCGATCTGCACCAGGAGATCGGGTAACCGCCTTTCCCGGTTGTCACCCTTGGCCCGGCCTAGGGTGATTTGCTTCGCTCACCAGGAACTACTCTCTTTTCCCTTAGGGGGCGAGACAGGCGTTTGTCGGGGCAAATTCCTTCCCCTCCAGGGGACCCGTCTCGCTCTCCCTACTCTCGGGCCTCCTCAGGCCCAGAAGGTTCCCCGCCAGTGTGTTACCACTGAGGGCTAAGGGACACTGTCCCTTAGGGTGCAATTAATCAACCCCTTGGGGGCTTGGTACTCACCCATCTGTGATGAATGGTGAAGATTGACACAGATAAGATATAGAAATTACGTACCTACAGTAATTATTATCTTTCTGTGTATCTTCACCATTCATCCAATCCCTCGCCTATCCCTGGGGCTCCAGTCTCTGGATCCTCCTCCTCTGTGCCTACCCTCTTTTTTGAGAGTGCTAAAGTTGGGACACACAGGAGGGTAATTTCTTCCCAAGGGGTACAGCTCAGTGGCACTTCCTCTCTACTATTATCTACACCCCTTCAGGGTGAGAACTGGTGGTTGCCCTCCTTCTGTTATCCTTCCTTTAAAAAAAAAAAGAGACCCTTTTTTCACCAAATGTCTTTACAGAGAGAGTACTGAGTCCTGTACCCTGTCCTTCTCCAGAATAGCAGACTCTGCTTTTGGGGTTTGCCAGTTATTCTGTGCCTTGAATTCTGGCAGGTGAGCTTTGCCACTCCTTGCAGTTCCTATACAGTCTGGTGACGGACAAGGGTCCTGGATTCTTGTTACCTCTCATTCTCTCCTAAATTCTCTCCCCTCCCTCCCTTCTTCCTTTTCCAGAGATTGGGGCCCCTACCCAATCCCTTAGTTTACTTCTTCTATGCTGTCCTCTCAGTCATTATTTCTCCTTTTAGTTTAGTTTCTCTTCCTTTTTCTGTCCCTTGGACTCTCTTGTCCCACCCTCCATCCTTCCTCTTACCTCTCCGGCGACTCAGAACTGGTAGGCAGGCAGAGTCGACACAGCAATAGCTAATCTCGAGCGCCACTGTAGTACGTCGGCCTGAGGGCAGCGCTGATGCTGCGTTGCCCGCCCTATCCTTTAAAAAATGCTCCTACAATCCTGATTTCGCCAGTACCCATCTGTGATGAATGGTGAAGATACAGAAGATCATAATTACAGTGGGTACATAATTTCTACTTTTGGTAGCCATTACCTTTACAAGGCGCATCAGTGAATTGCAAGCCCTGTCAGTGGAGCCTGATTTCATCTCTTCCATAGAGATAAACTGGTCCTATGAACTAACAGGAAGTTTTTGCCTAAGGTGGTTTCAGATTTCCACCTTAATCAGTCTGTCTCTCCCTGTTTTCTTCACTGACCATTCCTCCTCTGGAGAGAGGAGGCTGCACAGCAGGATGTTAAGAGGGCCCTCAGCTACTACATAGAGCGCACTAAGGGTCACAAGTTTGAGTCCCTCCAGTTGTTCCTCACTTATGGAGAGGTCGGAAAGGGCAAACCTGCCACTAAAAGATCCATTGACAAGGGACTTCGGTGGCGTCATGGAGCCGATAGCAGCAAGCTAAAGGGAGCTCTCCCTTCAGAGGCCTAAAAGCTTTAAAATAAGAAAGCAGCATACAACTGATAAAAATGACCTGTATTAAACAAGCGAAGGACACTAGAGGAAGATCTAAACTAAAGGAAATGCCTAAACGTCCCAATGTAACAGGATACAAACTCCAACAACGAGACGAAGCAGAAGCCCTTCCCTGAGAGTGTCCTAGACACGGACGAGAAATGGATCAATTGTCCCGATCTCGTTTTGAGAAGCTCATTAGAAATAAAAGAAATGAGATCAGAGAACAGGACGGCATTCAAACAATTGAACCAGCACTTGAAGAGCCTCGAGATGAGACTGGAGGAAGCAGAGGCCGAATAAGCAACACCAAGGGCGATGCCACCAAAATGGGCCTAATAGTACAAGCCCTGGTAGAACAAACTGAACAACTTCAAAATAAATGTACTGACCTCGAAGGCCGGTCGAGAAGAGAGAATATGCAAATTCATGGCATTCCAGAGGCGCCGAATCAGGACAGGCGATGATCGACTTTACTTTGAATCTCATAACAGATGTGCTCCCACTGCCAGCAGGATACCAACTAGGTATCGAAAAGAACACACAGGGCCCTACAGGCGAAACCTCCACACGAGACAAGGCCTAGGTCTGTAGTGCTTAAATTTAACAGCTTTAAGGTAAAAGAGGATATCCTCCGCAAAGCCTGGCAACAGAAAGAGATGAGATATCTGTCAAGCCGTTTGTTTTTGACCACGATTACCCAGTTGAGGTTCAAAGGCAAAGACTGAAATACGGTCCTATATTAAAATTCTCGGAGCAAAAATATCCGCTCAGTACGCCTTACCCAGCCCGGATCCGTATTCATTGGTCGGAAGGAATGAGAGCATACGACTCAGCGGAGGAAGCGAGAAAAGCTCTGGTAGAGAGGGGTTGGATGGAAGCAGTCTCAGAGGGCTATTGAGCAGAGGCCACACGCATACTTGAAGGCTCCCATCAGAATGGCTAATTGCACAGAATAAAAGGAGGCGAGGCAGAGGTAACTCACGGCAGCACTTCAAGTAACAGGAACTAAAGCTACTTTGCAGAACTCACAAGGAAACAACAACACAAAGAGCACTCAGGACTGAGCAATGATCTATTCAGGAGATGCTGTTAGTCTAATCAGTAAGATGGTGGTCTAAGGGCCTAGAGTAGACTGGCCATGATCACTCCTTATACTATGGTTCACGGTAACGCTTCCAGGCAACAGAGTGAAATGAGCAGATGGCCATGAAATCTCTCAGACTCTTAGAGAAAGGTGCAGTAAAACTCCTCGATAGTCCTTGAGACGCAAGTCGGACATTAAATGTGAAAATGCATCTTTCATGTTTTAAACTGCTACCTGGTTTCTGGGAAAACTTAATAGGAGAGTGGGTCGCTTCTGGGGCGGGAGAAACTCTAACAGAGACATTATCAGTTTTATTGGAAAAGAGTCTTTGTAAGAGCTTGCTAAAGGCAAATTTAAAACAAAACCCTTTATAGCTATCTGAGTCACAATCCAGCTGATTACAGCTGACACGAGCAGTTTTTTCTACTTTTCCAACGTAGGCTCTTTGGGAGAACTGCAGCGGAGCAGTTAGGAGTATTGCTAGCTCCAACTCCCGGTTCGGTCATTCCTGCCTTTTAAAGTGGAAACTCTGAACATACAGAGGTCTCCTAGAGGAAGGAAGACCTCCACGGTGGAAGTCAAAATGTATAAAGTTTCTGAGTTTTGGAAAATTATTGATTATAAAAGGTTACTAATTTGTTATTTGTTAAGGGAGAACTATGTATTGTCAAAGTAATTTTAATGGAGTGGAGGAGGTGGCGAGGAGGGGATAGCATGTACCACCTTGGTATCCAGTTTAGGCATAAAACTAAACCGACATAATGGCTAGTTCAGAACTAACAATCCTATCTTATAACGTCAATGGGCTAGCACACCCCATCAAAAGATCCCGGTTATGTCCTTTTTAAAGAAATCCGGAGCGAATATTATCCTGCTCCAAGAAACTCACATGAGCAAAACAGAGCATAATAAATTATTGAAGTTTGGATACAAAAAGTGATAGCAGCCGAATATGGGGAGGTCATAGGAGAGGGTCTGCGATACTTATCCCCAGTTCCACTCACTTGAACTGCTAGACACATTGGTAGACAAACGGCAGATTTGCAGCTGTTAAGGGCAGGATTGATGGGGGCAGGAAGATAACCTTAGTATCATTATCTGTTCCACGAGCACGAACTTCACTTTCTATCGTGACTTCTTCATTAAAATTATGGAATGGACAGAGGGATATATGGTGGTAGGGGGACCTCAATTTGAGACTCAACCCCAAACTGGACTCTACAACTCAGCTAATAAGAAAGGAAAAGAAGTAGCTCAAAAGGTCGCCAAGTTTTTGGGTGAAGTAGGCTTAATAGGTGTTTGGCTCTTTAAATAACAAAAGTAAACAATATACATTTTTCTCCCACCTCACCAGTCTTTCTCAGACTGGATTATTTTATCACTACTAGAGAAACTCTTGAAATATGTAAATCCTCGGACATAGGAGTTTCCCAGCTGTCTGACCATAGCCCTGTTTATCTGAAGTTAAATATATGCACCCTAAAAGTTCAACATTTTGGAAGCTTAGCACTTCACTCCTTCAGTTAAAGGAAGTGCAAGATAAAATAGTCCAAACTGTTGAACAGGCTATTCAAATGAATCAGCACCTGAAATATTCCCTGGTATCCTATGGGATACAATAAAAGTCATTGTTAGAGGAACTTTTGTAGAAATCTCATCCAGATTAAAGAAAAATAGGGAGAAAAAGCTGAAACAATTACAGGAACAAATATCAAACTTGGAACAGTTACAACAACAGAACATTAGCAGGAGAGAGGGAAGCAATTAAAAAACTAAAGGAGGAATACATAAAGATACTTGACTATCAAGTGGAGCAGCGGCTCATGTATTTAAGACAGAGGTACTACGAGGGTGGTCCTCATACCAGAAATTACTAACCAGTCATTTGCGCCAGTTCAAGAGTCGAAGCGGTGATCTCAAAAATTAGAGATCCAATGACCCAGATCTTGCATTACAAAACCGAAAAAATAGCAGATGCATTTAATAAATGCTATGCAAGACTGTATAATGGGTCCTAAGCCAACAGAACAGGAGATTAAAACCTTTTTGACTCCATTGGGCTTGCCCAAGTTGTCCCATGTTCAAGGGAGGAACTAGAGTCGACATTTTACGGAAACTGAGATTAAAAGCGGAGATTGGGAGGATTAAGAGCGGGTAAATGTCCTGGTACAGATGGACTTCCTAGCGAATTTTATAAGCAGTTTAGAGACCTTCTCTCCCCCTGTTATATAAGGCACACAATAATCTTTGCGAGATGAAGGTAAATGCCCCTCGTGGACACAGGCAATCCTCTCGTGATCCCGAGCCGCCAGGGACACCACCATTTGTGGGTCTTACCGTCCAATATCTATATTAAATGTAGATTACAAGATAATGGCAGGAATCATAGCTAAAAGAATAGAACAGATTTTACCGAGGTTGATGCACATGGATCAAGCAGGCTTTGTTCCAGGTTGACAGACCTTGGACAACGTCCGTGAGATCGATTAATATAATAGGAAAAATACAGAATACAAAGCAATCAACTTTCATTATGATCTTAGACTCGGAAAAAGCTTTTGATCAAGTGTCCTGGAATTCTTATGGACTTCCCTGGCGGCCTGGTTTCGATACCCTCCTCAATATAATAACCGAGATGTACACATCTCCAGTAGCATATGTGAGAACTAATGGCTACATTTGAAACCTTTCAACCTCACTAGAGGTACACGTCAAGGATGCCCTCTATCACGCTCTTGTTACGCCCTTTATATAGAACCCTTGCTCAAAGTATCAGGTTGAATGGAGAGATAGAGGGAATTAAGTGGGGCAACTCGGTACATAAAATTGCACTATACGTGGATGATACTCTATCTGGCAAAGCCAGAAGACTCATACGAAGGTATTTCAGCAAATTGAGACCTATTCCAAACTATCAGGCTATAAACTGAATTGGGCTAAGACGGAGGTTTTAGTCCTAAATGCGGAGTACCCAGGAATTTAAACTTAAATACCAGATGAAATGGGATTGCCCAACTATAAAATATTTAGGGGTGCATATTGGAACATCTCCCAAAATCTTTTAAAGATAATTTCCCTCCCTGGTGAAAAGAATTTGGACAGATATAGAAAGATGGTCTTTGCTCCCTTCCCTTCTACTCCGTCTTCAGACAATTAAAACCAATATATTACCAAGATTTCTTTACTTATTCCAGGCAGTGCCGTGTTTAATCCCACAAAGGGCCATGGGGAGTGGCAGAAGAGAATGATGGTGTTCCTTTGGTCCGGGGCTACCTGAGGATTTCCAAAACATTAACACTACCCAAACAGAAAGGAGGGAGGGCGGCCTGTATCTTTACGCATACTGGCTAGCAGCACAAATGAAAACGCTCTCATGTGGTCTCACCCTACATATGGGGCACACTGGCAACATATGGAGTTGTCTGTAGCAGACTCCCCATTACAAGCTATCCTATTTCTCCCACCTGCACAAATTGATGTATCTATTTTCCCAATTTATACAGTACAGGTTAAATTAAAAGGATGGATTCAGGGTACAAAACAAGGTGCACAGCTAAAAATTTATGGAAATATAGATGGTGGTGTTATGATACAGAATATGCACCAGCCGCTATGCATGCTTAGTACAAAATGCAGATGGGAAGGGGATCTTTGCAGCTTGGCAGGTCCTTAGAGGACCAGACATGGTACCATTTGAAACACTTCAAACTAATAACGGCTGGTCAACACGGACCGTTTCTTTTATTCAATCAATCAATCAAGCTTTATTTTTAAAAGGCACTTTTCTCAAAACCAAAGCGCCTGTACAATTTCATAAAACAATAAATAAAATATTACAATTTCATAAAACAAAAAAAAATATTACCAGCTACGGGATTATATATCTAATATATAAGACAAACTATATATTGGCTAGATGAGAGACCTTTCCTCGTGTTTTTGAGACAATATGGGAGGGAGGGTCATGGGAAGGAGCAATCTCTATGCTGTATGGTAATTTGATCTCAGATGCAACACATAATACACAAAAGGTACAGAGGAAATGGGAGGAGGAGCTTGGGATTGTTTTAAACTCCAAAGCATGGAAGATAATATTTATGAGCACTTGGAAAACAACATCGTCACCAGGTTGGAGGGAATCGCCTGGAAGGTGAGGATCAGATATTTCCACACACCGGAAATTAAGTAAAATGGGAATACAGGCACAGGGAGCATGTTAGCGTGGGTGTGGTGACACGCAGCGGATCAGGCTCATATGTTCTGGCACTGCCGGGAATTTATGACTTCTGGTCTCAGATAATTAAGCACTTAACCACTCTATTTAGCTTAACAGCGGAGGTGGGCCGGAGCACTGTCTACTCGGTCTTTGCCCAGTTGAAGTTGAGGATGGGGCATCTCGGTATCTTTGGTCAATTTTGTTGACATCTGCTTTAAAATCTATAACCAAAGATGGTTACAGAAGTTGTCCCCAGGGGTGCAGGATTGGTTGGGAGTAATTAATGAAATCCAACTGATGGAAAGAATAACTTATAAAATAAATCACAGAGGAACACTTATGATGTTAGATGGAATAGATGGGAATTATATATAGATAAGTAGTGAGGAGGTTTTCCCCTCCTCCCACCCCCTTTTTCCCTCCTCCCCTACTTTCTTCCCTCCCCAACCCTTACCCTTTCTTTCAAGTTAAGGGTGACGCTCAGCTAATCTTGGGTCCATCTGGGAATGATAAGGAGGACTAGTTGCGGTCCTTGACCTCTATTGTGCCCCCTTATACGTCGTGTGAAGGCTTATTTCAGTAAGGTTTTAATTAATTGACAATACCTGTTTTCTTTTAGTTTATGAATCTGTCTCCCATGTTTTTTAATACTTTTATCTTTTAAGTCTGTTTTTATAACAAAAGAGTAAACAATAGCTTTAATTGTTTCTGGAGAGAAGAAAATGTAATAACATTAGTAGTTTGTGGAAGTATAAATGTAAGATCAAAGTGATAACAGTTGTACACACAAATTGTTAAAATGGATGGTAACAATTTTGCTTGAATGTATAAGCAAATGAAATGAATAAAACTTAAGTATAAAAAATATAAAGATCCATTGCCAGGTGGATTGTCTCTTGTATACAATTCTGCTATGAAAAATTGGGTAGAACACCACCCTCAGGCCTGAGGGCTCACTCTACTAAGAAGTACAGCTGCTTCCTGGCTGCTGCCAGGATATCCTATCTTAGAAATCTGTCAAGCAGCCACCTGGAAAACAGTTCATACATTCACCAAGCATTACTCTCTGGATAACCAGGCTAGGAGTGATGCTCGGTTTAACAAGCAGTGCTTCAGAGCCTATTCCCAAAGTAGGTTCTGTCCCTCCTCTTGGAGGTACTGCTTGTAGTCTGCATATGTCAGAATACAGCAAGACTTCATGTTGTTTGAAGAAAAAGTTACTCACCTTAGTAATGTTGTTTCTTCTAGTGGAGTCTTGCTGTATTCTGACTCTCCCCGCCCCTCTCAGAACCTGGTTTTCAAACAACATGAAGTCTTGCTATATTATGACAATTGCAGTTTGTCCCACCATTAGAACTGCTCCGGAGGTGAAGAGTTAACTTCCATGCCAGGCATGGAGCTTAAAGCATGAGCTCGTTAGAAAGCTCTGTCTGGATAATTTCAAACTGAAACTGTCAGATTCTTTACTCCGCCTCACTGAACAGTCGCTCGGAGATTTCTCCTACTGCTCGGTTCATTTCTCGGTTTAAACAGTATTTTCTCGATTAAATTCAACATGAGTATTATTATTTTAACCGCAAACCAATCGGTTCAAGCTCTGTCTGTGGTATTGTAGTAATAGACAGGTTTTTTCTGTGTAGAACTTGTAAATGTTTATCGGTTCGGTTCGAACCGATCAGGTTATTTTAAAACTTTAAAAATCAAGCATTAAACGCTTTTAGAGTGTGGTTCCGGTTCTTATCGGTTCTAAAAAGCAGTTCATTACGTTTTTTCCACGACCCGTGACAGTTGCGAACCGATAAAGGGTGTCATACCTAGCACTGCCGTTAAAGGGCAAGTTTTTTGGTAGGCTGGCATCATGTCTGAGAAACCCAAAGAAAAACTGGGCCCACTGGGTTTCAACACTGTAGTGTCTGTGGGGAAGCCTTTGCCAAGGCTGACCCACACACGTGATGTGTATATTGTCTGAGGTTTGACCACCTCAATTCAGACTGCCAGATTTGTAAGAATTTCCTGCAGCCACCCTGGATAAGAGAGTTGGCAGGCTCAGGAGCGAGAGGGCAAAAGTCCGCTGACCCGGATGGCCAGCGAACCGGAGGAGTGCCCTCTGACCAGGGCAAGACTTCCTCAGGCAAACGTGAAAGCTGACTCTGTGGAGCCAGTTCCAGCAAAGAAAGCTAGAAAATCAGCCAGTGTGGAGTCCAAAATTCCTTCTCCAACTGCTGCAGAGATAGCAAAAGCTATACAAATTGTCCAGTCACTTTCTCGGTTCCGTCCGAACCGCCACTGTCTGGCAAAGGTCGATTCGGCCGGTTCCACCGTTCAAGAATTTGATATAGAAGAGTTTATATGAACCAGAGGAGGGGAGGATGATTATGAACAGTGTGAATGTGACTTTGAGAGTCTGGATGTGCCCATTGAACGGACATCTCCCAGACAGACCTTTAGAATCTCCCCTCGCTTTCTGAGTCCCTTCTCATTTTCTGTTTTATAAAAGGTTGCTGAAACCCTCCAGCTCCCATTGGAGGAAGCTGTGGATGAGCAAGAGGAACCTGATTTTGTGGAAATGATGGATATCCCAGAGTCTAGGAGATTGTCTATCCCTTTACATAAATCATTTAGGAAACAAACAATAAAATTTTAAAAGCTCTAATTCTGTGCCTCCTGTGGACAAGAAGATGGACAGGAGGTACACTTTGTCAGTCCTGATACAGAATTCCTTTCACAGCAATGCAGTCATGTTGGAGTAGTTCAGGCTGCAGCCTGTGATAAAGCTAATATTCCCTGACTTCATCCTCCTGACAAGGACTCCAGGAAGATTGATGCCATGGCTAAAAACAATACATGGCAGCGTCCTTGGGACTCAGACAAGCAAATTACATGGCTTATGTGGCAGATACACGAAACTCTAGATGGGACACTGTCATGGCTTTGGCCAAACAGGCCCCTAACCAGCTGCTAAGGAGCTGGAACAGGTGGCTGCTGATGGTATTGAGGCATCCAAGGTGCAATTCCATGCTGCTGTGGATTCTAATGATGTATCCTCTAGAGTCATGGCTACATCTGTGGCCTTTCATAGGTTGGCTTGGCTCAGGTGTACTAGTTTGTCACAGGATACCAGACTAAGGCTATGGATTTTCCTGTGGTAGGAATTTCTCTGTTTGGGAGCAGACAGAGAATTACATGAAGGAAATGGATGAATATAGGACAACTTATAGGAGTACACAAGCCAAGGAGCGGCAAGCCACTCCTCAGAGGCAGACCCCAGGGGTAGAGGTAGGCCTTTTCACAGGCCTTTTTGCAAACCCAGGCCTCCTCTGCTTATGCTCAGAGGGGTTCTTCAGAAGGGAGGCAAGCGGGGTGCAGGCAGGTCTGCTCCCACCCCTCAGCCTAAGGCCCCTGCCAAACAGGCACCTGATGGGGTGCCCAGAGCGATTCTCCATTGCCTGTGGGGGCAGGTTGGCTTGCCCGTTTTAGGACTGGGAGTCTCTAACATCAGACAAGTGGGTCCTGGAAGTAGTAAGCCAGGGTCTGGTTCTCAGCTTCAAAAAATTTCCAAAGATGAGAATCAGATCTTTCCTGCAAACCCTCTAGAGACCTTTGCCTTAGAAACAGAAGTCTCAACCCTCCTGGCTCTCAGAGCTGTAGAAAGGTTTCTCCCCTACACCAGGGCAAGGGTCTGTACTCCATGTACTTCCTTACCCAAAAAAGACAGGAGAATGGCGGCCCTTTTGGACCTAAGATATCTGAACAAGCACCTTTGAAACCAAAATTCAAAATGGTGACTCTGGCAATGATTTTACCTTCTCTAAGGCCAGGGGACTGGCTAGCTTCCCTGGACCTCAAGGATGCCTATTTCCATGTTCTCATCAGAAGCTCCACAGAAAGTACCTCAGATTCGAACTGCCCTCAGGCCATTACCAGTTCAGAGCAATGCCCTTCGGCCTTACCTCTGCCCCAAGAGTATTCACAAAATATCTAGCAGTAGCAGTTGCTCATTTAAGAAGGCAAAAGATTGCCATCTTTCCCTACCTAGACGACTGGCTCATTGTAGGTCAGTCTCCAGACCAGGTCAAATCACACCTGCAAGTTACCCAGCAGCTGCTCACTCTCTGGGTTTCTTCTCAATCTTCCAAAGTCAGTTCTGGAACCTGTCCAGGTACTCACCTTTATAGGTGCAGAATTGGACACAAAGCAGGCCAAAGCCTTCCTGCCCCTAGAAAGGGTAAAGAACCTAGCGGCCTTGGTCTCCTCCTTCACTCTGCAGGTCTCTCGACCAGCAAGGCACTTCTTACAGCTACTGGACACATGGCTGCTTCCACAGCTGTAGTGCAAGGAGCAAGGTTTCAGATGAGGGACATTCAGTTTCACTTGAGAGCCTTTTGGTCTCAAAGGAAAGATCCCTTTCCAAGTTGATCCCAGTGACTCGAACCCTGATCCAGGCCCTTCAGTGGTGGCAGAATCAGAGCAATTTGAGACTAGGGTTCCCTTCATCCCTCTATCTCACTCCTTGACCCTTACTACAGATCGTCCCTTCTGGGATGGGGGAGCTCACATGGGCGACCTCTCCACCCAGGAGTGTGGTCCCTCAGGAATCTCTGCTCACATCAATTTGCTGGAACTCAGAGCTGTTTTTCTAGCACTTCAGGTGTTTTCTGCATCTGTTCAGAACAAAGTGGTACAAGTCAGAACAGACAACACCACTACAGTGTGGTACATCAACAAACAAGGGGCACTCGGTCTTCGCTTAGTGCACCGAGGCAATGAAGTTGTGGTCTCTGGCTTATTCCCTGAACACTTCCCTCATAGCAGTTCACCTTCCAGGAAAGGACAATGTCCTGGCAGATGCTCTCAGCAGGATTTCCCAGGGCCATCACAAATGGTCACTGGATCCCGAGTACTGGGGATAGTTTTTGCCAGATGGGGCACCCTCAGATAGATCTTTCGCAGCCCCAGACAATCGCAACTTCCACTGTTTTGTTGCAGGCCCCCAGTGATGGGCTCAGTCCACCTGGATGCCTTTTCTCCTAGATTGGAAAGGGAAGTTTCTATATGCCTTTCCCCTTCCCTCTCCTATTCAAGGTGCTAGTTAAAATCAGATCCCAGCCTTGCAAGATGATTCTGATTGCTCCAGATTGGGCCAGGCAACCCTGGTACCCACTCCTTCTGTCCTTAGCAGTCCATCTTCCCTGTGTTTCCCAGGAATCACAACCTGTTAACTTGTGCCCAGGGAGAATTTGGTATCCGAATCTCAAATCCCTCAACCTCAAGGCCTGGCTCTTGAGGAGTTAGAATCTCTGACCTACACCTTTCTCAAGGTGTTCTTGAAATCTGAAGGCTTCTGGGAAGCCTTCCACTAAGGTACTTATAATTCTAAATGGAAAGGTTTTCCATCTGGTGTTCTGGAAACATATTTCCCGGAATCTGCTGACTTGCCCATTGTTTTGGATTATATGGTCCATCTTAATTCTTTGGGTCTGAGACCAGCTACCCTGAAAGTACATTTGGCAGCTGTCTCTGCTTTTATTTCAGCAGGAAAGCCCTCCTCTCTTTCCACTCACCCTGTATTTTCCAAGTTTTTCAAAGGATTACTTCATACTAATCCACCTTTCAGGGACCCGCCCCTGCCTGGGATCTTAATGTTTGCATTGCTCAGTTGATGCAACCCCTTTTGAACCTCTGTCTTCTGCAGAGCTTAAGTACTTGACTTGGAAAACTGTTTTCTAGTAGCCATCACTTCTGCCAGGCGCATAAGTGAGTTACAAGCTTTGTCAGTGAGACTGACTTTATTTCCTTTCACAGGGATAAGGTAGTCCTTAAGACTAACAGGAAGTTTTGCCTAAGGTGGTTTCAGATTTCCATCTTAATCAATCTATCTCCTTCCAGTGTTCTTCACTGACCATTCTTCCTCTGGTGAGGAGGTTGCACATCATAGATGTTAAGAGGGCCTAAGTTACTATATAGGCGTGCCAAGGGTCACAGGTTGAATCCTCCAACTTTTTCTCACTTATGGTGAGGTTGAGAAAGGAAACCTGCCACTAAGAGATCCATTGCCAAGTGGATTGTCTCTTGTATCCAATTTGCTATCAAAACTGGGAAAAGTTCCCTTCAGGCCTGAGGGCTCACTCTACCAGAGGTACAGCTGCGTCTCTAGCTGCTGCCAGAGACATCCTATCTTAGAGATATGTCAAGCAGCTACTTGGAAAGCGGTACACTTTCACCAAGCATTACTCCCTGGATGTCCAGGCCAGGAGGGATGCTCGGTTTAACACAACCGTGCTTCAGAGCCTATTCCTAAGTAGGTTCTGTCCCTCCTCCATGGAGGTACTGCTGCGTAGTCTGCAATTGTCATAATATAGCAAGACTTCATGTTGTTTGAAAAAAAATTACTCACCTTAGTAATGTTGTTTCTTCTAATGGAGTCTTATATTATGACCTCCCCCAAGCCTGCCCTCTCAGAACTTGTACTTGGTATGAGGTGGGCAGTCCAATGTTGGCACTCATTGATGCCTATCTTGTGTTTTCCACCCTTCTTTTTGGGGTGTTTGGGTGTTGTGTTTTATTTATCTTATTTTCTGGTCCCTGACTTGAGTCTGGTGTTGGGACCAGGAATTTGTGTTAATATTTAAGTAGCCAGTTGGCTAGTGTAGGTTACAGCTTCCACACAGAACCTTAGTGAGTTTTGCTCTTAAAGATCTGACAGTTTCAGTTTGAAATTATCCAGACAGAGCTTTTCTAACCGACTCGCGCTCCAAGTTCCATGCCTGGCATGGAAGTTAACTCTTTCACCTCCGAGCAGTTCTAAGGCTGGGACAAACTGCAATTGTCATACTATAGCAAGACTCCATTAGAAGAAACAACATTACTAAGGTGAGTAATTTTTTTCTTTGGGATGTGGGTGAGCAGGAGCAGTGTTGGCACCTAGAGGTGCCCCTTTTCTTCACCCTCCTTGTTTTTGGGTGTGTTGTGTTTTGTTTTTGGGTTTCCTGACTTGAGTCTTTGCTTTGAAGCCAAAAACCTTTTTGTTTTATCAAATTTAGTTGCCAGTTGGCTAATGTAATTTACAGTTTCACACAGAATGCCCAGTGAGTATAGCTCGTAAAGATCTGACGGTTGGAGTTCAAACAATAGCAGACAGAGGTTTCAACCGAGCTCGAGCTCGAAGCTCAGCATTCCATGCCCTGCATGGAAAGTTAACTCTTTGTTCTCGGGCAGTTCAAGGGTTGGAGATCACTGCATATGTCAGAATACAGCAAGACTCCACTAGAAGAAACAACATTACTAAGGTGAGTAATTTTTCATACCACTCCTAGAACTACTGTTACAGGTGAGTAACCTGTACCTTTTGCCTTTGCTAAATTTTCTCTTCACAATTCTCGTTTGCTTAATGTCTTCACCCAAGAAGAAGTGCTCGACTTGTGACACGAGATCCTCATAAGGACAGTCATCTGAAGTGTGTGATTTGTCTGGGCCCATACCATCCTGTCTCATCCTGCTCGAATGCCAAACATGTAATCAGGCCACCAAAAAGACAGCAGGCTTTGGAGGCCCACCTTCTAAAGTCCACCTAGCTTCATTAAAGAAGCAGATGGACTGCATGAAGAATCCTCTTCAAGAAATCCTCTCCTCCAAGAAACACCACAAGGAGAAATCTTGAGGCAGGAGCGCTCCACGGACCAACCTGAGGCCTCGCGGCCCTCAGCGAAGAGCAAAGGCCGCCTCAGCCACTGCCTAGGAAGACTTTGCAGTAAGTCTGAAAAATCTTCTACGGGTCAGTTGACTGGGACCGCCCGCCGGGTAAGACAGCTCCCCCAGCCTGGGGACCCATCCGCACTAGCCGATAAGTCGCCGGGGCCTCCCCGCCTGGCTCCATCTGGTAAGACAGCCGTCTCTGACGGCCGCTAAGGCATGGTTCTTCCATCGGGTCTTAACAGCGCCTCACCAAGCGTCCGCAGAACCGGGAGAATGCCTTTTCCTTTGTCTATACCTTCCCCATCTCAGCGGTAAGACTGCGCGGAACCCCTCGAAGGTCAGAGACCATTCTTCGGGGTCAATCCCGAGCTCCTCTGACAGGGTCACAGCGAAGAAGACTCCTCCTCAGCTGTCTGGCCTTACAGCGGAGGCCCTCCTCCTCCTCTAGATGGGATCCTTCAGAACCGCGAATATCCCAGTCCCGATCACACCATCGGATACTCCGACGACTCTTCCACAGCCAGAGCCCAGTGGTCTGCCTCAGCTCGGCGCCAGACCTGGGTCCTGCTGTCGAGCCCCCTACATCTGGCCCTGACGCCAGCCCGTCTGACACCAGATCCCTTCCGTGCCGGATCGAGCGGTGCTGGTCCCGACGCCGTCTCTTTTGACGTTGGCTATCTTGACACCGCCCCCTCGATTTACAGTACAGCGGGTCCAACGGCCCCTCCATCAGATCTGATGACGGGGATCTATACTAGATCCCGAACTGTCCCTTATTACCCCTTTGGGTACCCTGGGAACCATTTCCGGCTGGTCCTCCTCTGGAGTGGAGTTCCTTCAGACAGTACTACCCTGGTTATAACCCCTACCACTATTTTCAGGGTTGCCATTAACCCCCCACGGTAATGCCTCCCCTCCCAGCCACAACCCCTCCTTCTCCTGCTATGCTGGACTTCAAGACTTAATCCAGACTTGGTGGCGGGGCGTGCTCTGAGTTGGTGTCAGACCTGGATACAGGACTTCCGGTGACATCAGCAGCCTGAATGGCAGATTAGTTCACGGAGCTCTCTAGCCGAATTAAATCAATCGGCATCCAAAAGAACAAACTATGCAATTACCAGCAAAACTTACAAGATCAAAAGCGGGGTCTATTAAGAATACTCTGACCCCAGTTCAGAAACTACAGTTGCTGCTAGGGAGAAAAAATGGCCAGGAACTCGGGGCCTACTGAGGAAGATGACAGCGCGTCAGAGACACTGGGATGGAAGAGGAGTTTCCTCAGTTAATCCGTCAATCCTGTAAATGGCTAAAACCGTTCAAAAATACATAAATCACTGACAGAGCTACGGACAGACATCGGAAAATCGAACACAGAGCAGACAAGTTGGAGCTGGGGCTCACCATGAGTCTTAGAGCAAGCAGACCGACACGACCGCCTCCCTGTTGTTTTGATGGTGAGGAGAGGGAGCTGAGAGCAAAGGTAGAGGACATCGAGGGCAGACCAGAAGAAAAATCTCGGATTTATGGCATACCAGAAGGGGCTGAAGATGATGCACCTGACGCTAAGCATTTATACAGAAATTATTACATGATTTAATAAAGTTACCTCCTGAGATGGATGTCTCGATGGATCGGACCCATAGATCAATAGCCCCATACAGTCGGGCTCCGCCCCGTTCTTTTATTAGTACGGATGTCCAGCTACACACAAGGAGGAGAGATAAGGAGAGCCTGGAGATTGAAGAAAATAATGCTGGAACCAGTCGCATTACAATAGATAATGATTATACTACAGGAGTCCAGGAAGCCCGCCGCATCATGTGGCCCATCTTGAAACAGCTCAGAACCAGAAATTTAAAGGCACAGATGCTATTCCCAGCGCACCTTGGGGTGGAAACCAGACAAGGTGTTAAAATCTATGAAGATCTACTAGATGCTAAAGCCTTTCTGAGGAGATAGGTATCCCAGTCCCAGGACTGGAAAGAGAGACTAGAGAGGGAGCTGAAGCGTTCAGCCTGGTCGGTGGCAAGTAAAGGGCTGACTCGCCATCCCAGTCCACATCAAACGAACCTGAGGGCAGATATCACCGCATTACTCAAGCCGTCGCCTCCCGGTCCAGCTAACAGGGATATCCCAGCAAGAGACCTCAGACTGTGAAATTCAAGGCGGGAACAAGTGTCCGATGGATGGGGCCTCGGTGGGCTGAGAGGCAACCGCAGGCCTGAAACCGAACATAGACTGTTGAAGATGCCAAAGAGCTATAATATGCAGATTGAACTGGTAAAAAGGGTAGGAATAACTGAATGCTGGCCTGCTCAAAGGGGAAAAAGGGGTAGGAAATACGAAGGATTCTGGAAACTAAGACAAGGGAGTTAAGATCTAGGAGGCGTCCTCGACTCCTTGAGGGAAGAGCAGGATAAAGCAGAGGAGAACGGGTAGGATGGGAAGAAATGAGGGTATGACATAGTAATTTTGAACATGATAAATCGATTTTAAGCAGGAGCTTTGGAAGTATTGGGATGTGGGGTGGGGGGCGTGGGTCTCAACAACGCTAATGTGGAACAACAGATGTTATGACCAGAGGACCTTCATCATAAATGTGTTAAGGGAAGAAGGACTTCCGGCGTTTCTGCGTCGTAGAGACTTGGCTTGCACAATTGCCCCTATATTGAATTGATTGGCCCACAGAAAGAGGCAGATGAGGAAGAAGGGTGAAATGAATGGCTAACTGGGTAATGTGGGAGGAGGAGGAATAGTAACTGATGTATGAGAAATTGAACTCACAGGCGGGGAAAATATGCAGGTCTGAGGAAAACAGGCTCATTCATTTTACTACCTGACAAAATGAAAGTTAATGGTTGCATACATGTCTACTCCTTTTCCTCCCAACCTCCGAGCATCGCCGGGGTGGAGGTTGCTCTGGAAGTGGTTGCCTACCATACCGATAAACAGGGTGGGATGTTCACCCCTAGTTAATCATAGCTGAAGGGCAGGAGGGGAAAAGCGCTGGACTAAAATGAAGAACAGCCAGATATTGATCCTGCTGATGTTAATATTGCCTCTGGGCAAGGCGCTTAGACTCACTAATAGTGCTCATATGAGGCTGGGCCCTGACCATCATATAGGGCTGACTGTCCCAAGAAGGACACAAACCTGTCCAATCATATGGGGCTGGACAGGCTGCAGAGTTATGACACCCAGATTAAGATTGCTGAACCCTTCCATGGTTGTACACCCTGTAATAGAGGAACACTCGGGGAGGCGATTAATGAAGCGGAACCTTTTGAAAGGCTCAAAATGCTCAGATGTAGGTTTTCAAAGTTCAAAGTTTAAAGTTTAAACTGTTAATGGTTTTACTGTTAAGACATACGTATCCCCACTAGGGAGATGGAAACTACAAGGTTTTCACTCATACATAGTTGGGCTGGTGGTTTAAAACCAGCAAGTTTGATATAATATTTGGACATTATATTTGGCACAAAGTTAAGGATGAATGAGTACAAATAATGTTTTACTGAGCAAAGATAAACCGAGAGTGGTTTGGGAGTGGCTAAAGAATGGAAAACTAAGGGAGGAGAGAGTGGGAGTGGGATTGATAAACAAGAATTAGCAGCACTACAAGGAATAATAAACCCTGGATATGGATAAAGTCAGATCTCAAATAGTATCTCTGAATGTTAACGGTATAGACCTGGTTCTCTCAAATGGAGATGAAGAGGATCACAGATGTAGAGTGGGTAGCCATCTGGGAACTAGCGACCATCGAACAGTATGGTTCACAATAAACACAGCAATAGAGTCAAGCCATACAAAGACAAAGGTACTGGATTTTAGGAGGGCTGACTTTGCCAAATGGGTGAGTGCCTAAGGAATGCACTAGCAAATGGGCAGGAAGGAGGGTGGAAGAACAATGGGGAATAATAAAACTGCCATCACAGAGGTAACAGGCCTTTGTGTAAAGCAAATAAACAAAATGAAATGAGGTAAGAAACCACTATGGTTCTCAAAGGAAGTGGCAGTGAAGGTTCAAGAGAAAAAATCATTCAGGAAGTACAAGGAATCACAGAAGGAACAGGACGAAAACTGTATCAGTTAAAGCAAAAGGAAGCTGGAAAGGCAGTCAGAACAGCAAAGGCCCAAACCAAGGAAAAGATAGCCAACTCAGTTAGAAGGGGATAAAACCTTTTATAGGTACATCAGGAGCAAAGGAAGACCAAGGGAGGGATAGTGAGGCTTAATAAAGGGAGGAGGGTGGGCAGAGGTGACTGTGAAAAGGCAGAGATACTAAACAAATATTTTTGCTCAGTATTTACAAAGGAAGAGGAGGTACCTAAAACAAACAGTAAAACACTCTGGATACAGAAGTTGATACCAGCCCATTTACAGAAGAAAGAGTTCTGAAAGAGCTCTTAAAACTGAAGGTGGACAAAGCAATGGGGCCTGATGGGATTCATCCCAGAATTCTTAAAGAACTAAGGATAGAACTAGTGACACCACTGACTACCCTCTTTAACAAATCATGGGAGGATGGGGTGGTACCTGAGGACTGGAGGAGGGCAGATGTGATTCCCCTTCACAAAAGTGGGAGCAAGGCAGAAGCAGGAAACTACAGACCTGTTAGTTTAACCTCAGTGGTAGGAAAATGATGGAATCACTTCTGAAGGAAAGAATTATTGCGTATCTAGAGACCAGTGGGGCAGGGACCCAAGGCAGCATGGATTCACAGCAGGAAGGTCATGCCAGACAAATCTGATAGATTTCTTTGACTGGGTGACCAAAGTAGTAGATCAGGAGGGGCTGTGGACATGGCCTACCTAGACTTTAGCAAGGCATTTGACACAGTCCCACACAAAGATTAATATACAAGTTAGCCAGCCTGGGAGTGGGTCCCAAGATGACAGCCTGGGTAAAAGATTGGCTGGAGAATAGGACACAGAGAGTAATAGTAAATGAGTCACTCTGAAAAAGGGGTTAGCAGTGGGGTACCACAGGGTTCAGTATTAGGACCGGTCCTCTTCAATGTCTTTATAAGCGACATTGCAGGGACTGGAAGGAAAAGATGTCTCTTTGCAGATGACACAAAGATCTGCAACAGAGTTGATGCACAAGGTGGGGTGGAAAGGATGAGAGGGACTTGGCAAGTTAGAGGAATGGTCAAATGTATGGCAGCTTAGATTCAATGCTAAGAAGTGCAAGGTAATGCACCTGGAAAACAAAAACCAGGGAAGAGTACACAATGGGGGTGAGATACTAACAACAACAAAATGGAAAGGGACCTGGGGTAGTCATATCAGATGACCTAAAGGTGGGCAAGCAATGTGAGAGGGCAGCAAGGAGGGCTGGGGGATACTGGGATGCATGGGAGAGGCATCACCAGCAGAAAACAAGATTATTATCCCTCTGTACAGACAGCTGGTGAGACCACATCTGGAGTACTCGTGCAGTTCTGGAGACCCAATCTCCATAAAGACATAGACAGGATGGAAGCTGTCCAGAGGAGGGCAACTAAAATGGTGCAGGGTCTGCACGGAAGACATATGAAGTGAGACTTAAGGAGCTTAATATGTATAGCCTCGAGAAAGAAAGGAGGGGGGACATGATAGAAACTTTCAAGTACCTCAAGGAATCAACAAAGTCCAAGAGGGTAGCATCTTTCAAAAAAGAGGGTGCAAGAACAAGGGGCACAATTTGAAAGTAGAAGGGGGCAGCTCAGAGGTAATTTAAGGAAGTATTTTTTTCACAGAGGGTTGTGGATGCATGGAACAGCCTTCCAGAGGAGGTTGTGGAGTCAAAAACAGTGGTGTAATTCAAGCATGCATGGGACAGTCATAAGGCAATTCTAGGGGTGGGGTGGGAAGAAGTAGGCTGTTGGTTAACTAGGATCTGCAGCTTATCCATCAGGTAGGGAAATGGGCAGACTGGGTGGCCAAGCGGTCCTTATCTGCCGTCAAATTCTATGTTTCTATGTATAAACCATCCCATTAAAAGAAAAAACTTCAAAAATTCCTGAAGAGACAAAAATCGAAATACACTTTATACAAGAGACGCATCTATCTCCAGGGAAGCCCAGAAGCTTAAAAATAGGGACTTCCCGACCATCTACCATGCATCCTAGAGAAAGGAAAAAGAGGATAAATGATAATGTTGTACGCATCACTTCGTTTGAGGAAGAAGAAGTAATAATAGATGCTGGGGCTAGATATGTCATGGTGGTGGGAAGAATTCAAGACTTACAGGTCACGTTATTAAATGTCTATGCTCCTCCGGAACACACACAATCTTTTTGCTGACCTCTTCAAACTTCTAGCAGAAAAAGCCAAAGGGATAGTGATAGCAGGAGGGGGACTGGAATGTTGTCATGAACCGCTCCTGGACACGACCTTGAGCATCCCTGCCCTTCTGAGAGAGTCTCCAGACAATTTAAGAGACTCTTGACAGACACAGTCTTGTGGATGTTTGGAGGAGAGATATCCTGTAGCGAGACTATACCTATTATTCCCCAAGATATCAAATATTTTCAAGATTAGACATGTTTTTCACATATGGGAAAGATATGAGTATTTTGATTCAATATGGTGGGAACAGAGAGCAATCTGACCACAAGCTGGTGTTGTTTTTGACCGGTTGACCTACAACTCCGAAAAACCAACACAATGGAGACTAAATGTTAGTCTGCTCAGAGATGAAAAGGTGCGGAAGGAAAATCGAGATATAATAAAACAGACTATACGGACGAATGAGAGTCCAGATATCACACCACAAATTCTCTGGGACACTGTTAAGACAATGATCAGGGGTAGATTGATCTCAATTGCTACATACAGGAAAGAGAGAGGCTAAGCAGAGGAGAGACTAATTCAGGAACTTAGGGATCTGGAAACACATAAGAAAACAAAATACTCCAGAGACAGGGGAGAGAAATAGAGGAACTTAAGCGAAGACTACAGAGATTGCAACTTATGGAGACTGAAAAGGCACTCCTGTTTGTGAAGCAAAATTATTATGAAGGGGATCCCAGGGCCACACGCTTCCTGGCATATCGCCTAAAACAACAATCCGCCAAAGCCAATGTCACGGCTATCAGAGATTTAAATAATGGGAAAATCCTATATAGATGGGAGCAGATAGCGGATATTATAAGCGATTATATTGCCCTCAGCTGGATGCGCATCCGAACGAGGCAAAGCAGTTTCTTAAGACCTGACATTACCTGAACTCTCTGAGACCCAAAGACAGAATTTAGAAAAGCTAATTATTGACCAGGAAATTAAGAGCACGATAAGGAGCTTAAAGTAGGTAAGTATCCAGGACCCGATGGGTTTGGAGGTGAAATGTATAAAACATTTATGACAGAACTGGTTCCTTACTGGGCCAGTATATAACCGGGTGCTGCTAGAGGAGATATGGTTCCTCCATCATGGAATTACACCACCATAACAGTCCTTCCAAAAGAGGGCAAGGACCCAAAAGAGTGTAGCTCAGATAGACCGACCTCTCTTTAATGCCGACTATAAAATCTTCACGGCAGTAATAGCCAAAGGCTGCAAACCTTTCTCGCTGATTTAATTCACCCAGATCAAACAGGCTTTGTGGAGGGTAGAAGCTCCCGAGGGGTTAGAAGAACCATCAACATAATAGATATCATCAATAAAAACACTTCCCAGCCTGTCTTATGAGTCTGGATGCTGAAAAAGCATTTGATAAAGTCAGTTGAATTTTCTTTTCTTGGTTCTTGAAAGAATGGGTTTCCCCTGATGTTTAGAAGCGATTAAAAGCGCTATACACTGCACACTGAGCTCTGGTCAGGGTAAATGGAGGAGTTTCACGGAGGTTCGCTCTTGGGAGGGTACAAGGCAGGTGCCCGCTATCACCTCTTTTATTTGACATATATATAGAACCTTTAGCGCAGGCGTATAGGGGAGGCAGAGGGGTGGAGGTGGAGGAGGAAACATAAAATATTCTATACGCAGATGATGTCCTCTTATACATTGACAAAACCCGGACACATCCATACCTGAGATTTGGTCTCTTATAGACAAATTTAGCGAATACTCTGGTTACTCATTAAATAAAAAAAACAGAGGTCCTTAAATTAAACTATAACCCGTCACACGACTAAAAGACAAATGCTGAGGTGAATTGAGATGAGAGGAAAATAAAATATTTGGGAACTCAAATCACCAAAAATCTAACGACGCTATATCTGGCTAATTCAAACAACATGAAATCTTGCTATATGATAGACATTTGCAATGTATCCAGCCTAGAACTGCCCCGGAGTGAAACGATTAAAACCATTCCAAAATAGAATTTTGGCACGAGAGCAGCTCTATCTGTGTCATTTCAAACTTGAACTGTCAGATTCTTTACTCCTACTCAGTGAACAGTCGCTCCGGAGATTTCTCCTTCTGCTCGGTTCATTTCTCGGTTTAAAAGTCGTTTTCTCGGTTGGATTTAACCAAGAATAGTTTTATTTTAACATAAAACCGTTCGTTCAAGCTCTATCTGTGTAACCGTAAGTAAATGAAGGTTTTGTCTGTGTGGAACTTGTAGTTATCGGTTCGGTTTTGAACCAATCAGTGGGTTTAAAACTCATTTAAAACTAAAGTTACTATTTTAGAGTGCGGTTCCCGGTTCTTATTGGTTCTAAAAAGCGGATTTATTACGCTTTTTTCAATACCCGTAACACGGTTAGGAACCGATAAAGGGTGTCTTGCCTGGCACTGCCGTTAAAGGGCAAGTTTTTGGTTAGGCTGGCATTATGTCTGAGAAACCCAAAAGAAAAACCGGCCCACTGGGTTTCAACACTGTGATGTTTGTGGGGAAGTCTTTGCCAGGCTGACCCACACACCACATGTTTTATGTCTAGGGTTGTACCACCTCCAGTCAGACTGCCAGGTATGTAGAATTTCCTGCAGCCACCTGGAAAAAGATTGGGCAGGCTCAGGGAATGAGAGGCCAAAAAGTCCGCTGACCGGATGGCCAGCCGGTTCGTGCCAACCGAACCAGAGGGAGTGCCCTCTGACCAGGCCAGACTTCCTCGCAAAAGAAAAGCTGGTTCTGAGGAACCAATCCAGTAAAGAAAACAAGAAAATCAGCAGGTCTGGAGTCCAAAATTCCTTCTCCAACTGCTGCAGAGATAGCAAAAGCCACACAAATTGTCCAGTCACTGTCTCAGGGTCCGTCCGAACCACCACATCTGGGTAAAAGGTCGGTTCTGTCCGGTCCCAGTGGTTCAGGATTATGATATTGAGGAATTTTATGAACCAGAGGAGGGAGGAGGATTATGAACAGTATGAATGTGGCTGGGAAGGTCTGGTGTGCCCATTGAACCGGACATGTCCCCAGACAGACCTTTGAAATCTCCCCTATGCTGTCTGGTCCCCATCTCACTTTATGTTTTATAAAAAGTTGCTGAAACCCTCCAGCTTCCTTTAGAAGAGGCTGTGGATGAGCAAGAAGAGCCTGATTTTGTAGAAATGATGGATATTCCAGAGTCTAGGAGATTGTCTATTCCTTTACATAAGTCTTTTAGAAACAAACAATTAAAATTTTAAAAGCTCCTAATTCTGTGCCTCCTGTAGATAAAAGATGGACAGAAGGTATACATTGTCAGGCCCTGATACAGAATTCCTTTCTCAGCAATGCAGTCATGTTGAGGTAGTTCAGGCTGCTGCCTGTGATAAAACTAATATTCCTTGTCTTCACATCCTCCTGACAAGGATTCCAGGAAGATTGATGCCATGGCAAAAACAGTATATGGCAGCCTCTCTGGGACTCAGGCAAGCAAATTATATGGCTTATGAAACTAGGTATCAGAAATCTAGATGGGATACTGTTATGCAATGTGACAGCAGGCCCATGGCCAGCTGGTAGTGAACTAGAACAGGTGGCTGCTGATGGCATTAGAGCCTCTAAGGTTCAGTTTCATGCTGTGTGGATGTTAATGATGTTTCCTCTAGGGTCATGGCCACATCTGTAGCTTTTCGTAGGTTGGCCTGGCTCAGGTGTACTAGTTTGTCACAGGATACCCAGACTAAGGCTATGGATTTTCCTGTGGTGGGAAATTCTCTGTTTGGAGAGCAGACAGAGAATTACATGAAGAAGAATGGATGAATATGGGACTACTTACAAGGTGCCCAGGCTAAGGAGCCGCAAGCCACTCCTCAAGGCATGCCCCAGGGGTAGGGGTAGGCCTTTCACAGGCCTTTCCTACCAGACTCAGGCCTCCTCTGCCTATGCTCAGAGGGGCTTCTTCAGAGGCAGGGGCAGACGAGGGGTGGAGCCTGCTCCCACCCCAGCCTAAAGCTCCTCGAAACAGGCACCGATGGGGTGCCCAGGGCCGATTCTCCTGTACCAGTGGGGGCAGGCTGGCTTACTTCCAGTCAGAATTGGGCTTCTTTAACCTCGAGACAAGTGGGTTCTGGAAGTAGTAAGCTAGGGTCTGGTTCTCAGCTTCAAAAAGTTTCCCAAGTTGAGAAGCAGACTTTTCTACCTGCAAGTGCTTCAGAGACCCTCGCTCTGGAAACAGAGGTCTCATCCCTGTTAGCTCTCAGAGCAGTAGAAGGGTTCCCCCTGCATCAGGGCAGGGGTCTGTATTCAGATACTTCCTTACCCCAAAAAGACAGGAGAATGGCGGCCCATTTTAGATCTCAGATATCTGAACAAGCATCTTTTGAAACCAAAGTTCAAAATGGTAACTCTGGCAATGATTTTACCTTCCCTAAGGCCAGGGGACTGGCTAGCCTCCCTGGACCTCAAGGATGCCTATTTCCATGTCTAATCAGAAGATCCCATCGAAAGTACCTCAGATTCAGATGCCCTCAGGTCATTACCAGTTCAGAGCAATGCCTTGGCCTTACATCTGTTCCAAGGGTATTCACAAAGTGTCTAGCAGTGGCAGTGGCCCACTAAGGAGGCAGAGGATTGCTGTTTTCCCTATCTAGACGACTGGCTCATTGTAGGCCAGTCCCCAGAACAGGTAAAATCTCACCTGCAGGTCACCCAGCAGCTTCTCACCTCCCTGGGTTTTCTGCTAAACCTACAAAGTCAGTTCTGGAACCAGTCCAGGTACTCACCTTTAAGGGGCAGAATTGGACACAAAGCTAGCCAGAGCCTTTCTTCCCCAGAAAGGGTAAGGAATTTAGTGGCTCTGGCTCTTCTTCACTCTGCAGGTCTCTTGACCAGCAAGACACTTACTGCAGCTCCTGGGGCACATGGCTGCATCCACAGCTGTTGTGCAGGAGCCAGATTTCAGATGAGAGACATGCAGTTTCACTTGAGAACCTTTGGTCTCAGAGAAGAGACCCCTTCCAAGTTGGTCCCAGTGACTCGAACCTTGATCCTAGCTCTCTAGTGGTGGCAGGATCAGAGCACTTAAAGCGAGGTCCCCTTCATTTCCCCTTCTCACGACTTGACTCTCCTACAGATGCTTCCCTTCTGGGTTGGGGAGCCCACATGGGCGACATTTCCACTCAGGAACTTTGGTCCCAGGAATCTCTGCTCCACATCAATTTGCTGGAACTCAGAGCTGTCTTTTAGCTCTTCAAGCTTTTATGCATCTGTCCATGACAAGGTGATACAAGTCAGAACAGACAACACCACAACAATGTGGTACATCAACAAACAGGGGGCACTCGGTCTTGACCTTGTGCACCGAGGCAATAAAGTTGTGGTCTCCTGGCCTATTCCTGAACACTTCCCTCATAGCAGTTCATCTTCCAGGAAGGACAATAGTCCTAGCGGATGCCCTCAGCAGGATTTCGAGGCCATCACAATGGTCCCTGGATCCTCAAGTGCTGGGGATAGTTTTACCAGGTGGGGCATCCCTCAGATGATCTTTGCAGCCCCAGACAATCACAAACTTCCTCTGTTCTGTTGCAGGCCTCCAGTGCTGGGCTCAGTTCCCTGGATGCCCTTCTTCTGGATTGGGAGGGAAGTTCCTCTATCTCCCCCTTCCTCTCCTATTCAAAGTACTAGTCAAAATCAGATCTCAGCCTTGCAGGGTGATTGTGATTGCCCGGATTGGGCCAGGCAGCCCTGTACCCACTCCTTCTGTCTCTGACAGTCCATCTTCCCTGTGCCTCCCAGGAATCACAATCTGTTGACTTGTGCCCAGGAAGGGTTTGGTATCGGACCTCAAATCCCTCAACCTCAAGGCCTGGCTCTTGAGGAGTTAGAGTTTGCTGATTTACACTCTCTCAGGGTGTTCTTGAGATCCAAAGGCTTCCAGAAAGCCTTCCACTAGGGCTACCTTTAGTTCTAAATGGAAAAGGTTTTCCATTTGGGTGCTGGAAAAATATTTCCCCAGAATCTGCTGAATTACCTATTTGTTAGATTACATGGTACATCTTAATTCCTTGGGTCTCAGACCAGCTACCCTGAGAGTTCATTTGGCAGCTGTGTCTGCTTTTTGTGTCAGCAGGAAAGTCATCCCTCTTTCCTCTCATCCTGTGTTTTCCAAGTTTTTAAGGATTACTCCATACTAATCCTCCCTTTCGGGAACCGGCCCCTGCTTGGGACCTTAATGTTTGCATTGCCCAGTTAATGCAACCCCGTTTTGAACCTCTGTCTTCTGCAGAGCTTAAGTACCTAACTTGGAAAACTGTTTTTCTAGTGGCTATCACTTCTGCCAGACGCATAAGTGAATTGCAAGCCTTGTCAGTGGAGACTGACTTTATTTCTTTCCACAGGGATAAGGTAGTCCTTAGGACTAATAGGAAGTTTTTGCCTAAGGTGGTTTCAGATTTCCATCTTAATCAATCTATCTCCCTTCAGTATTTTTCACTGATCACTCCTCTTCGGGTGAGAGGAGGTTGCACAGCCTGGATGTTAAGAGAGCTCTTAGTTATTATATAGAGGCGTATTCAAAGGTCACAGGTTCAATCCTCCAACTTTTCTTACCTATGGTGAAGTTGGGAAGGCAAACCTGCCACTAAGAGATCAGTAGCCAGGTGGATTGTCT
Source organism: Neoceratodus forsteri (assembly GCA_016271365.2). NCBI lineage: Eukaryota > Metazoa > Chordata > Ceratodontiformes > Ceratodontidae > Neoceratodus > Neoceratodus forsteri. The sequence goes on from CM028131.1 coordinate 1,051,204,087, forward strand.
CTTGTATCCAGTTTTGTTATCAGAGAGTGGGCAGAGCCCCCAGTTTGAGGGCTCATTCTACCAGGGGTACAGCTGCGTCTCTAGCTGCTGCCAGAGATATCCCTTTATTAGAGATTTGCCAGGCTGCTACTTGGAAAACGGTACACACTTCTAAGCATTACTCCCTGGATGTCCAGGCCAGGAGAGATGCTCGGTTTGGCACAGCTGTTCTTCAGAGCCTATTCACTAAGTAGGTTCTGCCCCTCCTCCATGGAGGTACTGCTGTGTATTCTGTAATGTCCATAATATAGCAAGACTTCATGTTGTTTGAAGAAAAATTACTCGCCTTAGTAATGTTGTTTCTTCTAATGGAGTCTTGTATATTATAGAACCTCCCCAAGCCTGCCCTCTCAGAACTCTCTACTTGGTGGAGTGCGGCAACTTAGTGTATGGGCACTACTTATGTCCTGTTAGCATTTTGTCCCCTTTGGGACTTTGGGGGTGTATATAATGCTGCAGTGTGTGTTTTTATTATACTTATATTACATTTTCATATTATTAGAATGGTGTTAGTATTTCTGGTCCCCTGACTTGAGTCTTGGGTGTTGGGACCATCAATGGTTGTTATTATTTAGGTAGCCATTTGGCTAGTGTAGGTTACAGCTTCCACACAGACCTTAGTGAGTTTGGCTCAGTAAAGATCTGACAGTTCAAGTTTGAAATGACACAGATAGAGCTGTTTTTTGTGCCAAAATTCTATTTGGAATGGTTTAACCATTTCACTCCTGGGCAGTTCTAGAGCTGGATCAAACTGCTAATGTCTATAATATAGCAAGACTCCATTAGAAGAAACAACATTACTAAGGTGAGTAATTTTTTCTTTTGAACCAACAATAGCCCGGATCAGGCAGGATATTAAAAATGGGGACCTCAATCTCCTCTATATTCGAGAATACAGTCAGTGATAATGAACATTCTCCCAGATATTTATACTTATTCCAATGTCTCCGATAAGAATTCACAAGAATCAGTTCCAAGTTTGGCAACAGATGCTTTCGCGATATATTTGGAGTTACAGGCGTCCCAGAATTAAATCACTTAATCTTGCAGTCTAATAAAATATATAGGGGCCAGAATGTCCACCAACCTGGAGGACTATTTTCTGGCCACGAAGTTGAAGTGGGCCTTAGGTCCACTAAGACCTATAAGGCTAGATGGAAGGCAATAGAGAAGGCCTTGACAGATGGGATGCCATTGAGGCGTTGGTAGTGACACCGGAGACCCAAATGGGAGATAGAAATATATCCTGATGTCTGTAGAAAACACGGTGAAAACCCTAAGCGAATGTGGTCCAAACACAAACTAGATGAGGAACTCTGGCCAATGAGATGGTTTGCCTGGGATCCGGTTTCGTCCCGGCTAAACAAGACCTCACCTTCAAAAATTGGGGCAGTATCGGTCTATACTCCTGAGTCCGTTTCTGGATGGAGACATAGTAGTGGAATTGCCCAGATCAAAGAGAAGTATTCCTTGAGACAAGCGGATTACTTTAGGTACTTGCAAATTCGAACTTACATACACATATTGCAAACACAACATGGTCGTAATCAGAACTCAACAGGCTATTTAACACCATAACTGAAATATTAGGTGCAACAAAAGCCAGGATTTAATCTCCGCAATATATGCTGCCTTGAGAGATAGAGGAGGTAACAGCACGATGCAAATCAAGGATAAATGGGAGAGGGAACTGAGGAAAGGATTGATGACGGGAGTGGAATTCCGCCTGTCAATGGCCCTCAGAACTACATCCTCACCAATGTGGAGGAATTTGAATGGAAACCAGAATAGATTCTTTATAACACCAAAGATGCAAGTAAATGGGACAGAAGCTGCTCTGGGGACTGCGGAGGGGTGTGGTAGCGGGCAAGGGACTATTTGCATGTATTTGGTCATGCCCGCCTCTCACAAATTATTGGATGGAGGTCAGGGCAGAAAATACAACAGGTGTTTCACATCCAAGCAGTGCTAGGCCCTCAAAACTTGTTATTGGGGTGAGACTGATTGAAATCAAAGGGTCAGACAGAATCTACCTTTATGGAGTCCTTCTCACGCATCACATAAGGCCAGAAACAAAAGGTGGTTGACTACATGTCCTCCGACAGGTCATGACTGGCTTACAACAGTAAATGAAATTAAAGAAATGGAGGAATCACATATAAAATAAATTTGAGGATGCAGAGATTTATTGTTAGGTGGACCCTGTGGGAGATGGTACCAGAATAAAAATGGAATAACATAAAAGAAGAAAGGAGGAATTGGGGACTTAGAGAGGGAACTTTACATCAGAAGAATGGTAGACAAATGGCTCTCCCAGACCGCTCACGGTTAAATCAAAATGGAATCAAATAAACATGAAATTCTGTGGAATAAGAAACTATGTATTAGTAAACCAGAAGAAAATTACTCACCTTAGTAATGTTGTTTCTTCTAATGGAGTCTTGCTATATTATGACAATTGCAGTTTGTCCAGCTTTAGAACTGCTCCGGAGGTGAAGAGTTAACTTCCATGCCAGGCATGGAACTTGGGAGCGTCGAGCTCGGTTAGAAAAGCTCTGTCTGGATAATTTCAAACTGAAACTGTCAGATCTTTACAAGCAAAAACTCACTAAGGTTCTGTGTGGAAGCTGTAAACCTACACTAGCCAACTGGCTACTTAAATATTAACACTACTTTTCCTGGTCCCAACATCAAGACTCAAGTCAGGGGACCAGAAAATAAGATAAAATAAAACACAACACCCAAACACCCCAAAAGAGAGGTGGAAAACACAAGATGGGCATCAATGAGTGCCAACACTGGACTGCCCACCCCATCCCTAGAGTAGAAGTTCTGAGAGGCAGGCTGTGGGGGGATCATAATATAGCAAGACTCATTAGAAGAAAACAACATTACTAAGGTGAGTAATTTTTCTTCAAACAACATAAAAGTCTTGCTATATTATGACAATTGCAGACTACACAGCAGTACCTCCATGGAGGAGGACAGAACCTACTTAGGAAATAGGCTCTAAGCACAGCTGTACCAAATCGAGCATCCCTCCTGGCCTGAATGTCCAAGGAGTAATGCTTTGTGAAGTATGTACTGTTTTCCAAGTAGCTGCTGACATATCTCTAAGATAGGGATGTCCCTGGCCGCATAGAGGCATTGCTGTACCTCTGGTAGAGTGAGCCCTCAGGCCTGAAGGGAACCTACCCAGTTTTTGATAGCAAAATTGGATACAAGAGACAATCCACCTGGCAATTGATCTCTTAGTGGCAGGTGTCCTTTCCCAACCTCACCATAAGTGAGAAAGAGTTGGAGGGAGTCAAACCTGTGACCCTTAGGTACGCTCTATAAGTAACTTAGGCCCTCTTAACATCTAAGCTGTGCAGCCTCCTCTCGCCAGAGGAGATGATCAGTGAAGAACACTGGAAGAGAAATAGATTGATTAAGGTGGAAATCTGAAACCACCTTAGGCAAAAACTTCCTGTTAGTCCTGAGGACTACCTTATCCCTGTGAAAGGAGATAAAGTCAGTCTCCACTAACAAAGCTTGTAACTCACTTAGCGCCTGGCAGAAGTGATGGCTACTAGAAACACAGTTTTCCAAGTCAAGTACTTAAGCTCACAAAGACAGAGGTTCAAAGGGGTTGCATCAGCTGAGCAATGCAAACATTAAGATCCCAGGCAGGGCAGGGTCCCTGAATGGTGGATTAGTATGAAGCAATCCTTAAAAACTTGGAAAATACAGGGTGAGCAGAAAGAGAGAGGGCTTCCTGCTGAAATAAAGCAGAGACAGCTGCCAAATGCACTTTCAGGTAGCTGGTCTCAGTCCCAAAGAATTAAGATGGACCATATAGTCCAAGACAGTGGGCAAATCAGCAGATTCGGAAATATGCTTCCCTAGAGCACCATATGGAAAACTTTTCCATTTAGAGTTATAAGTAGCCCTAGTGGAAAGCTTCCTAGAAGCTTCCAAGATTTCGAGGACACCTTGAGAAAGGTGTGAGGTCAGCAAACTCTAACTCCTCAAGAGCCAGGCATTGAGGTTGAGGGATTTGAGACTCGGATACCAAACTCTCCCTGGGCCAGGTTAACAAATTGTGGTTCCTGGGGAGACATAGGGGAAGATGGACTGCTAAGGGCAGAAGGTGGGTACCAGGGCTGTCTGGCCCAATCTGGAGCAATCAGAATCATCTTGCAGGGTTGAGATCTGATTTTGACTAGCACCTTGAACAGGAGAGGAAGGGGAAGGCATAGAGAAACTTCCTTCCCAATTGAGGAGGAAGGCATCCAGGGGACTGAGCCCAACACTGGGGCCTGCAACAAAAAGTGGAAGTTGATGATTGTCTGGGGCTGCAAAAGATCTATCTGAGGGTGCCCCACCTGGCAAAAACTATCCCAGTACTGGGATCCAGTGACCATTCGTGATGGCCCTGGGAAATCCTGCTGAGAGCATCTGCCAGGACATTGTCCTTGCCTGGTGGGTGAACTGCTATGAGGAGGTGTTCAGGAATAAGCCAGAGACCACAACTTTATTGCCTCGTGCACAAGGCCGAAGACCAGAGTGCCCCTTGTTTGTTGATGTACCACATTGTAGTGGTGTTGTCTGTTCTGACCTGTACACTTTGTTCTGAACAGATGCAGAAAAAACCTGAAGTGCTAGAAAACAGCTCTGCGCTCCAACAGATTGATGTGGAGCAGAGATTCCTGAGGGACCACAATCCCTGGGTGGAGAGGTCGCTTATGTGAGCTCCCCATCCCAAAGGGACGATCTGTAGTAAGGGTCAAGGAGTGAGATAGAGGGATGAAAGGAACCCTTGTCTCAGATTGCTCTGATCCTGCCACCACTGAAGGCCTGGATCAGAGTTCAAGTTACTGGGATCAACTTGGATGAGGATCTCTTCTTTGAGACCAAAAGGCTCTCAAATGGAACTGAATGTCTCTCATCTGAAATCTTGCTCCTTGCACTACAGCTGTGGAAGCAGCCATGTGTCCTAGGAGCTGTAGAAAATGCCTTGCTTGTCCAGAGACCTGAAGGGTGAAGGAGGAGGCCAGGGCCACCAGGGTCCTTACCCTTTCTAGGGAAGGAAGGCTCTGGCTGCTTTTGTGTCCAGTTCGCGCCTATGAAGGTGAGTATCTGGACAGGTTCTAGAACTGACTTTGGAAGATTGAGAAGAAAGCCTAGAGAGGTAAGCAGCTGCTGGGTAACCTGCAGGTGTGATTTGACCTGGTCTGGAGACTGACCCACAATGAGCCAGTCATCTAGGTAGGGAAAGATGGCAATCTTTTGCCTTCTTAAATGAGCAACTGCTACTGCCAGGCATTTTGTGAATACCCTTGGGGCAGAGGTAAGGCCAAGGGCATTGCTTTGAACTGATAATGGCCTGAGGGCAGTTCAATCTGAGGTACTTTCGTGGGAGCTTCTGATAAGAACATGGAGTAGGCATCCTTGAGGTCCAGGGAAGCTAGCCAGTCCCCTGGCCTTAGAGAGGTAAAATCATTCCCAGAGTCACCATTTTGAATTTTGGTTTTAAAAGGTGCTTGTTCAGATATCTTAGGTCCAGGATGGGCTGCCATTCTCCTGTCCTTTTGGGGTAAGGAAGTACCTGGATACAGTCCCTTGCCCTGGTGTGAGGAGAAACCCTTTCTACAGCTCTGAGAGCCAGGAGGGTTGAGACTTCTGTTTCCAAAGCAAGAGTCTCTAGAGGATTTGCAGGAAAAGATCTGATTCTCATCTTTGGAAATTTTTGAAGCTGAGAATCAGACCCTGGCTTACTACTTCCAGGACCCACTTATCTGATGTTAAAGACTCCCAGTCCTGGACGAAGTAAGCCAGCCTGCCCACAGGTAATGGAGAATCGGCCTGGGTATGCCATCAGGGTGCCTGTTTGGCAGGGGCTTTAGGCTGAGGGGTGGGAGCAGGCCTGCTCGTGCCCCGTCTGCCTCCCCTCTGAAGAACCCCTCTGAACGTAAGCTGAAGAGGAGGCCTGGTTTGGTAAAAGGCCTGTGAAAAGGCCTGCCTCTACCCTGAGGGGCTGCCTCTGAGGAGTGGCTTGCCTTTCCTTGGCTTGTGAACTCCTATAAGTGGTTCTATATTCATCCATTTTTTCATATAATTCTCTGTCTGCTCCCCAAACAGAGAATTTCCCACCACAGGAAAATCCGTGGCATTAGCCTGGGTATCCTGTGACAGAGTAGTACACCTGAGCCAAGCCAATCTACGAAAAGCCACAGATGTAGCCATGACTCTAGAGGATACATCATTAGAATCCACTGCAGCATGGATGCACCTTAGATGCCTCAATACCATCAGCAGCCACCTGTTCCAGCTCCTTGGAAAGCTGGCCAGGGGCCTGTTTGGCAAAGCCATGACAGTATCCCATCTAGATTTCGGTATCTTGCAACATAGGCCATATAATTTGCCTGTCTGAGTCCCAAGGACGCTGCCATGTATTGTTTTTAGCCATGGCATCAATCTTCCTGAAGTCCTTGTCATGAGGATGTGAAGCCAGGAATATTAGCCTTATCATAGGCTGCAGCCTGAACTACCCCAACATGGCTGCATTGCTGTGAAAGAAATTCTGTATCAGGACCTGAAAAGTGTACCTCCTGTCCATCTTTTTATCCACAGGAGGCACAGAATTAGGAGCTTTTAAAATTTTATTGTTTGTTTCCTAAAGGATTTATGTAAGGAATAGACAATCTCCTGGACTCTGGGATATCCATCATCTCCACAAAGTCAGGCTCCTCTTGCTCATCCACAGCTTCCTCCAAAGGGAGCTGGAGGTTTCAACAACTTTTTATAAAACAGAAAATGAGAAGGGACTCGAAAGCCTAGGGAGACTCTCTAAAGGTCTGTCTGGGGAGATGTCCAGTTCAATGGGCACATCCAGACTTTTAAAATCACATTCACACTGTTCATAATCATCCTCCCCTCCTCTGGTTCATAAAACCTCTATATCATATTCTTGAACCGGTGGAAACCGCAGAACGACCTTTTGCCAGATAGTGGCGGTTCGGATGAACGAGAAAGCGACTGGACAATTTGGATCGCTTTGGCTATCTCTGCAGCAGTTGGAGAAAGAATTTTGACTCCACACCTGCTGATTTTCTAGATCTTCCCTTGTCAATCTTCACCATTCATTACTGCTTGGGTGTAAGCGGGAGCGGCGCACCCATCACGAAACTTTTTTTTTTAAAAGCTAGTACTAACAGCGCCGCCCTTGAGAGTGACGTCATACGAGGCGGCCGTTAAGTAGCGACAGACTCCTCCTCCAACTCAAGTTCTGTTTCTCCCCCGCCCGTCGAGGGTAGCACCAGCTTGCCGCGCTTCTGCTAACTGCATCACGACTCCTGATTTTTCCTCGAAGACACCGACGCCAACCGTAAGACTGTTCCTTTTCTTCCTAAAGCGGCGCCGGTGTGTTTCCTACTGTTTTCTCTCAATAGTTTCGCGTTATGTCCAGTTCCGGAGCTAAGCATTTTTCCAAGATGGGCGGCGCCCCTATCGTCGTGCTCCTGTGGCGGCATTTCTCCGTCTCGGACCGGCATGATGTCTTCTTCGTTGCCTGGGACCCAACCATGATATGGATTACGTCGGCGCTTGTTTCTCCATGGACCGCGTGTTGTCCTCGAAGTCCAGCGTTCAAGCTCGGCAGAGGCCCGCCGACCTCGGGGGCAGCGTCGCTCGAGGGACTCTCAGGTAAGGTCTCTAGGCCCTTCCCCAGGTCCCCTCCTGGGCCTATACGATCCGAGGAGGAGGGTCTCCTCGTCTTTTCTTGCGAGGAGGAGCCCCTTCTGCAGTGTCGGGGCGTCGTGGTCCCTCCCGGGGCGGGCGCCGACACCGCCTCGGCAGTCACCTCCTCGGAGGTGCAGGCTCCCCGTGTTGAGGCCCTCGACTTCTGGGCCTGGCACGGTGGACCCTCGGCGCGCGCCTTCGGTGCTGTTTTGGATCCTGGCGCCGTTCGCGGTGCCGGTGATTGAGACGGCACCGTTGGTGGCGCCGCTGGATCGGCACGGTGATCATGGCGGTGCCATTGGCAGCACCGCCTTGGGTCTTGTGCCCGTTCATGGCGCCGATGATCATGGCGGCGCCCGCTCACCTCCGGCACCGTTGAGCGGCCGTTGGCCTGCTCTTGCCTCCTTCCGATTGCCGGCTCAGTTTCCGGCACGGGAGCGGTGCCGTTGTCCTGCCGGGCGCCTGGTGGGTGGTTGGGAGTCAGGCCTGGCTATTGCCAGCGCTGGAGGCGAGCGGTGCCGCCATTGGTACCGGTGCCGTCATGGGCGCCTTGCCTCTGGGACCCTGGGGTGGCCAGCATCGAGGTCCAGCTGGTCTCGTCCTCCTTGGAGGACGATGATTCAGATGGACCCATCCTGGCACCCCACTCTTCGGAGTCTGGGTCCCCTGTGGCTAGAGGTACCAGGCGGCGCGGTGGGCCCTCCCTCTGTCCCCTTCCGTCCTCTCCTGAGGGCTCCCCGGCTGGGGTGGCTGGGGGTCCCGGGAGGGAGGCGTGGGGGTGACAGAGGGGAGGCTCCCTCTCCGGAGGCTGGTGACAGCTATCCCGGGGTGCTGTTGCCCTCTGGGGATAGGGGACGCTGCTGTCGAGGAGGAGAGCCCTCTCGGAGTCCGAGGGTTGAGGGGTAGAGGATCGGGCCTCGGTCTTCTTTGGCCACCTCGGGGGTGGCCAGGAGCGTGGCACGGGACCCGCCCCTCCCTCCGGGGCTCTAGGGTGCCCTCCGGCGGCGTTGTTGCGGGCTGCCCTTCTGGATCCATGCAGTCCGACGTCGTCACAGGGGAGGTTCTCCCCTGGGCTCTTCCAGGCTCCGCTTCCCCAGAGTTCCGTTTTGCGGCCTGGTCTGCTGTCCGGGACCCCTCCAGCTGGGGCTCCGTTCCCCAGATTCCAGAGCCCTGGCAGAGATCTGTTGCCTCCTTGTAGGTGCCCCTCTCCCATCTCTCTGCCCCACCACCCCGCTCCCAGGCCATGCGTCCCTACGGGTCCGTTATCTTGGGAGCAGTTCAGAGGTTCTCGTGCGCCTTCCCTCATATGTTAGATACATGCATGGCGGGTCTTTCGACTCTCCCCACCGCCGCAAGAGTCTTCTGGGCATTCCAGCTCCCCACCATCCTCGTCTCCCTCCTCTGAGGAGAGGAACCCCTGCTCATCTCTCCTCTGATGCTGATATCACGGAATATCAGCGTTTCCTTTCGAGGATGGTGAGGGATCTTAGGATTTCCTATGTTCGAGAGACAATACCGAACGGAGGCGCGTGAGTTCCTCGATGAATTCAGTGCCCAGCATTTGGTGGTACATTCCTGGCCTATCCCCTTCCAGGAGGCGTCTATCCGGTCCTGGCAGTCCCCAGCCGCTTCTTCTCCAGCCCGGCTGACTGTCAGCGAAGGTATTGTGCACCTCGAGTCTCTAGGTACCCTTCCCAACCCCCTCTGGTTTGGTCTACCTGGACACTCCTTCCGGCGCCGCTGCTGTGTGACCGCCACCCGGATCGGACTCTCTGCAGTTCGACCGTGGGGACGAAGAGTGTTCTCTTCTTCTCGATGCGGTTGCCTGTATTGCATCACATCAGGCTCACCACGCTGCATACAACCGGCATTTGTGGTCGATGATGTCCCAGCTTTTGGCATCAATGCCTGATACGAGCAAACCAGACAAGCCGTTGCCCTCTCCAGCGGTAGGCCTGGAGCTGGCAAGACACAAGCAAGGGCATCTTCCGGCGCAATGAGGTGGCTTCCAGGCTTGGGGACAGCGATCTGCATTAGGCGGACGGCATGGCTTCATCTCTCAAGGTTGTCACCCTGGCCCGGCGTGGGGTCATTCGGCTCCGCCTTCGGGGACCTGCTCTTCTCCTCTAGAGCTAAGAGGCTTTGCAGGGGCTCTCTCCGTCTCTCGTCCTCGGAGGCACCTCCTAGCTCTTCTCCCACTTGAGCTTCTGTGAATAAGCCAGGGTCTTCCCTTCTGTTTCTCACCAACAGGAGGCTGGGAGTCTTGTTCCCTCAGGGTCTTTTATCCCTTCCCCTTCGGGAAGAGGAGCTAGTACTCACCCAAGCAGTAATGAATGGTGAAGATTGACAGGGAAGATATGAAAATTACGTACCTACCGTAATTCTTGATCTTCTCTTGTATCTTCACCATTCTACAACCCATCCACCACCCCCCAGTGGCCTCCTCCTGTGGCTTCTCCCCTCCCGTCTCCTTCCTCTCTCTGCAAATATAATAAAAAATAAAAAAAAAAAGGGAAAATTACTTCCAATTTTTCCAAAAAAAAAATATATTTTTTTTAAAGGGAGCCTTAATTCTAATCAGAAAATTATTTACTCTAAGATTCTTGGGCGTTTGCTAGAATTGCAGTGTGGTGATCAGGCTGCACACCTATCTCTTTGCCATACCTTCTGGCGAGATACTCCTGGGGCTCCTGCCTGACTCTGTCTATACAGTTTAGTCCTGCAATTCCCTGCTACCAGCTCTTAAGCCCTAGAATCACAACCCCTTATTCTTGCCTTGCAGAGCAGAGAGCGAGTACGATTATTTTCCTTTCTGAAAAAAAAAAAAAAAAAAACTGAGGAACTCTCTCCGACTGCTGAAAGGCAATCCCTGGCATTAGGGTCATGCTCCTAAAGCCTGCAAGTTATCTCTGTCAAAAAAAAAAAAGGGAAAAAGAAATGAAGAAAAATTCTTTCTTATAATAATGTAGTTAATTAATTTCCCTTCAAGTGTCCTTCTTGGACAGTTTACAGAAAAGCAGTGCTAACCATGACCAATTCTCACCAGTCTAAGCCTCTGGCCCTGCCTTGGCAAGTCCGATTGAGTTCCATTTCAATACCTATAAACCGCCTGAAAGAGCTAGATTTTCTATTTCTAAACCCTTGAGCAGCTCTTACATGCTGCTACAGGTTTATCCTTTCCTACTCGGGTGTCCTCCAGTTAAAGGCCTTTTCTCGGCCAGGGCGACAGTTAGGATCAAGGACCATGGCATGTTGAGGTCAAGGACTATGCCCTTCTGAGTCTGTCTAGCGGGTTTGGTGAACCTTCTGTTCAGCCCCTATCACCGAGATTCTTGCTCCCCTGCTAATCGAGCCTTAAGCTTTTCCAGCTAACTATGCTCGTTGGGCATTCTGGTCTCTTCAACATCCATCTTTCTCTTCCTCTTCTTCTCCTTCTTCTTTCTTCCTCATTCCTTCTCCTTCCTTCTCTCTCCTCCTAGAGTCGCCCAGGTAAGGAGGCCCTCGATCCTAGGTTGTAATGTTCTTATCTCCTCTGTCCTTTCTCCATCGGCTTATTCCTTTTCAGTTCATTCTTCCTTACTTTGCTATCCCTTGGCTACCTTACCTCATCTCTCTTTTCTATGCTTCGCTTTTTGCCTCTCCGGCTCACAGAACTGAGTTGGAGGAGGAGTCGTCGCTACTAATGGCCTCGCGCATATGTGTAGCGTCACTCTCGAGGTGGTGCCGTTCAGTACAACAAAAAAAAAAAAAAAAAAAAGCTTCCCGTGACGGGTGCGCGCCTCTGGCTTACACCCAAGCAGTAATGAATGGTGAAGATACAAGAAAGATCAAAATTACGTAGGTATGTAATTTTCATTTCTCTTTGCTGGAACTGGCTCCTCTGAGTCAGCTTTTCGTTGCCCGAGGAAGTCTCGCCCTGGTCAGAGGCACTCCCTCCAGTTCGGTTGGCACCGAACCGGGCTGCCCATCCGGGTCAGCGGACTTTTGACTCTCGTTCCCTGAGCCTACCAACTCTCTTATCTAGGGTAGCTGCAGGGAAATTCTTACAAATCTGACAGTCTGCATTGAGGGTGGTCAAACCCCAGACAATAAACACATGTGGTGTGTAGGTCAGCCTTGGCAAAGGCTTTACAGACACTACAGTGTGAAACCCAATGGGCCAGTTTTTCTTTTGGGTTTCTCCAGACATAATGCCAGCCCTAACCAAAAACTTGCCCTTTTCCGGCCAAATGCCAGGCAAGACACCCTTATCGGTTCCTCAACCGTGTCACGGGTCGTGGAAAAACCGTAATGAAACTGCTTTTTTAGAACCGATAGGAACCGGAACCGCACTCTAAATAGCTTTAAATGATTTTAGAAAAGTTTTAAAACAACCTGATCGGTTCAAAACCGAACCGATAAACATTTGCAAGTTCCACACGAAATAAACCTGTCTATTACTTACAATACCACAGACAGAGCTTGAACCGATCGGTTTCGCGGTTAAAATAATTATAATCGTGGTTGAATTTAACTGAGAAAACACTTTTAAACCGAGAATGAACCGAGCAGTAGGAGGAATCGAGCGACTGTTCAGTGAGGCAGAGTAAAGAATCTAACAGTTTCAGTTTGAAATTATCCAGACAGAGCTTTTCTAACCGAGTTTGCGCTCCAAGTTCCATGCCTGGCATGGAGTTAACTCTTTCACCTCCGGAGCAGTTCTAAGGCTGGGACAAACTGCAATGTCATAATATAGCAAGACTTCATGTTGTTTGAAAGTAAATGTATGCATCTGTATGTTTTAATCCAAGAATGATATATAGTACTCTTAATGGTTCTATTATGTGCCAAAATATGCAATAAACTTGAATTTAAAAAAAAGACCTGGATACAGGACTCAAACTTCTACGCTCTCCAGGGTCCGTGTCCCCAAGGAGCTCTTTCTCCGTCCATGGTACACGCCTCGGGAACAGCACATCAGGACATTGCCCTTCCGGACATTCATAATCTTCCTGACGAGTGGGCAGACGATGACAATGATGATGATGATGAGGATGCTGACAAGTCATGGAGGATGCCTTGGAGGAACCAGAGGGCCTGAAAGGCAAGGTTCCCCCAAGTCCCCTCTGGGGACCCTGCCTTCTCGATCTTCTGAGGTCCATGAAAGCCTTCTTCGACTGGGAGTTGAGGATCAAGACCCCATGAGACAGACTAGCTGAACATCTGGACTTAAGAGTCTCTGTCTCCGGTCCCCATTCTTCCCTGGATCGGGCCTCACCTCTGCCATCTGGCAGATGCCTCATTCTTTCCCAGCTGTCCCTAAGAGGGCGGACAGGATATACCGTGTCAAGGGAAGCTCCTTTTCTTAAGACGCATCCTAAGGTGGACTTCTGTCGTCATTTCAGCTGCTCATGATCGCTCCACCGCACCCAAGCACATGAGCATCTCCTCCAGACACAGAGTTAAGACGGACCAGTTTGGCAGGAAAGTTTATGCTTCACCCACATGTGTGCTCAAATCAACTATGTGGCCCACATGGTGTCACACCAAAAGGCTACCTTAGCCAGGTTAGAGGCCCAAGTCCAGTCGATGGAACCCTCGAGCCTCAAAGAGGAGCTTGCCAAGGATCTTCGCCTCTCGCTTCTCCTGTAGGTATGCTTTGTGAGCCACATACGACTCCATCGATTCTGTAGCTCGCGCTCGGCAACTGCCACCTCCTTAAGGCAGCATTCCTGGCTCTGCATCTAGTGGCCTTGCCAGCGAGGTACAGTCTCGTATTCAGGACACCCCTTCCGGGCTTGGTGCTTTTGGTGGCAACACCAACACATTATTACTGATCTCCAGGACAGAGGTCTCGCCTAAGATCAGTAAGGTCCATGTACCCGATCGGCACTCAACAGCAGCAACAGCCCTTTCGGAATAGGACCTGGAGGTAGAGGAAGCAGGCCCTGCTCGGCGCCAGGGCAAACGCAAGTCCACGGGTTCCACCACTCCTCCGGCCTCCAAGAACCAGAGATGTTCAGGGTGTCTCTGAACATCCTGCCACTTCTGACTCCTGTACCCACTAACTCCTCAGTCTCATGAAGAGGAGCAGGTGAGGGAGGTTCACCAGAATGTGCAGGAATTGAAGGCGATAACCTCTGACTCATGGGTCCTGCAGTTGGTGTCCGTCGGACACACTATATGTTTTGGAAATTCCTCCAGAATCTCTGCCAAATCTTCTTACTCAGGGATCAGGCTCTTCTCATTCAGAAGTTCAAAGCCTCTTGCTCAAGGAAGCAATAGAGCACGTTCTCCTCCGGCCAGCGGGTGGGGGTTCTACTCCCATTTTTCCTGGTTCCAAAAAGACAGGAGACTTCAGACCCATTCTAGACTTGAGCAGCCTCAATCACTTTGTTGAGTACAAAAGTTCAGGATGCTGAAGCCCCAGAGTCATCTTCCACTCCTTCTGGAGAATCATTGGTTGTGTGCTCTGGACATGTAGGATGCTTACCTGCACATCCCGATCTTCCCCAGCCACCGCCTGCTTCCTGCGGTTCTAATTCCAAGGGAGCACTTTCAGTTTCGGATACTCCATTTTGGTCTGTCTTTGGCCCTCTGGTATTTACCAAGTGCCTAGTGGTGGTGGCAGCCTCTTTACGCCACCAGGGTATTGCAGTTTTCCCTTACCTGGACAATTGGCTGATTTCAGCCCTGTCCAGGGACTCTTTCCTGGAGGCTCTCTCCTTACCCTGGACCTCTTTGGCAGACTGGTGATTACTGTCAGTATTCCTCATTCATCCATTACATAGTCCCAAAGACTACAACTCATTGGGGTGGTTTTAGATACGGTCCAATGCAGAGCCTTCCTTCCTCCAGATAGGGTGGAGACCCTGATCCATCAGGCTTCGTGGGTGGCTTCGTCCAGGACCATCCGGCCCGGGAGATCCTCCGCTTTCTTGGCCTGGAGGCAGCCTCCATCACTACTGTTCCCTGGCGAGGCTCCACATGAGCTACTCAGTGGTCCTAGTGGGTGCAGTGGGATCAACTGCTGGATGACCTGGACCATCCGGTCCTGGTGTCGCCAGCAGTTCAGAAAGAATTGCTGTGGTGGAGGGACCACTGCAAACTTTCCTTGGTCTTCCTTTCAGGGCCCAGCTCTTCTGGCATCCCTAATGACAGATGCATTGAACATGGGATGGGGAGCACATCTAGGGGCACACCAAGCTCAAGAACTGTGGTCCAGCTTGGAGGCATCATTACACATCACAGTTCTGGAGATGAGGGTGGTCTTGTATGCCTTCCAGGCCTTCCAGACCCTCCTTCCCAAGGGATCATTGCTGTTCCAAAGGGACAATATGTTGGTAGTTTGGTACCTCAACAAACAAGGAGGAACTCACTGTACTCCTTGTGCAGGGAGGCGATGAGTGTGGAACTGGGTGGTCCAGCACGATGTGACCCTAGTGGCTGTGCATATTACAAATGTTCAAAATATCCTGGCAGACAGTCTCAGCAGGTCTTGGACCCTAACTCATGAATGGGAATTAAATCAGGAAGTGGCAGAATCTCTTTCCTAAGATGGGGGCTCCCGGAAATTGACCTTTTGCCTCCCAATACAATGCAAACTTTCCCAGTTTTTGCTCGCTCATTCCAGGGCATGGTGCTTTCTGGCACAACGCGTGTCTCTCCCATTCTTTAGAGGGTCCTTCTCAAGCTTCAGGCAGGGAAGGCGAGGATGATTCTCATCGCCCCTTTCTGGTCGAAACAAATTTGGTTTCCACTGCTACTGTAGCTATCGAGGGAACCACCGGTTCCACTTCCACTGACCCACAACCTCTTGACTCGGCATCAAGGTCATCATGATCATCCAGGGCTCGGACCCTGCATCTTCATACGTGGCTCCTGCAGACAGCGATTTCTCACTTGGGTCACCTCTGAGTAGCTTAGGTTCTTTAGTGGACAGAAACCCTCCACTCGTTCCACTTATGCCATGAAGTGAAACGTTTTTCCATCTGGGAGACTTCAAGAAGTGGAACCCTTTCTTGTTCTGCCCCACAAGTCATGGAATACCTCCTTCATCTGTCAGACTCAGGTCTGTCATATTCTTTCTTGAAGGTCCACCTTTCGCAATTTCAGTGTACCACAAGCTGATGGATGGTAAACCCGTGGTTCAGTTGGAGATCTCAAAACCTTTCTGAAATGGATCCTCCATCTGAAACCCCCATCTGCAGCCCAACCCCACCTTGGGATTTGAACTTTATGCTGAGAAGCTTACTCTTTCCTCATTTGAACCATCCATGAGCTGTGACTTGCGCTTCCTTTCCTGGAAGACATTATTTTAGTTGCCATTACATCAGCTCGAAGGATTTCGAGCTTCACGCCTGGTTTGTAAAGAGCCTTCTTATTTTCCACATGGACCAGGCGGTCCTCAGGACAGACTTAAGTTTTTACCTAAGGTGGTGTCAGAAGCCACACTGAACCAGTAGAGCTTCTCCACTTTACTTTCTGTCCCTTCTCGAACAGAGGTGAGGCACTCCTGCACACCATGGACATCCATCGGATCCTTTGGTGCTACGATAGAACCAAGGATTTCCATAGCTGCGATCAGCTTTTTGTTTCTTTTGCCCCAGGTCAAAGGGTAAAGCAGTTTCAAGCAGTGCCTTTCCAAATGGTTATGCAACTGTATTCGGTATTACTAAAAGTACAAAAAGACTGCGGGTCCCATCAGAGGTCATTCTACTAGAGGCATGGCTGCTTCCGCTGCTTTTTGCAGACTGTGTCTGTGGCTGATATCTGCGCTGCAGCCACTTGGAGTTCTGTCCACACTTTTCCTAAACACTACAATCTGGACATTGCTTCTAGGTAGAGGGCTGGCTTCAGCCTAGCTGTCTTGCAGGGCCTTCTGTCCTAGGCTGGGTCCATTCTGGTTCCCAGATCTTATCTGTGTCAATCTTCACCATTCATCACTACTGGGTACTGCACTGGAGCTAGGCCCCTGCAGGAGACTTTTTTTTTTCTGTCCCTCTGGGTGGAGTCGGACGAGGGTTAGCACTGCCCCAGAGGCCAACGTTCCATGTGGTGCTCGCGGGTTGGCCGTTATCTGCGCCGACTCTGCTCCAGCCTCAGTTCTTCTTCTCCGCATCAAGTGTAGACCTTGTGTGGAGACCACAAGCAAGTGCATAGTTCATGTTTCACGGCCTATTTTCACCAGTTAGTTCTCAGTTCTGTTTTGTCCTGCTCTTCATGCTCCTGGTGCGGCAAGACCGTTTCAATTATTTCAAAGTGGTGTCAAGTACTGTTTTTGTTGTTTTACCGTGCAGTCATGTTTTGTCCCAGGGCAAGAAGTCGTCAAGGTGGGCGGTCACCAATGTGTCAGTGCCCTGTGGCGGCTTTATTCCATGACGGACCAGCATGACGTTGCACTTCCTGCCTCGGCCCATCCCACATGGACAAATGCAACGCCTGCTTCTCAGTGGACTGTCGAGTTCTTGAGATGCAGCGTTTAAAGTCGGACATGCCCCGCTGACTTTCGGGGGTGGTTCACAGTCAGCGTGCCAAAGTCAGGACTCTTGACCTTCCTCTGGGTCCTTCTCGGTCTTATACAGCCGTGGAGGAGGGACCTCCGCCTCTTCCAGCGTTGCCGTGGCAGGGGCTCCTTCTGCAGTGCAGGATGCCCAGTCTGCCCCTCTCAGGGGCGAGCGGGAGCACCACTCTGGCAGTCGCCTCTTGAGAGGCGAATGCCCCGTGTCACGTCCTGGGGCCTCTGGATGTCCCTCGGCATTCGCGGCACCGGGATGTCGGCAGTGCCACTGAGGTGCTGATGCTGTTTCTGGTCTCAGTGCCATGCTCAGCACCAGGACTGAAGTCTGCACTACTTGACTTGGTGCCTTTTGCGGGCGCAGGGGAAGGGGATGGTGCTGGCGGTGCCACCTTCGACACTGGTGCCGTTTGCAGCCGGGGAGGAAGGCGCTTTGATGCAGTTTTCTGACTCAGCGCGGTTCAAGGCACCGGGAAGGACTGCGTGTTGGGTGCAGTGTTGCACTTTGCTCCACTGCCGCCTTCTGGTGCTGAGGGTGGTCTGACTCATGGTTCAGGAATTGGTAGGATTGGGAGTCATCTGGCATCGGGTCCTCTGTGTTCCACCTCTTTGGAGGGGACTCCAGGTCTGATCTGGATTGGCTTCCGGTTCTTTGGAATCTTCCAATCCTCTGTGTCCAGCACCTCGGCCTCCCTCTGTGGGTCATCGGACATTGCTGACCGGTTCTGGGGTCAGTGGGACTGACCAGCCGGCAGTGGTCCACGAGGCCACTGATGTGCAACCCAGGGCCACTGACGATCTGCTCCTTCAGCTGGGGCACCCCTTCCTTGGTGTTTTTGGACAGTCCGAGTTTGAAACAGCCTCGGACACCCCAGGAAGGAGGAGGGTCTGTACCCTGGTTGGATTCTTTGGAGTCCACCATGAGTTGTCAGTTGCCTAGGCTAGTGGCTATGAGAAAGAGGGCCTCTCTCAGAATCTGAACGGTTTAGGGGTCAGGGGTTTGGCGCGTGCGGCCCTCACTGGGACCCATCTGGGTTCTGGGAGGAGCCATGTGCAGACCCTCACCCTTCCCTGTAATGCTTCTGGAGGGACCTTAACTTTGGAGGTCAGGGGCCATCCTTCTGGACTCACACTGTCCGGTCACCTCACGGTGGGGATTTCGTCCCATGGGCACAGCTCTGACTGTTCGATCCGTTGAACGGTTGTTAGCTGCTGGGACCTCCAGGTCTCCCTCCCTGTTGGGAGCTCCTCTAGGCCCCTTGCCCTGCCCTGACAGAAGCCGTTCTCCTGCTGCTAGGAGCTTGGCCCCATTCCTCTGCCTCTGTCTCCGGCTAGCCCAGGTATTCCGGAGTCCTACAGGACTTCTTACCTGGGAACAGTTCAAGTTTGCTGCACATTTTCCTACCTACCTTAGTGCCTTGGACCAGCAGGTGTTCCACCATGCTTCCATGCAGCTGAACTCTGAATCTCTGAGCTAGTCAGCCTCCTCATCCCCCGCCTCGGAGTGAGAGGAGTTATCTGTCCACATCTCCCCAGTATCTGATCTTTCTTTGTATCGGGCTGATGCCAGATGAGCTCCATCTCACCCCGTCCCCTGTGAGCAATCCTGAGCATGCAACTCCTGCCTTTTTAGACGCAGTACAGTGCGGCTAACCTGGTGGCTCCCGCCTAGCCTGTCCCCTTCTGGGAGGTGTCATATCGGCTTTGGCAGCATCCCTTCTCCACTGTTCCAGCCCAGAGGGACCCATGCCAACGGTATTGCGCCCCCTGGGCTCTCCAGGTACCTTGCCTCATCCCCTTCAGGTTTGACATGCCTGACACCCCTCTGGGCCTCGTGCCCGCACCATGACCAGCCCCCAGACTCGGACTCTGTGGGTTTTGATTTCTGGGGGAAGGACCTTCTATTCGGCACTGATCCTTCTTTCTATAGCTGCACATTAGGCCCACTATGCTTCCTATGGCAGGTTCTTGTGGTTCAGGCTAGGACAGCTCCTAGCCTCGATGCCTGAATCGAAGGAAACCAGGCAAGCCATTGCCCTCTCTGCTTAGGACCTGGAGCTAGCAAGACACCAAGCAAGGGCATCTTATGACGCCAACAAGGTAGCCTCCAGAGTTATAGGGACAGTGATCTGCATTAGATGGATGGCATGGCTTGGCTTATCCTGGTTGTCACCTCTGGCCCGGCGTAGGGTGGTTTCCTCCGCCTACTGGAGAGCCACCTTTTCTCCCGCAGTGTGAGATGGCGTCTTTTGGGGCACTTTCCCTCCCCACTGGGGTTCCAGTCTCACCCAGACCAGTCTCAGGCCTCCCTAGGCCTGTAGGGTTCTTCCCTCCGGTGACTCCCCACTGGAGGCTAAGGGACTTAGTCCCTTAGGGACGTATTGGCCCCCTTCAGGGGCTCAGTACTCACTCAGTAGTGATGAATGGTGAAGATTGGCACAGATAAGATATGAAAATTACATACCTACCGTAATTTTTGATCTTTCTGTGTATCTTTTTTTTTGAGAGGAGAAGTCACCACAGTATGATGCACTGCATGGTGAGGCCGTTAGGCACACCCAGACTTCTCCTCGTCCCAGTTCTGTAAGCCGGAGAGGCTAAATAAAGGAATTAGAAAGATAAGAGCAAGGCAAGAGAGCCGAGAAATAGTGAAAGGAAAGGAAACAAACTGAAAAGAAATAAGCCGAAAAGAGGACAGGAAAGAAAGAACCCAGTCCTAAGGGAACGAGGGCCTGACTCCTTGGGTGGCTCTGAGGAAGGAACAGGTAAAGGGAGAGGACACAGTAGGAGAAGAAGGGTAGTGGGGGAGGGAAAAATCTGCCACAAATTTTGGGTGAATTGGCTTGAAGCTTACCAGCTTGGATCGAAAACAAGGGAGCAAGGATCCCATCAGACAAAACTGGTTTAGATGGTTCGATCGAACCTTCTGCACAGCTTGGCACGAGAGGCAGATTTCCCACGATTCCATTACCCTATTACCCATCACTAAGCTGAGAGCTCACAGATTGTCCAAGGAAAAAATCTGTTCAAGAGGAAAGAGCCCCTAACTAGGTGTAGGGGAAAAGACCCCACTAGTATACAGCCAAATGATTAAGTACCGAGGGGGTTTGGAAAAATAGAGAGAGTGAAGGAAACTCCTTCTGATTCTCTGGCTGAAGGCAGGGACAATGGTACCAGACCACCAGTTCAAAGTTGGTAATTTTCAAATCCGGTTAGAAATTTTCTTTTGACTGGCCCGATTTGCATTTGTAAAAGGCAAGATTCAGAACTTACCGTAATAGTAGATCTTTGAGAGAGGTTCCTTCAGTAGGTCATATTTTTCCCTCCTCCTCCCCCTCATTTTATTTCTTATACAGGACTCCAAATCCTGTTTGCTCCTGCTGTCAGTCCTCTTCCTGGCTCTGGCAGAACTGGAGAAGGGGGACAGCCCATTGGCATCAGCCATGCTGATGTTGGTCACGTGACGTTGGCTGGGCTGTCCCTCGCAGGGATTGCTAGAAAAGTCTGAGATGTGGCCCGATGCCAGGTGGTACCAGTCCTATATGTAATGACCTACTGAAGGAACCTCTCTCGAAGATCTACTGTTACAGTAAGTTCTCACGTAACTACTTTCTGTCGGATGCCCTCAGCAGAATCACCACGAGTGGTCACTCAATAGGCAGGTCTTGCAGGTGTTTTTCAAGAGATGGGGCATTCCAGAGGTGGACCTCTTCACAGCCTCAGACAATCACCAGCTGCCACAGTTCTGCTGCAGACTTCCTGTGAGGGGCACAATCCTCCCACTGGATGCACTGCTGCTGGACTGGACAGGAAGTTCCTATATGCCTTCCCTCCCTTCCCTTGCTGCTAAAGTTGCTGAAGAAGCTCGGATCCCAGCCAACAATGATGATCCTCATTGCCCCAGACTGGGCCTGGCAGCCCTGGTCCACTCTAATTTTCTCCATGTCAGTAGCCAAGCCAATCATCCTCCCAGGAGGCACAATCTACCGACATCCTCTCAGGGCAGGATCCTTTACCCCAACCTCCAGTCACTCAGGCTCAAGGCCTGGCTCTTGAGGACTTATGCCAGTTTGCATCTCTCAGAAGGGGTAATGGACATACTCAGTTTTGAGAAAACCTATACCTCCAAGTGGAAAAGGTTATCTTCCTGGACATAAAGTCTCCACCACTCATTCACACTAATGGGATCTGTGCCGAGGCACTAGGACTCCAGGGAGCAAACTTTGCTAGAGGGTCAGCGCCAGAGATGGAGCCATGAGGAGTGGCACCATGACCTCAGCTCATGCAGTAATGACTATCTCGGTGTCAACCCTCCAACCTCCTCAGTTTCTTTTTCCGTCGTCGAGTGCACTTTCAGTGACGACGCCGTCATCTGGGAGTCAAACGTCAAACCAGCAGCATAGTTTTAAATTTTATTGTTTTGTAATAATATCTCAAATAAAGTACGCTTAGTTTATTTATTCTTATTAAAAGGAAGAGGTCTCAGCCTACATTGACGGGTCGACCATGAGCAGGTCAGGTGACGGTAGGAGGCTTGTATGAAAGCTGTTCAGTCAGCCGGGCTGGGTCCGTCACCGCCTTCTCCAGAGGAGGATCTGACAATGGGCGGTCCAATGCCCGAGGAGGTGGGTGGTTCCCATAAAGCATAAAAGTAAGCGGTCGCACTCTTGGCACCATTCGCCTCAAGGTCTTCCTGATATGTCTGGAGCATAGGCAGTCGGTTATTAGGCTAGTTGCCGGTCTCCTTTCGGCGCCGTTTCTGTTTCCGGTCGCTGATGTCTCTGACATGGAGCCCTATCCCATCCTCTGGTAGGTCTTCAGATGAGCAGTTTTATCAGTGGGCTGCTCTTATGGAGCAATGGGCTCGGAGGTTGGTCCAGCTGCCTGGCCAGGTCACTCCAGGGCCTTCGGGCTTTTGGAGATCAGGTAGGGCAGTTGGGCCTCCCAGTCACGCAACACCATCTTCGTGCCGCCGACTCTGCGCTTAGGTGTTTCCCTCACATGGCTGTGGTGCAGGGGCCAAACCAATGCCTTTATCTCCTGGTATTCATCCTTCTTTCTCCTCAAATCCTGTTTTCAGAGCCTTGGGATGCTTTCAACACCTTTGGCATCAATGGCGCTTGAGCATCATCTTTGGCGTCCGATGCATCTGTCGGCATCATCCTTGGCGCCATTGGGGTTGTCAGCACCGTGCTTTCGTTGGCACCGTCGCCTTGGTGCCGTGCATCATCGGTGCCATCCGCGCAGAAGCTGTCGGCAGCACCATCCTCGGTGCCGTATGGTTTCAGCGCCATCTTTGGTGCTGTGTGGCTCTTCGCGCCTGTTTCTTTCTTGGAGTTATGCCTGTTAGGCCATCCAGTCTTCAGAGCTCTTCTTCTTTGAATCCTTTCCTTCCTCATTTCCTTCTGATTTTCACTCCTTTCCTGTCCATGTAGTCCCTCCGGGCTGTCAGGAGATGACATTGAGCCTGACCCAGACCTTCATCTGGGTGATGATGGGAAGGAACAGGATCTAATCGTGCTGCAGAGCCTGTGGTCAAGGACCTGTCATTTAAGTCTCTGCTGTAAAACTTGAATTCCACTCTTCTCTCCAGACTACAGATATCGATCCTGGGAAACTGTTAAGACTCCAATACCTCCATGTTCCGGAGATCCCTATGGATTTGACTCCTACGGTACAGCCCTCCTTGAGATGCTTCTCAAATGGTATGGAATAATCCTGCTCTCATTCCTTCTGTGGCTAAGTCCATAGATAGAAAATATGCTGCTCCCAAGGATCAACCCATTTTGGCATCCCAAGCCTTTGCGGATCCTATTGTAGTCTTCGCAGAGAATGATAAGGTCATCCTTCCCAGACTACTATAGCTTGACCTATAAACAAAGAATCTCATAAGATAGACACTTTAGATAAGACAGTCTTTGCTGCTTCCACCCTAGGTATCCGTGTTGCCAGCTACCAAGGCTATTTAGCTCAATATGAGTATATTCTTTGGCATTCGCTCAAACAAATGGTTGAAGCTCTACTGGAGTTGAACACTAATTCGAGCTTCTTCAAACCATAACCAGGGGTATAGAGTCTAACAGCCAGCAGGTTAAAGCAGCTATGGAGCGCTTGATACTGCCTCGGCGGCGGCGGCGGGCATTTGTACCCGATGTCATTCCTGGCTGCGCACTTCAGGTTTCACGAATGATGCCCAGCAACAGGTCATGGCGTTGCCTTTCGATGAGTGTATCTCTTCGGCCGTCAAGTAGAACAGGCTCTAGAGCCACACAAAATACGAGGTCAGCCATTAAATTGTCTCGACCTCCTCCGCTCCCTCTTGAGGGGTGTTAACAAATGCCAGTTCTAGGGACATGGATATGTTGTTCATCCACACTGTCTGGCAGGTTCCTTGCCACTTTAAATCTTGCCGGAAGATCTTCAAGCTGGCTCCTCCCACCCACCCGGTGGTAAAACTCTCAGCTCCGCCCCATGGCGCCAGATCTTCCTTACGGCGGAAGCTCAGGTTCCCTCCTTAACACTCTGCATGATAGACTGGATCCTAATTCTTCGGTTCGCCGAAACTCATTTTAAAATTTTCAAGACTTCGTCATCTTTCCCTGCAGCTGCGATGGACAAATCGACTGGTTTTGGCGGTGCCCTTGTGGGCAGAAGATGTCCAGGACGGACCTACACTCCCGTCGTCTGCCTACGGCCCTAGAACGCGGCCCATGAGGCCTGCGAGTCATGCCGCTCACGGCCAACATCCTGGAGGACCGCGCCGTCCGTTACAGCTTGGGCGCCCAATAGCGCTACCCACGGTTAAGTCGAAGGAGGCCCATTGGGCGGTTACATGGCAGCTGGCTCGGCTGAGCAACTCGAGCAGATGATCACCCGAGGAGGAGGCGGCCCAGGCCACATCATCCTCTTCCTTGGTCATGGCATTTGTCCCATACTCTGGGTACCTCGTATTCAGCTCGTTCAAGGAGCTTTGCCAATCCCTTTCCACGAATGGAGGGGCCATCGGGACCTTCCTCTCGGTCCAAAAGAAGGACTCTGAGGGGTATGTCCCATCGTGAGGCGTTCGTGGGAGGCGGGAGAGGTCTCCTTCCCGGACACCCTACTGTGGAAGCTTTGGTCGAGGTTGCGGCTAAGGCAGCTGGCTTCTGGTGTCCCCATCAGGCCAGCCAACCCGAGACTCCTCGGCCGACGCAGTTGAGATCTTTCTTGACCCATCGGACGGGTTGTCCGACTGGTGAGGCCGACAACCCTTCTGCACCGTTCCCCGGTGGAGACCGAGGATCTGCCTGCGCCCGTGCAGCAGTCCCTGATTAAGGCTTCGAGCAGAGGGAAGAGCGGGTGTCCCCGCCTTCCCAGATCCATCCTCAGAAACACAGAGGCTCTCGGTCTCAGTCTTCGCCTCGGTCCAGCTGATCCCGGCCGACATCGGCAGTCCTGTCTCGCACCAAAGTAAGCGGGCGCCACTGCTCATCCTCGTCTTCTTCCTTGAAGAGGAGAGGCTTCGGCGCAAATTGCGAGACGCTAGGAGGACCTGATGTGGCAGCAGTTACTTCTGTCTGGGAACAAGCCGGCCGCTGTCACCTTCCCCGCCATCAAGTGGCTGTCACCCAAGCGGCCGAAACAACCCCTTGCTTGTAGCTGAGGTGCCCAAGCCTGGGCTGGTTGTTTGGCCTAAACCCGCTGCTCCACCGATGAGTGGAACCTCTGCCTCCACAACCAAATCAGGGCGCCCGACTAGGACTCTTCAGTCGGGTCAAGGCCTGCCCCATTAGGTTGTCCGGGTCACCCCGCTGCCGACCGCTCTTGGCAGGTGGAGGTGCCCAGGCCCCAGGCAGCTCTTTCGCAGACTCCTCCGAGTCCAACGACAACTCCTCCTGTTCTCCAGGCCTGTTGACCTGGAGTCCTCCAGGGCCAGTGATTGGATGAAAGCCCATCGTCCTTCATGGGTTTGCTTCGCTCATCTCGGAGTCCACCGGGATGCAGCTTGAGCCCATATCCAAATGGGCCAAGTATCCCTGACGGAGATACTAGACCGAGGAGATTCCCCACGGAGGCCTTTCTGGTGGCTGAAGCCATTGTTGGCCCAGCCTTGGAGCTTTGGCAGTGGCCTGCTTCCCTGCCCTGCGCCTTGACCAGGATGGCCAGGAAGTATCGCGGTCCCTACTGGCTTTTGCCTGGCTTTCAGAACACCCCTCTGCGGAGGGGTTGAACACAGCTGCCCAGCCTCGGGAATACTAGGGATGTGGGACAAGCCCTCGATGAGGAGTCCAAAGCTGGACTACGCCGGGTGCAAGGTGTACCTGCAGCCTCCCTTGGCCTCCGCCAGGCCAGCTCGGCCGTGCTGATGGCACACTTCTCCCACGCCTTATGGGCTCCCTGGATGAGGTGATCCTTCATCTCCCAGCCGACCTGCAGACCACGGTCCGGCAGGTGCAGGACCAGGGTAGGGCAGTGGCTAAGCAGCAGCTCCAAATGGCTCTGGACATAGGAGACTCCTGGCCAGATCAGTTGCGTGCTGCGGTGGCTATGCATTGCAGAGCATGGCTGAGGATATCCCACCTTCATGGCAGATACCCAGCACAATTGGCGGATGTCCCTTCCTGGGGACCGACCTCTTGGCCCTGGTGGAAGGTCACCTCTAGCGGATTGAAAAGTTCAGTGCCACTCTGGACTCAGTCACCTCTGCCCAGAGGACAAAACCGACAGCAGCAGCACAAGTCCCTTTACCCTTCTGCGCCTGTGCACCGCCCAACAGCACCAGCACTAGGCCAGTAGGCTCGCGCTTGGCATCCCAAACCCAAGCCCGGGCTTCCTCCAATAGGAAGCAGGGAGGAAAGGTCCAGGAGGTCCCTCGGCCGGTCACTCCTCCAAGCCTGACCAGTGCGGGTTGAGTGGTGCCACTTCAGCCTTCGCCACTCCCCGGGTTCCCCCATGGGGGGCGGCTCCCGCCACTTCCTTTCCACCTGGTCCGCTATCACCACGGACCGCTGGATGTTGGAGTTGGTAGGAAAGGGTCTCCTCTGGAGTTCGAGCAGGCCCCACCCTTCTGAGCCATCGCCCCTCGGGGCCACGGGGTCCGCAGCCTCTCTGTTGGCCCGCCGGAGCCTGATTGCCCTGCTCCTCAAAAGAGGCAGTATCAGGAAGGTGGCAGATCCTCCTCCACATCCGGGTTTGTGTCCAGGTACTTCCTGGTCCCAAACGGACGGGGGGGCTGGTGCCCCATTTTGACCTGCATGACCTGAACAGGTTCCTGGTCTTGGACCTTCAGGATGGTCACTCTGGCTCAGATAATCCCATCCTTGAGAAGCATGTGGTTCTGTTCCCTGGACCTTCAGGATGCGTTCTTTCATGTCCCAATCCGTCCATCCCACCAGAGATTCCTCCACTTCAGAGCAGAGGATCCCTTTACGAGTTCAGGCCATGCCCTTCGGCCTTTCCCTAGCTGCCAGGGTCTTCACCAAATGCATGGCAGTGGTGACAGCATTCCTGCATCACCGGAGGGTCCGGTGTACCCTACCTGGATGACTGGCTGATTGGAGCCCCTCCAGAGTGGAGGTGGAGTGGTCCAGAGATCTGGCCCTCCAGGTTTGCTCTCAGGTTGGCCTCCTCATCAACGTGGCCAAGTCGGAACTCATGCCAAAGCAGGTGATACATTTCATCGGGACAGAGCTCGCATTTCACGAGCCAGAGCATGGCTCCCGGCGGACAGTGCCGAGGTTCTTTCCTCCTTTGCCCAATCATTTCAGGTTGGGCAATCGCGCCTGCCCGGACTTCCTGCACCTCCAGGGCCTCATGGCAGCCTGCACCAGCGTGATCCATTGGGCCGCTGGTACATTCGTCCCCTTCAATGGGACTGGCCAGCCAGTGGTCACAGAACTTCGATCCGCTGGATCAGCTAGTGACAGTGACCCAGGGGATGTGGAACACTCTCCAGTGGTGGACCGTTTCAGCACATCTGCAGGAGGGCATCCCATTTGTCCACCCGAGCCGGTCTCTCATCGAAAGATGCCTCTCTGATGGGTTGGGGTGCCCATCTGGGGAACACAGAGTGCATGGCCTCTGGTCCCCTCAGGAGTCCCGATGCCATATCAACCTGCTGGAGTTTGAGCAGTTCATCTAGTCCTCACCACCTTCGGCTCCATTTCTTATGGGGTCAAGTGGTTCAGGTCCAGATGGACAATACCACGCACCATGTACTACCTAAACCGGGCAGGCGGGACTCACTCCATGCCTCTGTGCAGGGAAGCTCTCTGCATTTGGTCATCGTGCGCAGCCTGGAGGCGGATCTCCTCATCATTCATGTGGCAGGAGCTCCAACACCCCTGGCCGATGCCCTAAGCTGGATAGGGGCTGCGTCCCACGAGTGGTCTCTCCTGCCGGAGGTAGTACAAGATCTGTTCTCCACTGGGGCATGCCTCAGATGGACCTGTTTGCCTCCAGGGAGAATGCTGAGCTGAGACTGTTTCATGCCGCCCCCTCAGCAGGGCTCACTGCAGGGGATGCCTTCGAGGCCGTGGACCCTGGTCCTTTTCACGCCTTTCCCCATTTCCTTGATCCACAAAGTGCTTCTCAAGGTGAGGAGGGACAAGGCGCAGGTGATTCTGGTAGCCCCAGACTGGCCCCTGCCAGTTCTGGTATCCAGATCTCCTCAGTCTCAGCTCAGGCTCCCGAGACGGCTTCCAGCCCACCCGACCTGATCTCAGTCAATCAGGGAAGGTATTCCATCCAGACCTTCAATCCTGCACCTGACGGCCTGGTTCCTGAGCAGCTAGAGTTCCAGGCCTTGGGTCTTTCCGGCGAGGTCCTCAATGTCGTTGAGGCATCCCATAAGGAGTCGACCAGAAAATGCTCGCCTTCAAATGGAAGAGATTCTCCATTTGGTGTCAGGACAAGGGCCTGGACCCTTCCTCCTGTTCCTTGACTAGCATTCTGGACTACCTGTGGTCCCTTTCTCAGCAAGATCTTCGGTCGGCTGACCCCTTAAGGTGCACCTGGCAGCCATCTCTGCTTGCAGGCGCGGGCCGGGAAGCAGTCGATGCTGCAGGGAAGGTGGTCAGGTGCTTTTCAAAGGCCTTGATCACATCTCCCTCCGTCGAGAACCTCCACCTCCGTGGATCTACTGCTCGTATTGGCTAAGCTCATGGAGCAGGCCATTCGAACCGATGCACAGGCGTGACATCTCTCACCTGTTGTGGAAGACCGCCTTCTTGGTGGCTATCACATCAGCCAGAAGAATGGGAGAGCTCCAGGTGCTTTCCATCGAGTCTCCTTATCTGGTCTCCCACAGGGACAAGGTTGTCCTGTGCCCCCACCCAAAATTCCTTCCGAAGGTAGTGTGAGTTTCACCTTAACAAGGTGTTGACTCTTCCGTGTTCTACCCCAATCACACCTCGGAGGCGAATATAGGCTCCATACTTTGGACCCTAGAAGAGTGCTCGCTTATTATAAAAGGCGGATGGCTGGAAGTTCGGGGAGAGGTTCGCCAGCTGTTTTGTCCGCGTGCAGCTGAAGCGCGCCTGGCATACCTGCAGCCAAGCGGACGATAGGCAGGTGGGTCACCTCCTGCATAGATCTCTGCTATAGGTTGGTGGGCATAGAGCTTCCCAGAGGATAAGTGCTCATTCTACCCGCCATACCGCTGCATCAGTGGCTGCTTCCAGGGCGTCCCTATCCAGGAAATCTGCAGGGCTGCTACCTGGAAGTCAGCACACACCTTCATCACCCACTACCACATCGACCTTGAGTCACGCAGGGATGCTGGTTTTGGGGCCTCGGTTCTCCAGTCTTTATTCCCTAAGTAGGGGTGTGCGACTCGCCCGCTCCTCCCAGAGAACTGCTAGGAGTCTGCCAGACAGTGTGGATGAACTTGGTATCCATGTCCCTAGAAATACAGGTTACTCACCTGTAACAGGAGTTCTAGGAATGGTATATATTGTTCATCTGACCACCCTGACCCCGGCTTCGACACACAAACTGGCTTCCAGCAGGCTAGATCTGGGGTCATGGGGCGGAGCCGAGTTTTACCACCCGGTGGGTGGGAGGAGCCAGCTTGAAGACCTTCCGCAAGATTTAAAGTGGCAAGGAACCTGCCAGACAGTGTGGATGAACAACATATACCATGCCTAGAACTCCTGTTATAGGTGAGTAACCTGTATTTTCATAACAGTCAGTCCTTTCAGGGCAAAGGCAGGGGAGTTTTAATAAAACCAAGCCCCTCAGCCTCAAAAGAAAATGCAACAGAAGGCGCAAGGACCCAAAGCCCAGTGCCGCCTTCTGAGTTGTTGGCCCAAGTCCCACATCAGCTGCCTGAGGGGACTCTTCCTCAACAGTGGGAGGTCATCTGGCTCACTTCTTCAATCGATGGAAGTCCATAACCTCGACAAATGGGTCCTCTGGATAATCCGCAAGGGTATTCCCTCAGTCTTTTAGAGTCCCTCGGATCGTCCCCCAGACGACAGCCCAGGCTGGCAGTACTTCAGTCAGAACTTCTGCCTCCGAGATACAAGGCCTTCTGAACAACAGGGCAGTGGAAGTAGTTCCGCTGGATCAACGGAACACAGGGTTCTACTCCCATTACTTTCTGGTTCTAAAGAAAACCGGGATCAGCCCCATTTTGGACCTCAGAAAATTAAACAAATTTCTTCCCAAAGAGAAATTCAAATGATACCGCTAGGAACCCTGTTACCTTTTCTTCATCAGCATGACTGGTTAGCCTCCCTGGACATGCAGGATGCTTACAACACATTCCTATTCACCCAAAGCATCACAAATACCTAAGGTTCGTGGCTTTGGGACAGCATTATCAGTTCAGAGTCCTGCCCTTTGGGCTATCCTTGGCACCGAAGTTTTATGAAGTGTTGTGTAATTCTCGTAATGCATCTCAGAAAAATCGGAATACAAGTGTTCCCATATCTGGACGATTGGCTTCTAGCAAGTCCTTCCAGGCAGGAACTCTAGACGCCATAGCCACGGCTTCACACTTTCTCACGTCCATGGAGTCCTGCTAAACCTCAGAAAATCGCAGCTGCAGCCCTCCCAGAGGCTCCTTTTCATAGGAACTCTTCTGGATACCTCCTGTGCAAAGCATTTCTTCCAGAGGACAGGAGGGCGATATCCTTCAGATGGCCCGATACATCGGAGAGAACAGCTCAGTTTCAGCTCTCTCGATGCAACGGATGCTAGGCCTCATGGCATCCTTGGTGTTCACTGTACCCCTAGCACGCCTTCACGTGAGAACCTCTCAATGGATGCTCAGTACTCAGTGCTCCCGACCACTCACCCTCAGTCCTTTCTCATCAAAGTGACAGAACCTCAGAAGAGATCACTCACCTCGTGGTCACAAGAGGACAATCTTCTGGAAGGGTATCCCTTTGCTCCTCTAGATCATCAGATTTCCATTACCACAGACTAGTCCCTGATGGGGTGGGAGCTCACTGTCAGACTCTCCACACTCAAGTGCGTGGACTCAGCTTGAGTCCCAGCTTCACATAAATGTCTTAGAAATGAGAGTCACATTTATGCAGTCCGGCTTTGAAGGACATTCTCTGTCACAAGAACATTCTCCTTCAAACGGACAACAAAGCAGTGATGTACTACATCAACAAGTAGGCGGTGCTCACTCTTGAACAACATGAAGTCTTGCTGTATTCTGACTATTGCAGTGATCACCAACCTTTGAACTTGGTACTTGGTACTTGGTAGTTAGGACATAAGAAGGCCAGAGCCCATCGAGAATGTCCTCCACACAGTGTGGATCATTGGTAGATTATAGCCTCTCAATAAGCCAATTATCGATTTTAGTTTTAAATATGCTAATATTCGTGCAGTCCACAATTTCCTGAGGTAAAGAGTTCCATATATTCGGGCTCTAATTGTAAAGAAAATGTTGCCTTTTGCTTGTTCTTGCTGTCTGAATTTCTATTTGTTTGTTATGTATTCTGGGTACCATTTTCCTAGATGCAAATGCTAAGCCACATGAACTCATCAATTTGGCTGATTTTTGAATTTTAAATAGCTGAAGGAGATCTCCCTTAATCTTCTGAATTCCAGCGAATATAACTTTGTTTTATACAGTCTAGTTTCGTAATTATAACCAGAGAGATGAGGTATGATCTTAGTAGCCTTTTTGAACTTTCTCAATTCTTAAAATATCTTTAGCCAGATAGGGGCTCCACAGTGGTGAACCGTAATCCAAATAGGGTCTAACATGAGTTTTATATAGAGCAATTATACATTCCTCAGACTTAAGAGTAAAAGTATTGTTGATCCTATGTAAGAGGGCATTGGCCTGATTTGCTACCTTGTTATAATGATTTAGGAAAGATAGTCTATTATCTACCAATATGCCCAGGTCTTTTTCAACAAGAGATTCCTGAGTTTTATATTGTTGAGGCAATATATCTGTTTTAGGTTTTTTTGCCAAAATGTAATACTGAACATTTGGACACATTGAACTGCATTTTATTGGTTGTTGCCTATAGTTCAATTTTTAAGATCATTTATAAGGAACTCCGTTATTTTCACTATCAACTTGTCCACCTAATTTAGTATCATCTGCAAATTTTGATAAGGTATTATGTGATGAAATAATGAGATCGCTAATGAAAAAATTAATTAATTACTGCTCCGGAGAAAAGAGTTAACTTTCCATGCAGGGCATGGAACGCTGAGCTCGAGCTCGGTGAAGCCTCTGTCTGCTGTTGTTTAAACTCCGACCGTCAAATTCCTTTACTCCGCCTCACTGAACAGTCGCTCCAGAGATTTCTCCTTCGCTCGGTTCAAAAAGTCAGTTAAAGTGTAGTTTTTCACTCGGTTTCTACTGAAATTCTGCTACTGAACCTGTTGGTTTAAGTCTCTGTCTGTGGTACCGTGAGTACTAGATAGGTTTTGTATTAGTTTCTGTGTGGAACTTGTAAACATTGGATCGGTTCGGTTTGAACCGATCAGGTTTAATATTAAAAACTTCTGTCTTTATTAGGGTGTAGTAACGGTCCGTATCGGTTCTAAAAAAAACGGATTTTATTACGTTTTTTCCAAGACTCATGAACACGGTCAGGAACCGATAGGGTGTCTTGCCTGCGGATTGCGAAAAAGGGTAAGTTGTGGTTAGGATTGGCTGGTGTCTGAGAAACCTAAGAAACCGGCCCACTGTTTCAATACTGTAGTGTGTGTGGAAGCCTTTGCTA
Organism: Neoceratodus forsteri; assembly: GCA_016271365.2. Taxonomy (NCBI): domain Eukaryota; kingdom Metazoa; phylum Chordata; order Ceratodontiformes; family Ceratodontidae; genus Neoceratodus; species Neoceratodus forsteri. The sequence continues at coordinate 1,051,236,529 of CM028131.1, forward strand.
AGGCTGCTCCACACACCACCTGTGTTTATTGTCTGGGGTTTGACCACCTCAATTCAGACTGCCAAATTTGTAAAAGTTTTCCCAAAGCTGTCCTGGATAAGAGAGTAGGTAGACTGAGGGAAAGGGAGGCCGGGAAGTCCGCTGAACCGGATGGCCAGCCCAGCCCGGTTCAGTTCAGCGAACCAGAAGGAGTGCCCTCTGACCAGGGCGAAACTTGAGAAAAGGAGAACCGATTCTGAGGAGTCGGTTCTGGTTAAAAGAAAGAAAGGGAAAATCATCCGGTCTGGATCCACAAGTTCTTTCTCTGACCGCTGATGAAATAGCCAAAGCGATAAGGATAGTGCAATCGCTAACCTTGGTTCCGGCCGAACCAACACCATATGTCAGGGGCTCGGTTCGGTTGGTTCCCCGTTCCGGATTATACTTTCAAGAATTTTATGAACCAGAGGAGGAGGAGTAGGGAGAGTATGAGGATAATGATGATGATGGTGATTATGAAAGTCTGGATGTGCCTATTGACCCGGACATCTCCCCAGACAGACCTTCAGGTGTTTCTCCTCCTAATCTTTCTGAGTCCCTTCCCACTTTATGTTTTACAAGAAAGTGGCTGAAACCCTCCAGCTTCCAATGGAAGAAGCAGTAGAGGATCAGGAGGAGCCTGATTTTGTTGAGATGATGGACATCCCAGAGTCCAGGAGATTGTCTATTCCTCCATAAATCTTTTGGGAAACAGACATTTAAAATTCTAAAACTCCTAATTCCATACCTCCTGTGGACAGAAGAATGGACAAGAGGTATACCCTTTAAGGCTCGGACACGGAGTTCCTTTTCCAGCAGTGCAGCCATGTTGGGGTAGTGCAGGCTGCAGCCTGTGATAAGGCAAATATTCCTTGGCTTCACACCCCCAGATAAGGACTCCAGGAGGATTGATGCCATGGCAAAGAAACAGTACATGGCAGCATCTTTGGGACTCAGGCAGGCTAACCATATGGCCTACACAGCTAGATACCAGAAGTCCAGGTGGGACACTCTGCTGGCTCTAGCTAAACAGGCCCCTGACCAGCTTGTCAAGGAGCTGGAGCAGGTGGCTGCAGATGGGATTGAGGCATCCAAGGTGCAATTTCATGCTGCTGTAGACTCCAATGATGTTTCATCTAGAGTCATGGCTACATCTGTGTCCCTTCGGAGGATGGCTTGGCTCTGTTGTACTAGCCTATCACAGGATACCCAGGCTAAGGCCATGGATTTCCCTGTTATTGGTAATTTCTGTTTGGGGAGCAGACAGAGAACTACATGAAGAAGATGGACGAGTACAGGACCACCTACAGGAGTGCTCAGACCAAAGAAAGGCAAGCCACTCCTCAGAAGCAGCATTTCAGGGGCAGGGTCAGGCCCTTTCAAAAGCCCTTTACCAAGCCCAGGTCTCCTCTTCTGCTTATGCTCAGAGGGGTTCTTTAGAGGGAGAGGCAGACAGGGTATGAGCAAGCCTGCTTCCACCCCTCAGCCTAAAGCCCCCAAGCAGACACCCTGATGGGTCTGTCCGGGCCGATTCTCCAATACCTGTAGGGGCAGGCTGGCTTACTTTGTCCAGGACTGGAAGTCTTTAACATCAGACAAGTGGGTCCTAGAAGTAGAGCCAGGGACTGGTTCTCAGCTTCAAAAATTTCCCAAGATGAGAACCAGGTCCTTTCCACCTGCAAATCCATCAGAGATCCTTGCCCTAGAGGCAGAGGTTTCTTCCCTCTTGGCTCTCAGAGCCATAGAAAGGGTTCCTACCCTACACAGGGCAAGGGATTGTACTCCAGGTACTTACTAACCCCAAAAGACAGGAGAATGGCGGCCCATCCTGGATCTGAGATATCTAAACAAGCACCTTTTAAAGCCAAAATTCAAAAGGTGACTCTGGAATAATTCTGCCCTCTTTAAGGCCAGGGGACTGGCTAGCCTCCCTGGACCTCAAAGATGCCTATTTTCACATTCCCATCAGGTGCTCCCACAGAAAGTACCTCAGGTTCGAGTTGCCCTCAGGCCACTATCAATTCAGAGCAATGCCCTTGCCCTAACATCTGCCCCAAGGGTGTTCACAAAGTGCCTGGCAGTAGTGGTTGCTTTCCTGAGGAGAAAAAGATCTCCATCTTTTCATACTTGGACGACTGGCTCATAGTGGGCCAGTCTCCAGACCAAGTCAAGTCACATCTTCAAATAACCTCAGCAACTTGTTCACTTCCTTAGGATTCCTCCTAAACCTTCCAAAGTCAGTTCTCGAGCCAGTACAGCTCTTCACCTTTATAGGGCAGAGCTGGATACAATAAGTGCAAAGCCTTCCTTCCCTGGACAGGGCAAGGACCCTTGTAGGACTGGCCTCTTCTTTCACCCTTCAGGTGTCTCGACCAGCAAGGCACTTCCTGCAGCTCCTGGGCCACATGACAGCCTCTACAGCAGTGGTCCAGGGGCAAGATTCCAGATGAGGGACATTCAGTTCCACTTGAGAGCATTTTTGCCTAAGGTGGTCTCAGACTTCCACCTTAATCAGTCTATGTCTCTCACTGTTTTCTTCACTGACCATTCCTCCTCTGGAGAGGAGGTTGCACAGCCTGGACATAAAAGGGCCTTTAGCTACTACATAGAGCGTACCAAGGGTCACAGGTTTGAGTCCTCCAGTTGTTCCTCACTTATGGAGAGGTCGGTAAGGGCAAATCTGCCACTAAAAGATCTATTGCCAGGTGGATTGTCTCTTGTATACAATTCTGCTATGAAAAATTGGGTAGAACCCCACCCTCAGGCCTGGGAGCTCACTCTACTAGAGGTACAGCTGCTTCCTGGCTGCTGCCAGGGATATTCTTATCTTAGAAATCTGTCAAGCAGCCACCTGGAAAACAGTCCATACATTCTCCAAGCATTACTCCTCTGGATACCCAGGCTAAGAGTGATGCTCGTTTGGCACAGCAGTACTTCAGAGCCTTTTCACAAAGTAGGTTCTGTCCCTCCTCCATGGAGGTACTGCTTGGTAGTCTGTAATAGTCAGAATACAGCAAGACTTCATGCTGTTTGAAGAAAAAATTACTCACCTTAGTAATGTTGTTTCTTCTAATGGAGCCTTGCTGTATTCTGATCCCCGCCTCCCTCTCAGAACCTGGTTTTTGGGATGTGGGTGGGCAGGAGCAGTGTGGCACCTAGAGGTGCCCCTTCTCACCCTCCTTTATTTTGGGCGTGTGTTGTGTTTTGTTTTTGGGTTTCCTGACTTGAGTTTTTGCTTTGAAACCGAAAACCCTTTTTAACAAATTTAGTTGCCAGTGTGAGTTTTACAGTTTCCACACAGAACTCTACTGAGTATAGCTCAGAAGATCTGACGTTGAAGTTTAAACAACAGCAGACAGAGGCTTCCAACGAACTCGAGCTCAGCTCCATGTCCTGCATGGAAAGTTAACTCTTTGTTCTCCGGGCAGTTCAAAGGTTGGTGATCACCAATAGTCAAATACAGCAAGACTCCATTAGAAGAAACAACATTACTAAGGTGAGTAATTTTTCTTACCCTTATGCAGGGAAGCGATGAAGGTGTGGGAATGGTGCTTGAAGCACTAGGCTCTAATTCATGCGGTCTACCTGCCAGGGTGCAGAACGAACTGGCAGACTGTCTCAGCAGAACAGATACAGATCCTCACGAATGGTCTCTTGACTCAGCCATAGCTCAGTCACTATTCGCAGAGTGGGGAACTCCAGACCTGGACCTTTTGCATCCCCACTCAACACAAAACTGCTTCTTCTGCTCCAGAAATCCAGGGCCTGGCATTTTCTGTCAGGATAGCGCTCAGGCTGCGGTGGACAAAACTCTTTCTATATGTCTCTTTCTGCTTCTTCCTCTGATTCAGAGAGTACTTCTCAAGTTTGCATTCCAGGGGGACAAAATGATCCTCATTGCTCCCTTCTTGCTCGACAAATGTGGTTTCCACTACTCAACAGTATGTCGAAACTCCTCCAAACCGCTTCCCTTCAGACCTAACCTTCTGACTGAGGGGCCTGTGGTCCATCCCAATCTGAGATCGCTTCACCTTCATGCTTGGCTCCTGAAGAGATAGAAGTGAACAGGTTCAATGTCTCCTGAGGGTTTCAGATATTCTTCTGGCTGCACTCAAACCAGCCAATAGGAAAACTTACACAGCCAAATGGAAGCTTGCCGCTCTGGTGTGCAAAATCCTCTTTGAATCCTTTTTCTAGGGACGTGGATATGTTGTTCAATCCACAGTTACTGGCAGGTTCCTTGCCGCTTAAATCTTGCCGGAAGGTTTCAAGCTGGCTCCTCCCACCCACTCGGGTGGTAAAACTCTCGGCTCCACCCATGACACCAGATCTTCCTTACTGCGTGGAAGCTCAGGGTTCCCTCCTTAGCGTTCTGCATTTTTAGGCCTGGATCCACACTCTTCGGGTCTAACCGAAACTTATTCTTAAATTTAAAAGACTTGGTCTTCCTTTTCTTCGTCGGCTGCAATGGACAAATTGATTCCTGGATTTCATCGGTGCCCTGTGGGCAGAAGATGTCCAGGACCGATCCGCACTCCACGCGGCTATTGCCTCGGACTCAGCCATGACTCACAGGCCTGTGAGTTGTGCAAATCATTTTCAACCCGGTCTTGGAGGACGCACTGTCCGATTGTTGTTAGAGGCGACCCAAGCATTATCCTCTAGTCAAGTGAAGGAGGCCCATTGTGTGGTGTGCTGCGGCTGCAGCTCCGGCTGAACAACTAGAGCGGATGATAGCTCTCGAGGAGGAGGCGGCCCAGGCCGCATCATCATCATCATCCTCCCTCGGTCGTGGCATTTATCCCGCTCTCCTTGGGATCCTCCTACACTGCTTCTTTTAAGGAGCTTTGCCAGTCTCTCTCCACAAAGGGAGAAGGGCCTTCGGGACATTCCTCTCGGTCCAAAAAGAAGGACTCTAAAGGTAAGTCCCACCATCGACGTTCGTGGGAGGCGGGAGAGGTCCCTTCCCGGACAGTTGACACTCGACTTGGTCGAGGTTGTAGCTAAGGCTGCTGGCTTCATGGTGTCCCTGTCAGGTCAGCCGGTCAGACACTTTCGTCGATGTGGTCCAGATTTTTGCTCGACCCGTCGGACGGTTTGTCGACTGGAGAAACCGACAACCCATCTTCACCGTTCCCCGGTGGAAACTGAGGACTTGCCTGTGCCTCCTGTGCCGAATCTCCGTTAAGATCCCTGATCTGAGCAGTGGGTTTCCGCCCCTCTCAGACCCACCCTCGGAATCCCGAAGGTCTCGGTCAGGACCTCTTTCAGGTCCACCCGGTCCGCCGACATCGGCGGTCTCGGTCTTGGCACCACGGAGAAGTGGCGGCACAATTCATCCTCATTGTCCTCTTAGGAGGATGAGGCACGGCGAAGTTGCATCAAGCGCTACAAAGGATCTAATGTGGCAGCAGCTCCTTTTGTCCGGGAACAAGCCGACACCATCGCCTTCCTGGCCATTAAGTGGCTGTCACTGGAGTGGCGAAACAACCCTCGTAGTAGTTGAGGGCGAAACCAGCTCGCCACCCATTGTGGTGGAACCCGCCTCCACAACCTAAAACTGGGGCCCGACCAAGGATTCTCGGTCGGGTCAGGGCTTGCCCATCGGTTGTCGGTCACCCTCACTCCCGATCGACCTCGGCAGGTGGAGGGGTGGCTCCAGGTGCTCGGCAGCTGTTCCTGCAGACTCCTCGGAGTCTGATGATGACCCTCCTTGTTCTCTAGGCCGCTTGACCTGGAGTCCACTGGGGTCAGTCGGTGGAGCGAGCCCATCCTCGTTCCTTAGAATGCTTCGACTCATCTCCAGAGTCCACTGGGCCAAGTATCCACTCATGGAGATACTGGAAAAAGGGATTCCCCTACAGAGGCCTTCCCGGTAGCCAAGCCATTGTTGACCCGGCCCTGGAACTATGGCAGTGGCCAGCTTTTGTCCAGCACCTTCGGCCAGGATGGCTCGGAAGTGTGCTGTTCCCACTGGTTCACTCTCTGGTTTCTTGGGCACCTCTCTCATGGAGGTGTTAGCGACCCACAGCTGCTTTTCTCCAAGTGCCCGAGAACACTGGGATGTGGACAAGTTCTGACAAGGAGTCCAAGAAATTGACTACTCTGGGCGGAAAGTTTATGCTGCTTCCTTCCTGGCCTTGTCAGGCCAGCTCGGCCATCCTCATGGCACACTTTTCACATGCCCTTTTGGGCTCCTGGATGAGTGATTCCTCATTTCCGCTGACCTCAAATGATGGTCAAGCAGGTGTGGGATCAGGGAAGGGCAGTGGCCAAACAGCAGCTCCAAATTTCCTTGGACATTGCTGATGGTGTGCCTGGTTAGTAACGGCTGCAGTGGCCATGTCGCCGCAGAGCTTGGCTGCGGATCTCCACCTTTACGGCGGATACCCAGCACAAGCTGGCAGATGTTCCTCTTGGGTACCGACTTGTTCGGTCCTGGGGTGGAGAGTCATCTGCAACAGACTGAGAAGTCCAACGCCACCTTGGACTTGGTCACATCTGCCCAGAAGGACAAAGGCCACCAGCAGCGCAAGCCCTTTCATCCTTCAGCCCTGCGGCACGTCCTGCCCAGCAACACCAGCATCAGGGCCAGCAGGCTCACCTTGGCACCCAAAAGCCAAGCCTGCTGCTTCCTCCAGCAGGAAGCCGGGAGGAAAGGTCCAGGCGGCTCCGCGGCTGGCCCTTCCTCCAAGCCTGCCCAGTGACGGGTTGAGGGTGTCGCCCCAACCTCTTCACTCCTCCCCGGTCCGCCACTTCCTTTCCACCTGGTCCGATATCACCACGGACCACTGGGTGTCGAAGTGGTAGGCAGGGTCTGCCTCTGGAATTCGAGCAGTCCCCACCCTATCGAGCTGTCACCCACGGGGCTACCAGGGTCCGCAGCCTCTCTGTCGGCTCATTGAGTCGACATTGCCCTGCTCCTCCAGAAGGAGGTGATCAGAGGTGGCGGATCCTCCTCCAGACCCAGGGTTTGTGTCCAGGTACTTTCTGGTCCCAAAATGGATGGAGGCTGGTGCCCCATTCTAGACCTACAGCCTGAACAAGTTCCTAAGGTCTCGTACCTTCAGGATGGTTACTGTGGCTCAGATCATCCCATCCTTGGAATGAGGCATGCGGTTCTGTTCTCTGGACCTCCAGGACCGTTCTTTCACATCCCAATCTGTCCATCTCACCAGCAATTCCTCTGCTTCAGGGCAGAGGGATCCCTTCTGAGTTCGGGCCATGCCCTTTGGCCTCTCTCCAGCTCCCAGGGTCTTCCACAAATGCATGGCAGTGGTGACAGCATTCCTCGGGAGCCGAAGGGTCAGGTGTGCCTTACCTGGACGACTGGCTGATTGCAGCCCCTCAAGTTGGAGGTGGAGCGGTCCAGGGATCTGGCCTCCAGGTCTGCTCTCAGATTGGCCTCCTCATCAACGAGGCCAAATCAGAACTCGTACCAATGCAGGTGATTCAGTTCATCGGGGCAGAGCTCGACTCTCTTCAAGCCAGAGCATTGCTCCCAGCGGACAGGGCCGAGGTCCTTTCCTCCTTTGCCCATTCATTTCCGGTTGGGCAATTGCACCCTGCCAGGACTTCCTGTGCCTCCTGGGCCTCATGGTGGCCTGCACCAGCATGGTCCATGGGGCCAGCTGGCACTCGTCCCCTGCAATGGGGGCTGGCCTGTCAATGGTCACAGCGCTCCGGTCCTCTGGACTAGCCAGTGACAGTGACCCAGGAGATGTGCAACGGTCTCCAGTGGTGGCTTGTTTCCACTTATCTGCAGGAGGGTATCCTGTTTGTCTGCCCAGAGCCGGCGGTCACTCTGACGACCGGCGCCTCTCTGATGGGTTGGGGTGCCCATCTGGGGGAGCTCAGGGGCGCCACGCCTTTGGTCCCCTCAGGAGTCTCGATGCCACATCAACCTGCTGGAGCTTGAGTGGTCCGACTAGCCCTCACCGCCCGGCGCTTGTTTATGCGGGGTCAAGTGGTCCAGGTCCAGACTGACAACACCACAACCATGTACTACCTAAACCACCAGGGCGGGACGCATTCCTTGCCTCTGTGCAAGGAGGCTCTCCGCACTTGGTCTCTAGTGAGCAGACTGGGCGGATCTCCTAGCCATCCATGTGGCAGGGCCTTCAACACTCTGGCTGATGCCCTCAGCCGGATAGGTGCTACTTCTCACAGTGGTCTCTCCTGCGGAGGTAGTACAAGATCTGTTCTCCCATTGGGGCACACCTCAGGTGGACCTGTTTGCCTTCAGGAGAATGCGAAACTGAGGTTGTTTCATGCCTGCCCTCCACAGCAGGGCTCGCTGCAGGGGATACCTTCTGAGGCCATGGACCCGGGCCTCTTCTATGCCTTCCTCCATTTCCTTGATCCACAAGGTGCTTCTCAAGGTGAAGAGGGACAAGGCGCAGGTGATTCTGGTAGCCCCAGACTGGCCCCGCCAGTTCTGGTATCCAGCTCTCCTCAGCCTCAGCTCCAGGCTCGAGGCGGCTTCCAGCTCGCCCGGACCTGATCTCAGTCAACAAGGGAAGGTACTCCACCTGGACTTTCAATCCCTGCACTTGACAGCCTGGTTCCTGGCGGCTAGGGTTCCAGGCCTTGGGTCTTTCGATGAGGTCCTCAGCGTTGTTGAGGCATCCATCAAGAAGTCGACCAGAAAATGCTATGCCTTCAAATGGAAGAGATTCTCCATTTGGTGGCAGGATAAGAGTTGGACCCTTCCTCCTGTTCCTTGGCTAGCATTCTGGACTACCTGTGGTCCCTTTCTCAGCTAGGGCTTGGTTTGGCGATCCTTAAGGTGCACCTGGCAGCTGTCTCTGCTTGCAGGCGTGGACTGGGAAGCAGTCGGTGGCGCAGGTAAGGTGGTCGGCGCTTTTCAAGGCCTTGATCACATATCCTCCGGTGCGAACCTCCACCTCCGTGGGATCCACTGCTGGTATTGGCTAAGCTCATGGGTAAGTTTATTCGAACCGATGCACAGGTTTGACATGTCTCACCTGTCGTGGAAGACTGCCTTCTTGGTGGCTATCACGTCAGCCAGAAGGATGAAAGAGCTCCAGGCACTTTCCATTGAGTCAACTTATCTGGTCTTCCACAGGGACAAGGTTGTCCTGCTTCCACCGAAATCCTTCAAAGGTGGTGTCAGAGTTTCACCTTAACCAGGTACTGACTCTGCGGTGTTCTACCCCAATCACACCTCGGGGCGAATATAGGCTCCATACTCTGGACCCTAGAAGGCGCTCTCTTATTATAAGGAGCGACAGCTGAAGTGCAGGAGAGGTTCACCAGCTGTTTATCACCTATGCTGAAGCCGCACCTGGCAGACCTGCAGCCAAGTGGACAATAGGCAGATGGGTCACCTCCTGCATAGATCTCTGCTATAGGTTGGCGGGCATAGAGCCTCCCAAAGGGATAAGAGCTCATTCTACCCGCCATATCGCTGCTTCGATGGCTGCTTCCAGGGATGTCCCTATCCAGGAAATCTGCAGGGCTACTACCTAGAAGTCAGCACACACCTTCATTACCCACTACCACATTGACCTTGAGTCACGCCGGGATGCTGGTTTTGGGACCTCGGTTCTCAGTCCTTATTTCCTAAGTCGGGGTGCGCTTGCCTCCTCCTCCTGGAGAATTGCTAGGAGTCTGCCAGTAAGTGTGGATTGAACAACATATCTATGTCCTAGAAATACAGGTTACTGACCTGTAACAGGGCTCTATGAGTGGTATATGTTGTTCATCACACAACCACCCGATCTCCCGGCCCGACGCAACCTAGCTTCAGCGGGCTAGATCTGGCATCATGTGGCGGAGCCGAGTTTTACCACCGGTGGGTGGGAGGAGCTATCTTGAAGACCTTCCGGCAAGTTTTACAGTGACAAGGAACCTGGCAGTAAGTGTGGATGAACAACATATACCACTCCTAGAACTCCTGTTACAGGTGAGTAACCTGTATTTTCTTCGATAGTTTTAGTATAGTTGTCTATGCATGCTTCATAAGAATCTGACAGTTGCAGGAAGTACAACCAGGGACAGCGGTTTGAAAACTGAGCTCAAGCCTAACATTCCACTATTTGCATAGGTTCCATTAAACATTTCGGCTCAGGGCGGTTCAATGGTGAGACCATACTGCTTTAGTCAGAATACGTGGAAGATTCCTTGGAAGAAACAAGATTACTGTGGTAATTTTTCTTCACCCTCCCCACATGGCCAAGAGACACAACCCAGACAGACTGATACATTTTAGTTTTTGTTGACCTTAAAGGAGGATTAGACAATACTATCTATTTTCAGCCACTTCCCGAAGTGAGGTTGTCATGGTATGAAATTTTGACGGTATGATAATTGAAGGGCGATGCCCATGGTTATGTGGGGAAGAGCTCCTCCCACATCCTACAGTATTTCAGTCAGCAGGCAGACCACCGCTCTGCTTAGAGCGAGTTGCACTCACTGGCGTGCTGCTGCTGGTTCGTGGTTGCTTGCTTTGTTTCATCCTCTACCCCCGCTCGTCCCTTCTGCCCTGCTCTCATTTCTCGTTCTATTTATTATTTGTTCCCTCTCCCCTACTTCCTTCCCTGTTGTCCATTGTTTATTTTCCTTTCTCCTTTTGGGGTTTTGCCACCTATGCTTGTGCTCCACACCCTCCTCTTCTATTCCTTCCTGCTCTTTCCACAGCCGCTCCTTTAGCCTACATTTTGCCCTTGCCGATGCATCTAGCTCAGCTGCCCCGTTCCTTGCTGTTGCTCTATCTGTGTTTATCCAAGTAACCATTGCTCCATGCCGCCACTCAGTTTGCCTACTGCAGGAACAGCTCACTACATGTACTAATAGGCGCTCCTTTGCCACAGCCTCCTCGATTGCTTCAGCACGCAGCTACAGCCGCCCTCTCCTACTGCCTGCTACTTTGCTCCTGCTCCAACCTCGATTACTCACCAGCACTTCCCCAGCTTTCTGTCCTGCTCTGCACTGTCCTGCTGCCGTTCAACATTGTTTTAGGTCCGTATTCCATGTATTGCATCGCAACCTCCTGGATTTTCCATGTACTTTAACTGAGCATATGTGAGTGAACTGATGATGTTTCAAATGGGTCCTACCATAAGACTGTTGTTTAGCATGATGTATATTCGTTTGCTACACTTCAACGTACATGCTTAGCCTGATCTAGCACTTGGCGTGACAAAGCTTCCTATTTTTGAATTTGGCTGTTCATTCCACCCAACATGTACTGTAGCTACAGGAGGATCGGGTCCAGGGCCACATGGCGATCAGAGTTCACCAATTACCTGCGGCCTCAGAGATGCCTCAATTGTTTTCACTCATTAGTATTCGCTGGAAATCCTTCAAAAGACATCAGCTGTATCCATTTCCATTTTATATTAGAAAGGCTTAAGCTGGCCAAACGGTACATTTTGATTCAGCAACCCAGTTTTATTGCTGCTTTGTGTGTCAGTTATTGCATTGCACTACTGGTACATTTTACAACGCCACCTTGCTACTTTGGATATGCCTGTTTTTTGGCCATACAATAAGAAAATGTAATGAGAATTACGGCAACTGTGGGTCGGCTGGATTATGAAGGTGCTGGTTATTGATATGGAGAGTTTGAATTTGGCATTGTTTCATCTACACTGGGAACTTTCATTGTCTAGCAGCTGGGCAGGCCACTGTGCCCACATTACTAGCATTCAATAAACCATAACTGCTTACAGGGAGGAACAGGGTGCAGAAATACACTATTTTAAGCGAAAAAGATGTTCCAGAACTAGAGGGCATGGGATGAAGTTGGAGGAGGACGATTCAGAGGAAACGTGAGGAAGAATTTTCTCTCACAGAACGGTGGTGGACAAGTGGAACACCCTGCCAGAGGAAGTGGTGGGGGCTGAAACAATCACGGGATTTAAGAATGCATGGGATAGACATAAAGGAATTCTGGAGGTCAGGGGTGAGGGCAACAGACTTCTAGGAAAACATAAACTGAACTTACAAGCTCAAATGGGCAGACTGGGTGGGCCATAGGCCTTATCTGCCGACACTGTCTATGTATCTATGTATCTATGATTTCCTTGCTGCTCATAACTTATCAAAAACCCTACATGGGGCCCAGGGCTTCTTGTACTACCTGTGCACTCTATTCACTACTGAATCATTCACTAGCCTGGCAGGCACAATACCTTCAGTCTCTTCTGTACTGTTTGTGCTACACGTCTTCAGTTCCTGTATTTGGACTGCTTGTCACCTTATGTCTCTTCTACACTACATTATCTACATTGTATTTGCAGAGTTATTCCGAGTCCATGGTGGTATTCTATATGAAATAGACTGCACTTGAACCTCGACATACCCTTTAGTTGGCATGCTCTCGTACTGGCTGGCACATTACGAGAACCAATACGGTGCAAGATGCCATAACCTTCTTGACTGAACTTTTCCATCACTAATGACAAGAGGAACTGGATATCTGGCTTGCACAGCCCCTGTGCTCCCCTTGCTTGCTGCCTGCTGGACATATTTGTTTCCCTATTGCCCCATGTTGTGCAGGGCACGTGCAGGTTACCTTAATACTATTCTGTTTGCTGCCTACGTTCCTTCAGCCTCTAGGATGCCTACAGCACCAGGCAGCCCTCTGTGGCAGCATCCCAGTCCTGCTAACCTACATGGGATTAGCTTGACACTCTCTCCATTCCGCCTGACCTGCGTGGTCTCGCCATACTGCTGGCCACGTGGGGCTTCACCTGGCAAGCACCTTGCGCTTTGCTGCCCAGAGCAATTATTTGCGGTCTTGCTAACCTTCATGTGGTCTAGCTGCTGCTCTACTCATTCCACCGGCTGACCTACATGTGGTCCAGCTGCACGTTCTATACCTATGGACCTAGCTTCCATTCACTTTCCTTGGATGCTTCCTATTGTGATACTTCAATTTGTCCATATCTATTACCACTTCTAATTCCTTCCAGAATTTCTCAGCCGAGCTCTATGTTATTGTGCCTTCCTATATCATGACTTAAGCCTCAAACTTAACCTGGTTCAGTGCTATACAGCTAGTAACTGTGGTTCCGTTGCCAGCTCATTATATATACGTCTTCCTGCATTCTGCCATTCTTGATAATCAGGACTTCGTTTTCACAGGACCATTGCTGCTTTCAATTTAGAGCCAGTTTGACTATTGTTACTGCTGTGTTCTGTGCTTCTCTGGGTTTGTCCATTATGGACACTTTCCGACCTCACTGCCATTCCAGCTCCTGGCTTCGATCTCTGGAATTCTGCCACTAGATTGCTTTCAACTCTGCAAGTCAGGCTTATCGTCTGTGTTGATCTCGGCACATCGTTGCTCAGTCAATGACCATCTGCGTTTCTCCTACTTATGCCAGCTTCACCCCTTCATGGGAGGCCTGAAGATTCTGCAGTTGCTGCTCTACACCTGCCTCAACCAACGTCCGGGGTCCGGAGGTTTGCATATTCTACTCTATGCTTGCCTGCTCACCATGGCTAGCCTTCGAGTACTCCTTGTTCCACTATGGACTTCCATCTGGATTAGTTTCCACCATTTACAATACCTTATGCAATCTGTTCTTTACTCCTTCGCTACTACTTCTGCATTACATGCAGGTTCGACACTACTATTCAAACAACATGAAGTCTTGCTATATTATAGACATTAGCAGTTTGATCCAGCTCTAGAACTGCCCGGGTGAAATGGTTAAAACCATTCCAAAATAGAATTTTGGCACGAGAGCAGCTCTATCTGTGTCATTTCAAACTTGAACTGTCAGATTCTTTACTCCGCCTCAGTGAACAGTCGCTCGGAGATTTATCCTTCTGCTCGGTTCATTTCTCGGTTTAAAAGCGTTTTCTCGGTTGTATTTAACGAGAATAGTTTATTTTAACAACAAAACCGTTCGGTTCAAGCTCTATCTGTGGTAACCGTAAGTAAATGAAGGTTTTGTCTGTGTGGAACTTGTAAGTTATCGGTTCGGTTTTGAACCGATCAGTGGGTTTAAAACTCATTTAAAACTAAAAGTTACTATTTTAGAGTCGCGGTTCCTGGTTCTTATCGGTTCTAAAAAAGCGGATTTATTACGTTTTTCCAATACCGTACACGGTTAGGAACCGATAAAAAGTGTCTTACCTGGCACTGCCGTTAAAAGGGCAAGTTTTTGGTTAGACTGGCATTATGTCTGAGAAACCCAAAAGAAAAACCGGGCACTGGGTTTCAACACTGTGATGTTTGTGGGGAAGTCTTTGCCAAGGCTGACCCACACACCACATGTGTTTATTGTCTGGGGTTTGACCACCTCCAGTCAGACTGCCAGGTATGAAGAATTTCCCTGCAGCCACCCTGGAAAAAGATTGGGCAGGCTCAGGGAACGAGAGGCCAAAAGTCCGCTGACCCGATGGCCAGCCTGGTTCGGTGCCAACCGAACCAGAGGGAGTGCCCTCTGACCAGGGCCAGACTTCCTCGGCAAAGAAAAGCTGGTTCTGAGGAACCAATTCCAGTAAAGAAAACAAGAAAATCAGCAGGTCTGGGTCCAAAATTCCTTCTCCAACTGCTGCAGAGATAGCAAAAGCCATACAAATTGTCCAGTCACTGTCTCAGGGTCCATCCAGACCACCACTATCTGGTAAAAGGTCAGTTCGTCCGGTCCCAGTGGTTCAGGATTATGATATTGAGGAATTTTATGAACCACAGGAGGGTAGGAGGATTATGAACAGTATGAATGTGGCTGGGAAGGTCTGGGTGTGCCCATTGAACGGACATCTCCCAGACAGACCTTTAGAATCTCCCCTATGCTGTCTGAGTCCCCATCTCATTTTATGTTTTATAAAAAGTTGCTGAAACCTCCAGCTTCCTTTAGAAGAGGCTGTGGATGAGCAAGAGGAGCCTGATTTTGTAGAAATGATGGATATTCCAGAGTCTAGGAGATTGTCTATTCCTTTACATAAGTCTTTTAGGAAACAAACAATTAAAATTTTAAAAGCTCTAATTCGGTGCCTCCTGTAAATAAAAGATGGACAGAAGGTATACATTGTCAGGCCCTGATACAGAATTCCTTTCTCAGCAATGCAGTCATGTTGGGGTAGTTCAGGCTGCTGCCTGTGATAAAGCTAATATTCCCTTGGCTTCACATCCTCCTGACAAGGATTCCAGGAAGATTGATGCCATGGCAAAAAACGTATATGGCAGCTCTCTGGGACTCAGGCAAGCAAATTATATGGCTTATGTAGCTAGGTATCAGAAATCTAGATGGGATACTGTTATGCAATTGGCCAAGCAGGCCCATGGCCAGCTGGCTAGTGAACTAGAATAGGTGGCTGCTGATGGCATTGAAGCCTCTAAGGTTCAGTTTCATGCTGCTGTGGATGTTAATGATGTTTTCTCTAGGGTCATGGCCACTTCTGTAGCTTTTCGTAGGTTGGCCTGGCTCAGGTGTACTAGTTTGTCACAGGATACGCAGACTAAGGCTATGGATTTTCCTGTGGTGGGAAAGTTTCTGTTTGGAGAGCAGACAGAGAATTACATGAAGAAGATGAATGAATATAGGACTACTTACAAGAGTGCCCAGGCTAGGACGGCAAGCCACTCCTCAAAGGCATGCCCAGGGTGAAGCCTTTTCACAGCCTTTCTACCAGACTCAGGCCTCCTCTGCCTATGCTCAGAGGGCTTCTTCAGAGGCAGGGGCAGACAAGGGTGGGCAGATCTGCTCCACCCCCAGCCTAAAGCTCCTCGAAACAGGCACCCTGATGGGGTGCCCAGGGCCGAGTCTCCTGTACCAGTGGGGGCAGGCTGGCTTACTTCAGTCAGAATTGGGCTCTTTAACCTCAGACAAGTGGGTTCTGGAAGTAGTAAGCCAGGGTCTGGTTCTCAGCTTCAAAAAGTTTCCCAAGTTGAGAAGCAGACTTTTTACCTGCAAGTGCTTCAGAGACCCTTGCTCTGGAAACAGAGGTCTCATCCTGTTAGCTCTCAGAGCAGTAGAAAGGTTCCTCCCTGCATCAGGGCAGGGGTCTGTATTCAGATACTTCCTTACCCAAAAAGATAGGAGAATGGCGGCCCATTTTAGATCTCAGATATCTGAACAAGCATCTTTTGAAACCAAAGTTCAGAATGGTAACTCTGGCAATGATTTTACCTTCCCTAAGGCCAGGGGACTGGCTAGCCTCCTGGACCTCAAGGATGCCTATTTCCATGTCCTAATCAGAAGATCCCATCGAAAGTACCTCAGATTCGAACTGCCCTCAGGTCATTACCAGTTCAGAGCAATGCCCTCGGCCTTACCTCTGCTCAAGGGTATTCACAAAGTGTATAGCAGTGGCAGTGGCCCACTTAAGGAGGCAGAGGATTGCTGTTTTCCTATCTAGACGACTGGCTCATTGTAGGCCAGTCCCCAGAACAGGTAAAATCTCACCTGCAGGTCACCCAGCAGCTTCTCACCTCCCTGGGTTTTCTGCTAAACCTACCAAAGTCGGTTCTGGAACCAGTCCAGGTACTCACCTTTATAGGGGCAGAATTGGACACAAAGCTAGCCAGAGCCTTTCTTCCCCAGAAAGGGTAAGGAATTTAGTGGCTCTGGCCTCTTCCTTCACTCTGCAGGTCTCTTGACCAGCAAGACACTTTCTGCAGCTCCTGGGGCACATGGCTGCATCCACAGCTGTTGTGCAGGAGCCAGATTTCAGATGAGAGACATTCAGTTTCACTTGAGAACCTTTTGGTCTCAGAGAGAGACCCCCTTTCCAAGTTGGTCCCAGTGACTCAGACATGATCCTAGCTCTCCAGTGGTGGCAGGATCAGAGCAATTTAAGCGGGGTCCCCTTCATTTCCCCTTCTCACGACTTGACTCTCACTACAGATGCTTCCCTTCTGGGTTGGGAGCCCACATGGGCGACCTTTCCACTCAGGGAGTTTGGTCCCCAGGAATCTCTGCTCCACATCAATTTGCTGGAACTCAGAGCTGTCTTTTTAGCTCTTCAAGCTTTTCTGCATCTCTCACGACAAGGTGATACAAGTCAGAACAGACAACACCACAACAATGTGGTACATCAACAAGCAGGGGCACTCGGTCTTCGCCTTGTGCACCGAGGCAATGAAGTTGTGGTCTCTGGCCTATTCCTGAACACTTCCCTCATAGCAGTTCATCTTCCAGGGAAGGACAATGTCCTAGCGGATGCCCTCAGCAGGATTTCCCAGGGCCATCGAATGGTCCCTGGATCCTCAAGTGCTGGGGATAGTTTTGCCAGGTGGGGCATCCTCAGATAGATCTTTTGCAGCCCCAGACAATCACAGACTTCCTCTGTTCTGTTGCAGGCCTCCAGTGCTGGGCTCCAGTTCCCCTGGATGCCCTTCTTCTGGATTGGGAGGGAGAGTTCCTCTATGCTTCCCCTTTCCTCTCCTATTCAAAGTACTAGTCAAAATCAGATCTCAGCCTTGCAGGGTGATTCTGATTGCCCCAGATTGAGGCCAGGCAGCCCTCGTACCCACTCCTTCTGTCTCTGACAGTCCATCTTCCCTGTGCCTCCCCAGGAATCACAATCTGTTGACTTGTGCCCAGGGAATGGTTTGGTATCCAGACCTCAAATCCCTCAACCTCAAGGCCTGGCTCTTGAGGAGTTAGAGTCTGCTGATTTACACCTCTCAGGGTGTTCTTGAGATCCTAAAGGCTTCCAGAAAGCCTTCCACTAGGGCTACTTATAGTTCTAAATGGAAAAGGTTTTCCATTTGGTGTGCTGGGAAAAATATTTCCCCAGAATCTGCTGAATTGCCCATTTGTTAGATTACATGGTACATCTTAATTCCTTGGGTCTCAGACCAGCTACCCTGAGAGTTCATTTGGCAGCTGTGTCTGCTTTTGTGTCAACAGGAAAGTCATCCCCTCTTTCCTCTCATCCTGTGTTTTCCAAGTTTTTAAGGGATTACTCCATACTAATCCTCCCTTTGGAACGGCCCCTGCTTGGGACCTTAATGTTTTGCATTGCCCAGTTAATGCAACCCCGTTTTGAACCTCTGTCTTCTGCAGAGCTTAAGTACCTAACTTGGAAAACTGTTTTCTAGTGGCTATCACTTCTGCCAGACGCATAAGTGAATTGCAAGCCTTGTCAGTGGAGACTGACTTTATTTCTTTCCACAGGGATAAGGTAGTCCTTAGGACTAATAGGAAGTTTTGCCAAAGGTGGTTTCAGATTTCCATCTTAATCAATCTATCTCCCTTCCAGTATTTTTCACTGATCACTCCTCTTCGGGTGAGAGGAGGTTGCACAGCCTGGATGTTAAGAGAGCTCTTGTTATTATATAGGCGTACCAAAGGTCATAGGTTGAATCCCTCCAACTTTTCCTTACCTATGGTGAAGTTGGGAAAGGAAACCTGCCACTAAGAGATCAATAGCCAGGTGGATCGTCTCTTGTATCCAATTTTGTTATCAGAAAGTGGGAAGAGCCCCCGGTTTGAGGCTCATTCTACCAGGGGTACAGCTGCGTCTCTAGCTGCTGCCAGAGATATCCCTTTATTAGAGATTTGCCAGGCTGCTACTTGGAAAGCAGTGCACACTTTTCCAAGCATTACTCCCTGGATGTCCAGGCCAGGAGAGATGCTCGGTTTGACACAGCTGTTCTTCAGAGCCTATTTCTAAGTAGGTTCTGCCCCTCCTCCATGGAGGTACTGCTGTGTATTCTGCTAATGTCTATAATATAGCAAGACTTCATGTTGTTTGAAGAAAAATTACTCACCTTAGTAATGTTGTTTCTTCTAATGGAGTCTTGCTATATTATAGACCTCCCCAACCTGCCCCTCTCAGAACCTCTACTTGGTGGGGTGCGGGCAACTTAGTGTGGGCACTACCTATGTCCTGTTAGCATTTTGTCCCCTTTGGGACTTTGGGGGTGTGTATGTATGCAGCGTGTGTGTGTTTATTATACTTATGTTCCATTTTCATATTATTAGAATGGTGTTAGTATTTCTGGTCCCCTGACTTGAGTCTTGGGTGTTGGGACCATCAATGGTTGTTATTATTTAGGTAGCCATTTGGCTAGTGGAGGTTACAGCTTCCACACAGACCTTAGTGAGTTTGGCTCGTAAAGATCTGACAGTTCAAGTTTGAAATGACACAGATAGAGCTGCTCTCGTGCCAAAATTCTATTTTGGAATGGTTTTACTCATTTCACTCCGGGAGCAGTTCTAGAGCTGGATCAAACTGCTAATGTCTATAATATAGCAAGACTCCATTAGAAGAAACAACATTACTAAGGTGAGTAATTTTTCTTACTCTCCGCTGCTCTACTTCATTCTACTCAGCCTCTTCAGTTATAAGCAGTACTGAGAACACCATTTATGATTCATAAGCTCGACTATTCAGGACTCGTCAGACTATTCTCCTCAAGTCAATTCTAGCTACTGTACCATTCTGGCTTTGAACTGTGGTTATCTATATCATTATGCAACTATTTGGATCACCAGACAAAGCTCTTTGATTCCTGTGCTATTACCATTTCTTCATGCTCCTCGCTGTATACCATCCATAATCTGTGCAATACTACTCCTCTGCTACTATGTCTGTATCATGCAGCTTTACTTACTACTACAACTGACCTACGTACAGATCCACTTATTTTACTATTTGCTCATGTTACCTGCTTCACCCTTACAGGACCTAGAGGTTCATCACGACTGACTCACCTCTTCTACAACCTGCGTTGCCCCTCGGGATCTGGAGGTACATCTAACTTATGTCTACCTATTCACACTATGGTCCATACCTAATTCACTTACCTGCTTCCCACTCCGGATCGGAGATTCCTACTGCTCCACCCTCCAGATCATGCAGCACAGTTCCTGTGCTTCATCACCAGGGCTTCATTTGCAAAGCTTGCCAAGCGGAACACGAACTGGCTGTCCTCCTACTCTGGACATGGACACTTAGCTTTTGATTACAAGTTCTCCTCAGGGAAGATGTCCTCACCTGCTGGGCGCTTCACCAATGCAACTTTGGCTTTGCATTATTATCGACCATGGATTCCAATCTTCTGTCATCCTGCCCAGGACATGGATTCTCAGACTAGGAGTTTACTAGAAGGATGCTGCAATGTTCCCCAACACTTCAAGCGTCAATACTTTCTTCAGTTCCGTTTCACTGGATCTGGATCTACAACTTGGATTTTGGATTAGCCGCTTAAATTAATATTGTCACTTTGGATTACTCTCCTTTAGTATGCCCAGGTGGATGGGCAGGTCAGTAACCATGGGTCCCAGAGGTTTCCCCAAGGGGTTTTCCTCTCCTGCATGCTACTGGTCACACTTCGAAGCTGGAGGAGGTAATCATACTGCTAATCATTTGGGAGGGTCTCATCCTACTCGACTAAGCATCCTTCCAACGGTTGGATACAGATTAATCGTGATGATATCATAAATTTTTTTGGGGGTCTCATACTACTGGACTAAGCATCCTTCCTACGGTGGGATACACAGAAGGCCAAACTATAAAATCATAACAAGTTACTCATCAGTTCAAGCTTCTAAGCACCTTGCATATACTATCCAGCTCACATCCATGTACTATAATCACTGACTTGCTCATGTCTATGACAAAGTATCTAAGCACAAATCATTTCATACTACTAATACCTTGCAAGCATTGTCTTACTTACTGGTCTGGCCTGTGTCCAAGCACAGCATACATCATTCAGCTACAATATGTAACATAAGCACTGAGGTATGAACCACATATAATTGAAGGCGCGTGCCGTGGTTATGTGGGAGAAGAGCTCTTCCCCACATCTATTTGAGCCAACAGGCAGACCACCGCTCTTCTTAGAGCGAGTCGCACTCACCCTCCATCCTCCCTGACACCTCCTCCTTCTCCGGCACTCTTATCCCACGGGGGTCTCATACTGCTGGACTGAGCATCCTTCCTACGTTGGGATACAGAGAAAGGCCAAAATATCAAGTCATAACAAGTCACTCATCAGTTCAAGCATCTAAGCACCTTGCATATACTATCCAGCTCACATGTACTGTAATCACTGACTTGATCATGTCTATGCCAAAGTACCTAAGCACGAATCATTTCATACTACTAATACCTTGCAAGCATTGTCTTACTTACTAGTCAGGCCTCTGTATCCAAGCACACTATACATCATTTATTTATTTGCTTTTGTTAACGGTAAGCACACTAGACAGCCAAGTGCCTATTTTCAGGTGCGACCTGGGAGATTACAAGGTACATACATGAACATCAGGCAAATGCAAGTGGAGGATTACATTACATAGAATTAGCACAACAGGGACTTTACAAGCATCTGATTTCATCAGGCAAATAGTAGTGAAGAGTTAATATAAAGTGATGAGAACACAGGGACATTGTAAGACAACAATACCAAAACAGGTATTACAGTACAGTATTAAACATTGCAGTCAGTAGGAAGAAGTGCAGTGTGAATTCATCTCTCCAGGGAGCAAGTTGTAAGGCTAGCAGTTAGAATAAGGAGGAGTCAGAGTTGGGATAGAGTGGGCCCAGTCACGAGAGAAAGGAGTGCACAATTATAGTGCTCACCCGTTTGCCGGTGGGCCCAAATGGTCCATTTTATATATGCTGTGAGAACAGGAGGAGTATGAGCACAGTTGTGCTCTGCCCAAGTCGTAATGTTTAGGTAGCATCTCAGTTAGTTGGGGCATCTCAGGCTGAGAGGGTTTGTCTAGTGCAGAGACAGGTGGCAGCCGTTTTGAAAACCCAGAGGGGCTTTAAAGCTCTGGTGCGAGGGAGAGGAGCGAGTGCTAGTTGGAAGAGTTCCAAACCCTGGGCACATATGCAGCGAAGGCTCGGTCACCCATTTGTGTAAGTGGTTTTAGGTACCAGGAGGGCATGGGAGCCACTGGATCTGGCAGGTTGTAGGAGGGTGTAGCAAGAACAAGGGTCTCAGCAAGGTTTTGAGGGTGGCAGTTCTGACAATATTGTCAATGAAGTGCCTACCTACATAAGAGCGTGAATTTCCGTGGAGCCACTCAAGCCGGGTGTAGAGCTCACAGCGGTGAGTGAGGTGGGGGCTGAGAGCGCAAATGGCATATGTTGTTGTACGCTGAGTCCCACTTCACTAGACTAGTTTTGCAACGTGGGCAAGGTGATTAGTCCATAGCAAAGCCGGGTAGGAGGACTCCCTGGCTAGAGGAAGACGGGCAGCTGGAGTTAGACAGCTTTTTGCTCTGTAAGCCTGACCCAGCTTGCAGTTTGAGGCCTTGCATGAATTTCGCAGATGCAGATTCATATCCAGCTGGGGTCAAGGGTTACCTCCAGGTACTTGACCGAGCCTGTGACAGTCAGTGGTGACCAATCAGCCCCAGAGATCTGTAGTGAATCCGGGCAGCTTTTAACTGGCTGCTGAGCAAATAGCATAGCCTCATGCCTCTCTAGGTTAATAATAGTTTATGGTCCTGCAACCAAGTTTGGATGTGGTTGAAGTCCGAGTTTAGTTTGGTGTTAATGGTATGGATGTCCTGGATTTGGCCATGATGACTACGCATCCAAGTGCATAGCACTGAGGACCCTAGAGCCGGAGCCAAGGGTAGCTCATTTATGAAGAGAGAGAACAAGAGAGGCCCCAGGACAGAGCCCTGGGGACTCCATGAGTTAACCTGGGCAGGCTCAGACAGGACCATGTTGAATTTGGTGTACTGATGCCTGCCCGTGAGGTGATTACTGATCCATGCAAGAGCTGGGGAGGAGAAGCCAAGTGACAGGAGAGAGCACAGTAATGTGTGGTCAACCCGATCAAAGGCTTTTGAGAGATCAACAAAGATGGCTCTGGTCAGTTCACCTCGGTCAGCAGCAGACCTGATCTCCGAGGTAACAACTGTTGAAGCCAGAGAGGTGCTATGCCCATTTCTAAACCCATGTTGTGCAGGGAGAGAAGGTTGTGGTCTGTAGGTAGTGGTGACCCGAGAGGCGACTACCTTTTTCCAGGAGCTTGCTGATCGCTGATAGGATTGCAATGGGACGGTAGTTCTTGAGGTCTTTTGTGTCCCCTTGCTTGGGTACAGGTATCACCTTGTCCATCTTCCAGATGTCGGGACTATGCCTGAGGTGAGCGTGCGTTGAAGACATGGGCTATGGGCGGGCTAGTACTGATGCCCCTAGCCTCAGCAGCTTGGGCTCCAGGCAGTCATGGCCAGCTCCAGTGTATGGGGATAGACCAGCAAGGAGCTTCTGGGCCTCCATGTCTGTTACTGCCTTGAGGTAAAAGGGCAGTAGGGGTTGTCCTCTGGGTGAGGAGGCCCGGCCACCAGGGTAGTGCGGCAGTTTGGGTAAAGCAGGCAAGTCATACTCATCCAGCTAGAGTATGTAACATAAGCACTGAGCTATGAACTACACATAACTGCAGTGTGGGATACTGCAGTTATCGTGAATACGTGGTATAATACATGGAAACCTAAAATATCTAAAAATAATGCAATTTTAACAAATGTTGCATGTAAAAGCAGTAAAAATAATAGTAAATGACACATTTATGAATATGAGAGAAAATAAAGATATGACTCAAGTATGTGTGAAGGAAATGTAATTTGTTTATTGACTAAGTCAGATTCCTGACCTGAGCACTATAGTTTCATTTGACTCTGGCATGTACTCTTACAGCTGCAGCCCAATGTGCTACCAAAAGTACCAATAAATACTACAAATAGCACAGATTAAGTCTTCTGAATACATTTTTCAATATATTATTGACTCAACTGTAAGGCTGTTTTACAGATGAATACAATCGAATGTCATGGTGGTGACTACTCCACTGCAGTATTACTTAAACGTTCTGATTGGCTCACTGTCTGGCTAGGCTGTGTCCCTCCCACAGGGCTGCCAGTCCCCAACCTCAAGTAGTCAAGTGCAAATCTGGAGAGATTTGTGTTTGTTTCTGCAATGTATTCCGCACTGAAATAAGCTTGCTAAAAATAATGAGTCAGACTGTTGCTTGTGCATTGCTGCCTTTCTGGGATAGTCTGGGGTGCCCCCCATCCTGCATATATAACTCCTGCCTGCACTGTGTCTGAGACCCAGTCCAAGCCAACAGCCAATCAGCCAACTGAGATGATAACTTTAAAGGAATTACTCATATATAGAGAATAAATGATGGGGAAGTTGTGTTACGAGAATTTAATACCTTTAGGTGGATGCTACATAAACCCTGAAAGGAAGCCCTGAGGGGTTTATTAAAGCATCCCACACCAAGGGTGTGTATAAATCTGAGTATGCCACACTTCCCCATTTTTATTTTTTATAATATACTGAGCAGCAATTTTTCACACACACACACTCACTCATTCCTGCCCATCTTTAGTGTTCACACACACACACTCACTCCTGCCTGTCTTTAGTGTTCACACACACACACACACACTCCTGCCTGTCTTTAGTGTTCACACACACACCTCACTCCTGCCTGTCTTTAGTGTTCACACACACACACACACACACACACACACTCACTCCTGCCTGTCTTTAGTGTTCACACACACACCTCACTTGCCTGCTCACACACACACACACACACACAAACACACACTACCTGTGACTCTCTTGCTGCTGCCTTCTCCTTTCTTTTCTTTTTTTAATTCGCACCTGATACCCTTTTTAAATTTACTTACAGTTTGTCACCCCGAGCTCACATCTAGGACGACGCTCCTGGGCACACTCTGGTGCCAAAACGGTTGGACGGCAGGATCAACCAGATGTTTAGGGGTACAAGGTTGGATCAACCAGATACATTTTAAAAATAAAGAAGGGATGATCATGTTCTTTTGTGGCAGGTTCTCGTGAGCGACAGAGTGCCATCTTTCAAACACTGTACAGCCCGCCCACATCCATTCCTTGAGCCAATGCAAGAGCGGCATCAGTTGAGTGGCATGGCGATGAATGTCATAACAACCAGCCGGTTGTTATGGGAAATATCAACTGGTCTAGTCTATAGGAAAAATTGCTGACCAGTAATTATATCCTCAATACCATGGATGCTTTTTCTTTTTTAAGGTAGTAGTCAGCTATTTAGCTAATTAAGCAATTAAGTTACTTTCTCCTATTGGTTTTGTTTTAGGTAGCCCCAGCCAACCAAATTTTGAGTCGTGACATGAGTCAAAAGCTTCGCATGAAAGGAATTAGCCTATATATCCTCAATGCCATGGTGGCTGCTTTTTGTTAAGCTAGTAGCTAGCTATTTAGCAATTCAGTTACTTCTACTGGTTTTGTTTTGGTAGCCCCCAGCCAGCCAAGCAAAGTTTAAATTGTGACATGAGTCAGGACTCTGTCCCAGACTCCAGTCTTGAAAGGTGGGCAGACAGAGAGAGACAGACAGTGGTAACTGGACTGGAGTGCATCAATCAGACAGACAGCAACTGCAGTGCGAGCTGAATGGACAAGTAGTCGTCAGAGCAAGAGGACAGGAGAACTCTAAGTCAGAGCAGCAGCAGCAGATGTCCGACTCTGAGGATTTGGATTAGCGGCTATGGCATGATTAGTGTCAAATTCATCTACACCACAGCAGTAACTTTGTGTTGCACAATCAGATGGAAGGGAGGGATGAAAATTGAAGGAACACAAACACTGCAATTTTTTATATTATCACTGAAACTGAAAAACACTGATATAATGCAACATTGCCAATGCAAATGGCAATTGTTATAAAACATTAACCTGAATAAAAGTTCACTGACTCTGACCTTTACAGTTTTGTGCCCTTTTCTAGTCTGACTGGCAGAGAACTGTCACTCAGTCTCAGAGTAACCATCCATGAGAGAGATTAGTGTGTGGTGTGACTTGGCCTTTCTGGCAGTGACACTACATCTTTAGATGACCAAACTTTAACTGTACTGTAAAAAACATTGAAAATGCAAGGAAGGTAAAAGACTGACTTAACATTTAGTTAAAGATACTCAAACAACATCTTCAGTTCACTCATGGATTGGACAGTTGGACGCCTAAATCTTACCAAATGTATTAGCACTGTGCAGTCACATCCACATGGTTGGTTAAACTTCAAATGAAGATGGACTCCTCCCTATACTCTTCGTGTTGAATGACATGATGAATGATCTTCAAGAGTCTGGTCCTGCCAGATAGCTGCAGCAGCATGTTGCTGGTTGTGGTGATGCTGTGTCAGCTAAGCTGATACTGTAGCTATGCCTGCCTCAACCCTGCTGGCTGCTACTACAAACTAAGCTGAGAGAGAGAAATGGTTAAAGACAAAACAAGCAAGAAACAATAAATTACCTAAAGGGTTAGGCAATGATGACAGAGACACTAGCATGGGTTGACTGGGGCCCGCTGTGAGAGAGCAACCGCCCCATATTCGTGTATTGATTGCTTACTGTGCACAGACAGTGCTATAGCTGTTGTGGCGCACTGCCCAGTGCCCCAAGCCCAGTGCCCAATAACACAGTGCCCACTGCCCCTCCCCAAACCATATGGAATAATAAACCTCATCAAGGAACATAATGCACCCTTAATGGGTGAATATATGTGTGAATTGATTTGATAATGTGGATGGGTCAGGCCAGGCGCAGCTCAGGCCTGTGATGTGACTGTGCTGCCGCTGTCAGTCATCAAAGAAGAGTGACTGACTACTAGTGACCACAGCAGGCAGTCACTCAGCAGCTGGCAGCAGCACGAGTAAGTGATACAAGAATTTTGCATCCACCACAGTTCCACTACCGTGGTCCCCCCACCGTGTTCAAATTAAAACTTAGTTCAAAGACAGGTAACTGGTGGTGGTGCCTGGCCTGTCCTACCAAATCATTAGCATTCCATATGTTCAAAAAGTTCTGTGCTTAATTTGTAACAGGCAGACTGTCAATGCAATGTGTGCAAGTCTGGTAAACCAATTATCTGGAATGAACATGACACGTTTAGTGTGGTGGTCAGTCAGACTCAGGGTAAGTTCCTGAGGAGGAAAACAAGTATGTTAACCTTCTCTGAGATAGTCTTTAATGAAATGGTGTAAGAATTTGACCAATGGAGCTGAAAAGTCTCCTGATGGTATACTTGTTGCTGGGATGCATAGGTATTTTCTTAAAATCGACAACAATGGCTGATCTTACATTGAGAGGGCTCTACAGTAGTTATTCACATATAGAACTAAGCCGCCAGGCGCCAGGACCCTACGGAAAATTTTCTAGCTAGCAGTCTTTGGACTGCCCCATGTCAGATGACTGGCATCAGCCAACATCAGTATCAAGGGGTGGTCCTCCCACCCGCCTCCAGTTCTTTTCCCACCGCCGGCTTGCGTAGTACCTCATGGAAGAACTGCGCCTTTTGTCTCTCCATTTTGGATGAGTATTACCCTTTTCAATACCAATTTTTTGAATTCTTCTCAAATTATTCTGCTGTGTATGTTGTCCCGATGCCCTCCGAATCGCAGAAGAACAAGTGCGACTCATTTGGTTCCCATCTGCCTCACAAGGATGGCCACACTCTGTGCCTTTTCTGTTTAGGCCCAAACCACCGCATGGAGGAGTGCTAGCACTGCGTGAAAATTCAATTCCACTACCCGTAAATGGAGACAGTAGTCCCTGGAAGCCCGCCTACTTAAAAAGAAAATGGCCTCCATGGAAAAGGAGAATTGAAGAAATTGAGGCAGAAATCATAGTACTCACGGAAGAACAACGCCTTTTCGCCTCACCATTTTAAATGAGTATTAACCTTTTCAGTACCAATTCTTTTGAATTTCTTCTTAAATTATTGTCAAATTATTCCGCTGTGTATGTCATCCTCGACGCTCCGAATCGCATAAGAACTATTACGTATCGTGTGTCCCAGCTCCCTTACAAGGATGGCCACCTCTGTGCCTTTTCTGTCTAGGGCCGGACCACTACATGGGGAGTGCTAGCACTGCCGAAAATTCAATTCCACTACCCGTAAATGGAGACAGTAGTCCCTGAAGCCCACCTACTTAAAAAGAAAATGGCCTCCATGGAAAAGGAATTGAAGAAATTGAGGCAGGCGTCCACTTCAAGGCATCATAAGAAAAAGAGGGACAAGGAAAACACTGGGACTCGTGCCCACAGCTGCCGCGACTTCAGCTGGAGCCGCGCCTTCAGGTATCTTCCCTCTGAGGGGGCCGATCTCACGGCCACCTTGGTGGTTACCAAGCCGGCATCACTCCCCTGACCGCTTATGCTCTGGCCCACCGGGAGCCTCCAGGACAAAGGAGGCCTCTACCCCGCTCACAGCCACTAAACCTCTCAGTAAGAGGGATCCGATAAGTCAGGCACTGGCTCCGCCCGATGTCCTCCCAGACAAGGCTGATAGGCTGATAAGCTGGTCGCCGGCCCTCAGATGACCGCCCAGCCTGTGACCCCACTTCAGGCTCTGAAACCACGCCTGATGTCTGGGAATCACCACCACGTACTCGTTATGTTGCCTTCTGAAGCCCTCTGTCCCTCGGACTCCCCCAGGGATTCTGCTCCTTCTTCCCCGGCTGGGGTCGAGGACACCGGAAGCTGCCATCAGGGTGCCCTCCTACATCGGATCCTCAGACACCGACCCGATGCCAGTTAACCCGACGCCACTCTCCGCATCCTGTTACCTGACAGACTCGCTCTACCGTCCGGGGCCAGTGGGGCTTGGACCCTCCCATGGGTCCGCCTACCAGGCCAACGCCTAACCCATCCGGTCCATCTGCTGGGCCAACACCAGGAACTTCTGCTCCATCAGAGCCCCTGGCACCAGGATACCCGATGCCACAATACCCAATACCACAGTATCTAGCTCCACAGTACCCAACACTGCAGTATCCGATGTCTCAGTACCTGACGCTGGGCCTCCCATCGGGTCATGGGTACCCTTACTACGGGTTTCCAAGTTACCCATACCTGAGTCCTCCTTCTTTACCTCCCCTGCAGCCTCAGGTGGACTTGAAGGAGATTTTGGCCTCCTGGTGGACTGAGGCTAAGATCCAACTCACCAAGGAGGTCGAGAGTCGCTTGCTGATACCAGACCCCTACGCCGGCAATAGTGCAGCTGCAACTTGGACTTCTGTCCATACTTTCACAAAACATTACAGTTTGGACATTGTCTTCGCCTCAGAGCAGGCTTCAGGTTGGCTGCTCTGCACGGCCTCCTTTCTTGATCTCTGCTCAACCCTTTTTCTGTCATTTGTGGATGTGATGACTCCTCCATATTCTGTTTTGTTCCAGATTGCTGGGACTCAGTTCTATATGTGAATATCTACTGCAAGAGCCCTCTTGAAGTAAGATAGTACAGTTATGTAAGAACTTACGTAACAGTAGATCTTCAAGAGAGGCTCTTGCAGTAGGTATTGCCTTCCCTCCTTCCATCCCCTGGTTTCTTCTTTTCTTCTAGGGGCATATCCTCTTCTCTCTTGTCATGCCGCCTGGTGGGAAAGAACTGGAGGGCGGGCGTGGGGACCACCCTTTATACTGACGTCAGCTTACACTGGTCACCTGATGTGGGGAGGTCCCCGCCAGAGATTGCTAGCCAGAAATTTTTCCATGGGGTCCTGACACCTGGCAGCTTAGTCCATATGTGAATACCTACTGCAAGAGCCTCTCTCAAAGATCTACTGTTACGGTAAGTTCTTACGTAACTGTATTTTCTGCAGCATGTTCACTCCATCACTGTAATGGTTTGCCATCTGTGCCCAGACGTGGTAATGCTAAATAGTGAGAGATTTCATTTTGACTTTGACGTCCAGTGTGATGTCCTCATTACACCCTTCCAGTGACAAACGTTTGTAATCTTCTTTAGTAGGTCTGTATATCCTTAAGCAATATACCACTGAGGTGTGGTGATGGCAGGATTACCATGCCTGGTGTGTTGTTCGGTCATGAGGCGTAAGCCGAGTGAGTAAACAACACCAGGCATGGTAAATCCTGGCATCGCTTACACCTCGAAAGTGGCATATTGTGATTATACAATGGCACCCTTCACTTTTTGTAGGAAAAAATTAATGAAAATACTGTTTTGTGATTCTTTAAATAATTTTATTGAATTAATTGTTGCGCAAGAAAAAATAGTTCCATTAGAATGTAGAGTAATGTTCCTGTTCCCCACCCCACGGAGAGGGTTTAGTTTCCCACCCACAATTCAAAGATTGACTTTTGATTGTGATGATGTAGAGGGTATTTTCCAGCTCATTAGAGGTAATAGCATTGATAGTGATCAGGAAAGATGGCAAATGTACCTATTTAAATGCCTTGTGAAAATCGTCCTGTCAGTTCTCCTGACGGTCCTGCAAAGCCAGTTACCGAGCCTCCGAACTGTCCTATCAGCAAGCATTCTGCTTGTTTTTTTATTTGTTTTTTGTCAGTGCAACACCCACAAAGCGAGACTTGGTTCTTTGTTTTGGAAGTACTGTTTAGTTTTGGGTCTGTAACCCCGTGGTGTGAGCGGTAATGGGCTCGACCTGACATGTTTTCCGGTTTAGTTTGCAGGCTGAAAGTATCGGCGTGACTTGGATTATCTTTTTTTAAATTTGTGACATTGCTGGTGCTGTGGGACTCACTGGATGTAATCAGGGGCAGCAGCGCTCTGAAGGACAGTTTGGAGGCTCGGGTGTAGGTTTTATTAAACAAAACAAAAGCTGCGAGGAGTGGGCGGAGGAAAGCAAGTGGTAGATGTCTTATGAGTGGGTTGAAAGCATACGGAGAAATCGGGCAAGCAGTGGTGGGGACAGACATATAACTGCAGGTATTTTTTAATTGTACAAACCTCTGGTAACTGTGCAGGTAATTTAAATAACTTCTTTTCGTCCCAGCACTGCTGCTGTCCAGCAACCCAGCATTTACCTTAGCTGCAAAATTGTAGTATTTCTTTTCTCCGGTTTTACGTCATGCTTTAGCGGGGATTGCCAGTCTTGGGTTTGCCTGGGTGGCGGATTTGAGATGGGGGTTTATGATGCGACTGACTGGTGGCTGGCACCTTTTTCCATGGGGTGATATTAGGATTTACTATGGCTAGAAGGAGCCAGCAATTCAACCAGAGTGCTTTATTTTTGTAGCCCTTGTATAATTTCTGATCTTCCCTGTGTCGTCTTCACCATTCATCACTGCTGGGTGGCTGGCTGGAGACAGGCACCCGTGGGAGATTTTTATGTATTTATTTTTGGAAGGAGGAGTCACGCTGCCCATGAGGCTGACATATTGTGTGACACTGGTGGCCAGTAACCGCCGCTGGATCCTCCACCTCAGTTCTGCTTCTCCCACCATTGAGACAGAACCTCGCTCCAGTTTCTCTGCATGGCCTAGTCTGACGTCAACGCCTTGAAGCTGTTTGATGCCATCCTTCAACTTCACGTGACTCTGCCTCGGTTCTGCTACCTACTCGACGCTGCTTCCAATCCGATAAGATCTTTCCTTTTCATTAAGTGGCAAATGGTTGAAGAAAACTGGAGAAGACTGGCCTACATTCTCATCCCGGGATGACAAATCAGCTGGTGGGATAGAGACGGAGGAAGTTCCTTTGTCCTTTCAGGGCATTCTTTGCCACATCTGAGTCTACAGGATGCCCTGGAACCTATCCAAGGGCAAGGTACCTCTCACGGACATCCTCAAGAGGGGATACCCCAACGGAAGACCTTCCTGTGGCCAAGGCCATAGTTGGACCGGCCTTAGAACTTTACAGCACCATGCCACCTGTCCAGCTCTGTCTGTCCGCATGGCCCGCAAGTATGCAGTGCCCATGGGGTCCATTACGGGTTCACAGAGCACCTTCGCTGAGAGCCTGGTGACTGCCTCTGTGTTCAGGCATTGGCAGTTCTGACGACACTGACTGACTCTCCAAAAATAATCCAAACTCTTGGATCATTTGACTCGAAAGGTCTATGGCCTCATCTTTAGGCCTTTGTCAGGCAAGTTCGGCCGCCATCATGGCACACTTCTCCCATGCCCTCTTGGGATCTTTAGATGAAGTCCTCCACACCTCCCATGCAGACCACAGTCAAATAGGTCTGGGATCAGGGCTGGGCTGCTTCCAAACAGCAGCTTCAGACAGCCCTGGACATTGGGGATTCTTGTGCCTTCTCGATGGCAGCCGCGGTTGCCTTCGATGCAGGGCTTGATTGAGACTATCCTCTTTCCCGGAAGATACTCAGCACAAACTAGCTGATGTGTCTTTTCTGGGCACTGACCTTTTAAGCCCACGTGTGGCTGGTCACCTTCAGCATACTGAGCAGTCCAATGCCACCTTGGATGCTACTTTTGCTAAAGGTTCTTCAAGCAAGAAACAATAGAAGAAAAGAAGCCTTTTCGGCACTCTTACCCTGTGGCACAGCAACCCTTCTTTCAAGGAGAATAGCAGCAGCAGGCTTAAGCTTGGCATCCCTGGGCCCTCCCAGGCCCGTAAAGGAGGCTGAGATTCAGGTCCTGGATCCTCCTCCTCCAAGCCTGCTCAATGACAGGCGGGGCTGCCATCCCTCTCCCATCACACCAGATCTGGGTCCTCCTGTGGGGGCTGGCTCTGCCACTTTCTTTCCGCCTGGTCCGTTATCACCACGGACAGGTGGGTTTTGAAGTGGTCGGGTCAGGGACTGCCTCTGGAATTTGAGCAGTACACCCAAGCCGAGCCTGAGCCCTCGGGAGGAAAGAGTATCCATCCATACTCAGTCGGTTCTCCCGACGATATCGCCAGCTCCTCCTAGGAGGCAGAAGCTCAAGTGGTGGATTCACCAGCAGACCCAGGCTTTGTCTCCAGGTACTTCCTGGTGCCCAAGCGGACGGGGGCTGGTGCCCCATTCTAGATCTGCACAACCTGAATCGGTATCTCAGGTCACGCACCTTTGGATGGTCACTCTGTCCCAGATCATACCATCATTAGAGCAAAATGTGGTTCTGTTCACTGGATCTGCAGGACGTGTTCTTTCATGTCTCAATCCATCCATCTCATTGCGGTTCCTCAACTTCAGAGCTGAAGGGACCCTATACAGTACTGAGCCATGCCGCTTTGGCCTGTCATTGGCCCCATGGGTCTTCACCAAATGCATCACAGTGAGGGCAGCCCATCTCAGGCATTACCGGCAGAATTTACCCCACCTCAATGATTGGCTCTTAGCAGGTCCTACCCAGCAGGAGGTGGGAGGTTCAGGACCTGGCCTTCTAGACCTGCTCCCAACTCCGGCCTCTTGATCAACAAGGCCAAGTCGAACTCATGCCTTCTCAGGTGATGTGCATCATCAGGCAGAGCTGTTCTGGCGGACAGCAGGTTCTTTCCTCTTTGCCCAATCATTTCTGATTGGTGCTTGCGCCTGCCCTGGACTTTATGCATCTTCTGGGTTACATGGCAGCGTGCACCTCCATGGTCCATTGGGCCTGGTGGCACATGCACCCCTACAATGGGAGATGGCCACCCAGTGGTCTCAGCGCCATGGTCATTTCAACCAGCTGATCACTGTAACCCAGAAGATGTGGGACGCTCTCAGTGGTGGACCACCCCAGACCGGTTGCAGGAAGGATCCCGTTTGTCTGTCCAGCCGATGGCCGTCCTCATGACCGATGCCTCTCTCATGGGCCGGGAGCCCACATGGGGACTAAAGGGCCCATGGGTTCTGGACCCCAGGAGTCCTGATACCACATCAACCTTTGAGCTCAGAGCAATCAGACTGGCACTGTCAGCTTTGCTCCTCAGCCCCGGGATCAAGTGGTTCAAGTCCAGATGGACAATACCATGACCATGTATTACCTCAACAAACAGGGCAGCATGCACTCCTGTTTGCTTTGCAGGAGGTGCTCTGCATCTGGACCTCGTCAGCCATCTGGAAGTGGATCTCTAGCCATTCATGTAGCAGGAGCCTCAAACCATCTGCAGATGCTCTCAGCTGCTAAGTCGGACATCCCACGAGTGGTCTCTCCATCCAGAGGTAGCTTACAGCCTGATCTTCCTGGACTCAAGTCCACCACTCATTCACACTAGTGGGATAGCGCCAGAGGAGCTAGGACCAAACAGGAGCCAAACATTTTCCACCGGTCGGCGCCGAGACAGGGCCATGCATGCATGGTACCATGAGACTAGCTTGTGCCTGTGCAGGCTATCTTGGCTGACCCTCCAACCACCTCAGTTCCTTTTCTCCCGCATGGGTGCACTTGGATGTCGATGTCACCTCTGCTCGCGGAGTCAAAGTTTTCATCTATCGACAGCAGCTTTTAGCCATTTAGTATTAGTTTAATTTAAAATTTTAGTAGTATTTTCTCATTTCTGAAGAAGAAAAAGAAATTCTCACCTGCCATCAATGGAGTCGTCCTTAGATGGTAATGGTGACGGTAGGTAAACTTTGTTTGAAAGTTGTTAATGCAGAGGGGCTGTGTCCGGTCTGCTGCCCTTTGCTAAAGGAGGTCCGACTACGGAAAGTCCTGTGCTCGGTGGGAGGGGACAGTCCACCGCATGAATCTGGTGGTTCTGGGGATCCGCTCCGCTTAACTTCTAGCTCTTCTTCCTCGTTGGGGAAGAAGAATTGGTGCCCTCGAGGTTGCCCTCTGGTACATCTGCATGGGGATTGTCGGTCGGGAGGCGATAGGCCTGAACCGACTTTGGTGGGTTCCCCTTGGCCCCACTTTTAACGACTGTGTTCTTCATCTCCGACTCCATCTCTGTCTTTGATGAAGTTCCGGTGAG
This sequence comes from Neoceratodus forsteri, assembly GCA_016271365.2. Lineage (NCBI taxonomy): Eukaryota > Metazoa > Chordata > Ceratodontiformes > Ceratodontidae > Neoceratodus > Neoceratodus forsteri. The sequence goes on from CM028131.1 coordinate 1,051,271,119, forward strand.
CAATTCACCTCGGCGCTCCTGTGGAGCAGGGGTTCGACTTCTGTCCAGTTTTCCTGGCCAGTGTTCCTGATTCCGGGCCTCGGAGCTGCTGGACCAGGGCGGGTCAATTGGATCAGGATGATAGCGGTGCCTCTTGGTGCCTTCGTCATCAGCGTCAACTCCTCGTGCCTACCCTCCCTCTTTCCATGCAGGGGCCAGCACAGGCACCACTTTTCCTTCTCCTCAGGATTTGTAGGTTGGCATTCTCCACAGTGCTGTTGGTCTTGGCACTGGCCCAACCCATGAGTGATACCACAGGTCCAGTGTCATGAGGCGGCGCCATGGCGGCAATTCTAGAATTGGCACTGGTGCTGTAGGTGACACCACCAGTGTTGGTGTCTGCACCGTGGTGGTGCCACTGGGTGGCAGCGGTGCTGTAGGGCGGCACGCTGGTGTTGGTGTCAGCACCGTGGCGGCGCCGCAGAATTGGCATCAGTGCCATAGGGCATCGCTGGTGGTGTCAGCGCCATGGGTCTGCCGCCATATTGGTGCTGTAGGTGGCACCATTGGTGTCGGCACTGTGGGTGGTGCCCTTGCTACAGTGCAATGCCGTGGGTGCTGTTGGCGCCACAGGTGCTGTTGTTGGTGCTGTTGGTTCTCGCTGCAGCAAGTGTCTGGCAGCACCACAGGTGGTGCCCGGCACCCACGGGGAGCTGCAGGTGGTACCATGGGCACCCATATGTGCCCACGGGCATCATGGGTGCCATGAGTATCATGGGTGCTGGGGTGCCTGTGTGTGCTATCACGGGTGCCATGGGTGCCGAGGTGCCTACAGATGCCACCACGGGTGTCGGGGATGTTTGGGTACCACGGGTGTTGCCCAGGATGGCATAGGCACTGCTTGGTGCCATCCTATTCTAGAGTGATGCTGGCACCACGGGGGTGCCATTTGGTGCTGTCCAGCAGAACTAGTGGTGGATTTTTCCTTCTGCAGACCTCTTCTTCCGCAGAACTTGTGGCGAGATGTTTTCCGTAGAATGAAGTCCTGTTCTGTGGATTATTTTCCACAGATCTTAGTGGTGGCGCTCTCTTTGTGATCTTGTGGCATCCAGCGGTTTTCCGCTGATGGAACTCTTCTGTGCTGTTCTGCCAGTGGAATCCCTCATTCCGCGCAGCACTTTCTCAGCTCCTTATGTGGTGCTGAGCTCTTGATACCCTTCCTGGTGGTGGAGTCTCTAGTGGCTCTGACCTAGACCTCCCTTAGGGGTCCTTCTGGGGTAAAAGCATCTGGATGAGTCTCCTTCTGTCCTACTTGTTGGTGATACAGCGGATTACTCATTTTATAGACTGGAGGCAAGACTTCTCTATCACCAGAGTCCATGTGGAAGATCTTTCAGTTGTTCCTCAGTGATTGGGTCCTCTATAGTATTTCAGACTGCATCTGTGGACCAAACGCTTCTTTGTCTAGACTTTTCAGTCGTCAGGACACTTACACTCTGTGGAACATTCTAAAGCAGTGGTCTGGAGCTGTACAGGCTCTTCCGCTCCGTTGATAGGGGTATTTAGCCTCTTGTGATACTGCCCCTTTGGTGGCTCCATTGGCAACAGGTGGTTAACATCTCTTCAGCTATGATTATTGGTCCAGTCATGATTCCAGTTATGGATGCTCAGGCTCCTTCTGCCCTCAGATGGATGACATCTTCATCATTTTGTATCAGGCAATCCTTCAAGATAGCAGCCTGAAAGCTTTGTCAGACTCAGACTAATGGTAAAAAAAAAAAAAGAAAATCATCACAGCACAGGGCCTGGCCCGAAATTGCAATACCATCCTTTTGGATCCGGCCAGGTTCGCCTCAGGTCGTCTCTAAACTTTGGTGAAGAGTACCTGACTTCTTCTTCTACCCCTGGAGAAGTTTGATCCAGCGGAGGTATGGGTCATCTCATTTCTCCAAGAGATTTCTCTTATTCAGAGATATTCCCTAGGCCTAGGAGGCTGCCCAGTCTGTTGGTTCCCTGTTTTATCAGGCTTTCTTCTCTTGATCAGAGCCTCAGAGCAACAGAAGTGACTCTCCAGCGAGTCGGAACTCAAGTTCCTAATTCCTTGCCTGCTTTAAGTTAACAGGCGGCATGCTCCTTTCTTGACCATAGGTCAAGTAGGTCTTTTCAGAGATGGCTTCTCGATATTCATACCTTCGGTTCCTGGCACTGGTTCCATGCCAGTCGCTCATGAAGTTACCCACTTGAGTGGGTGATGAAACTAGGATGTTTGTTTTCAACAGCAGTAAACTAGAGTCCTTCCTATTCACGTTCAGGAAGGCCGAGAGAGTGGTGCCTCACTGCATTGAGTCACTTCTGCTATTATTCAGTCACTTTCAATGAATGAGTTAGCTCGAACTTGGTCCTGCTGCATCCCCTCGATGCACATCTGCCTCTATTTGCCTTAGAAATCCAGACCCTGTTTTATTCTGTCGGAATGTTTTTCGCAGTGGACACGTCCTCCTGTACACTTTCCCTCTCTTCCTTAGTTCAGAGATTGCTGCTACAGTTGTAGGCACACAGAGGCAGAATGATTTCTTTTGAATATGAAGTGGGTAGGATCTGGTTCTACTAGACCACCACAAGAGATTTCTAAGTCATGCTTGGTCTTCCATTAGGAAGACTTCAGAGACTAAGTCGAAACCATTCTCCTTGATGGCTAACCCACCTGGACCCCTTTGCTCAAGGCAATAAGGGGTTCAGTGCTCCTAGACCTGTTGTTTACAGGTCAGCCATACTTGGTAGTAGGGGTTTCCATCTGCTTTTTCCGGTCAGTTGGCATTCTCCACAGTGCTGTTGGTCTTGGCGCTGTGGCTGACACCATGAGTGACACCACAGGTCCAGTGCCACAGAGCGACGCCATGGTGGTACTGCTAGAATTGGACCCTGGAACCAGTAGACTTTATCTCTGGTCCTTTCAGTTCCTGAGGTCCTTTAACGTCTTTGATGCCATTAATTTTGTCCTAGACCAAATTATGGGGCTGGGTCCTTGTCGCTCTTCTAGAGTGGTTGTGGCCTCCTGACAGAGTTTCATTTTGTGTCCATTGCAGTTATCTCAAGCACTTATCTTGTAAGCACTATGTTCTAGATGAACTTTCCAAGACAGCTCTTTTTATTAGCAGGACAGTCCTTGGCCATCCTTTCTGAGTGAGCCCCTCTCTCTACCACTCTACTTAGGGTTGTTGGTTTTAGCTTGTTTTCTCTCACTAGTGTGAATGAGTGGTGGAGACTTGAGTCCAGAAAGATATGGAAATTATGTACTTACTGTAATTGTTGCTCTTCTTGTACACAGTCTCCGCCACTCATTCACATGCCCGCCCTCATCCCTGGGCTCACTCATTTTCTTTCCTAATCTTCACTGTCCTATGGTTCAGGCTGTGGAGACATTGTTCTTGACCCTTCTTAGGCATCCAGGCCCTCTCAGGCCCAGAAGTCAGAATAAGTTATTTCATTAGTTACGCTGCACCTCCTCGGTCGAAACTGTACTGGGGCAGTTGGATGGTCAACGCTGAGATAGCCTGCACAGGCATGAGCTGTCTCAGGGTGCGCGCATGCATGGTCCTGTCTCCAGCGCCGACCCTTCAGAAATGTTTGCCTCCTGTTTGGTCCTAGTGCCTCCGATGCTATCCCACTAGTGTGAATGAGTGATGGAGACTGTGTCCAAGAAGATCAACAATTATGGTAAGTATGTAATTTCCATTTCTCCCACTGGGGCAAACTGATGGCGGACCTGTTTGCCTCAGGGAAAACACCAAGCTGGGCTGTTTCATGCCCACCTCCTCAGCAGGGCTCACTGCAGGGGATGCCTTCTCAAGGCTGTGCACCCCAGGTCCTCTCTATGCCATCCCTCCATTTCCCTTGATCTACAAGGTGCTCCTCAAGGTGATGAGGACATGGTGAAGGTGATTCTGGTAACCCCAGACTGGCCGCGCAGTTCTGATATCAGATCTCCTCAGCCTCAGCTGCAGGCCCCTGGAGCAGCTTCCAGCATACCAGGACCTTATCTCTCCAATCAGGGAAGTGTATACCATCCAGACCTTCAATCCCTGCACCTCACAGCCTGGTACCTGAGAGGCTAGAGTTCCAGGCTTTGGGTCTTTCTGAGGATGTCCTCACCATGGTGGAGGCATCAATAAAGGAATTGACCAGGAAATGTTATGCCTTCCAATGGAAAAGGTTTTCCATTTTGGTGTCAGGGCAAGGGCTAGGACCCTCTGTCCTGTCCAGTGGCTAACATTCTCGACTACCTTTGGTCTCTGTCCAAAGGGGGACTTAGGTCATCGACCCTTAGGGTGCACCTGGCAGCCATCTCTGCTTACTGGGCGAGGGCCAGTCAACCGATGTTGGCACAGGAGACAGTGGTCGGTGCTTTTTCAAAGGCCTGGATCATATATCCTCCAGTGTGTGACCTCCACCTCCATGGGATCTACTGCTGGTACTGGCAAAGCTCATGGGCAAGCCATTCAAACCAATGCACAAGTGTGCATTGTCACACTGTCATGGAAGACAGCCTTTCTGGTGGCTATCACATCTGCCAGAAGGACAGGGAGCTTCAGGTGCTTTCAGTGGAATCTCCTTATCTGGTCTTCCACAGAGACAAGGTTGTCCTATGCCCCACCCATAATTCCTTCCAAGGTGGGTGTCAGGTTTCACCTTAACCAGGTGTTAACTCTGCCTGTATACTACCTTAATTACCTCGGAGGCCAGATACAGGCTCTGTACCCTGGACCTGAGATGAGCCTCTCTCCTATTACAAGGATAGGATGGCAGAAATTTGGGGAGAGGTTCACCAGATGTTTGTCACCTATGCTGAAGCCGCTTCTGGCAGACCTGCAGCAAAATGGACTATTGCAAAGTGGATTACATCTTGCATAAGTCTGTGCTATGAATTGGCGGGCATGGGCCTCCCAGAGGGATAAGAGCTCATTCACCGCCATACCTGCTTTCAGTGGCTGCTTCCAGGGACATCTCTATCCAGAAAGTCTGTCAGGCTGCTACCTGGAAGTCAGCAAACACCTTCATTACCCATTATCACATCGACCTTGAGTCATGTCGGTATGCTGGTTTTGGGGCCTCAGTTCTCCAATCTCTATTTCCCAAGTGAGTATCAGTGGGGTGTGCACCTTGCCTCCCTCCTCCCGGAGAACTGCTAGCAGTCTGGCAATAAGGTGGATGAACAACATATCCATGATCCTAGAAAAACAGGTTACTCACCTGTACCAGTAGTTTCAGGAGTGGTATGTGTTGTCTATCCACACGGACCCACCCAACCTCCCCAACTGCGACGATAAACCTGGCTTCCAGCGGGCTAAGATCTGGCATCATGGGACAGAGATGAGGATTATACCACCTGGGTGGGTAAGAGAAGCCAACTTGAAGTCTTCTGGTGATCCTTAAAGGGAAAGGGACATGCCAATAAGTGTGGATGAGCAACATATATGACTCCTAGAACTACTGTTACAGGTGAGTAACCTGTGTCCTCTCTGAGACCAGGAGACTGGCTAGCCTCCCTGGATCTCAAGGATGCCTATTTCAACATCCCTATCAGGTATTCTCACAGAAAGTACCTCAGGTTCAAGTTGCCCTCAGGTCATTACCAATTCAGAGCAATGCCCTTTGGCTGACATCTGCTCCCAGAGTATTTACAAAATGCATAGCAGTAGTTGTGGCCATGTTTCCCTATCTGGACGACTGGCTCATTGTAGGCCAACCCTCAGACCAAGTCAAGTCAGCTCTGGCTGTCACCCAGAAGCTTCTGGGTTCTCTGGGGTTTCTCCTCAATCTTTCCCAGTCAGTTCTAGAACCAGTCCAGCTTCTCACCTTCATAGGGGTCGAGCTGGACACCATTCAGACAAAGGCCTTCCTTCCCCTTTCAAGGGTGCAGGTCCTCACAGGCTGGCAGCTTGTTTAAGACCTTGTGTGTCTCGGTCAGCCAGGCACTTTCTTCAACTTCTAGGCCACATGGCAGCCTCCACTGCAATAGTGCAGGAGCCATGTTCCAAATGAGGGACATTCAGTTTTACCTCAGGGCCTTCTGGTCCCAGAAAGGACCTACTTACCAAGTTGGTACCAGTGACAACCTCTTGTCCAGGCTGTCCAGTGGTGGCTGGACAAGGACAACTTCAGGCAAAGCATTCCCTTCCTCCACCAGGCACCTTCAGCTGTTCTCACAACAGATGCATCCCTTCTGGGGTGGGGAGCTCATTTGGGAACCTCACTGCTCAGGACACATGGTCCCAACAGGAGTCTCTTCTCCACATCAACCTTCTGGAACTCAGGGCTGTGTTCCTAGCCCTTCAAGCATTCTCAGTATTAGTTCAGGGAAAGTGGTGCAGGTCAGGACAGACAACACCACTACCATGTGGTACATAAGCGTGTGGGGGCACTCAGTCCACGGCCTTGTGCATGGAAGCCATGAAGATATGGTCACTGGCATATTCCCTTCAGGCCTCCCTGGTGGCAGTGCATCTGCTAGGGAAGGACAATGTGCTGGTAGACACCTTCAGCAAGATCTCTCAGGGTCACCACGAGTGGGCCCTGAATTACAAGGTTCTTCATATCATTTTCAAGAGATGGGGCACTCCAGAGATAGAGCTCTTTGCAGCCCCAGACAATCATCAGCTACCTCTTTTCTGTTGCAGACCACCAGTCTTGGGGTCTGTTCCTCAGGATGCTCTCCTATTGGATTGGACAAACAGGTTTCTGTATGCCTTTCCTCCATTTCCTCTGATTTTCAGGGTACTGATAAAGATCAGGTCTCAGCCCTGCACAGTGATACTAGTGGCTCCAGATTGGGCCAGGCAACTCTGGTACCCTCTGCTGCTGTCCTTGGCAGTGACAATCCCTCTCTGTCTTTCCAGGAGGTACGACCTCCTGTCATCCTCCCAGGGCAGAATTTGGTACCCATATCTCCAATCTGTAAAACTCAAAGCATGGCTCTTGAAAAGCTAGAGTATGCAGGATTGCATCTCTCACAAGGGTTTTGATATTTTAAAGGTTTCTTGTAAACCTTCCACTAGAAAAACGTATGACTCCAAATGGAAAAGGTTCAGCATCTAGTGCTCTCAGAAAGATTTACAGACAGATTCTGCTGGTATTTCCACTGTTTTGGACAATTTGGTCCATTTCAATGGCCTATGCCTTAGGCCTGCCACTCTCGAGGTTCACCTAGCAGCTGTCTCTGCCTTTCTTTCTGCAGGGAAGGTGTCTTCCTTGCTTCTCATCCTGTGTTCAGTAAGTTCTTTAATGGTCTGGTTCACCTCAGTCCTCCCTTTAGGAGTCAGTCGCTACCTGGGATCTGAATAACTGCATTGCACAGCTTATACAGCTCCTTTCAAGCCCTTGTCTTCAGCCAGACTAAAGTACTTGACTTGGAAAACTGTGTTCCTAGTGGCAATTACTTCTGCTAGGAGAATCAGTGAGTTACAGACACTGTCCATAGAGCCTGACTTTATTGCCTTTCATAAGGACATGGTAGTCCTCAGGACCAATAGGAAATTTCTTCCCAAAGTGATTTCAGACTTTCATCTCAATCAGTCCACGTCTCTGCCTGTGTTTTCACTGATCATTCTTCATCTGGTGAGTGAAGGCTGCACAGTCTGGATGTAAAAAGGCATTAAGCTCTTATGTGGACCAGACTAAGACCCACAGGGGTGGCTGTTCTCAGTTGTTTCTCACTTATGGTGAGGTCGGCAAGGGAAACCTAGCATAAAAGAACTATAGCTAGACAGATTGTTTCTTGTATCCAGTTCTGTTACTTGAAATTGGGCAAAGAGCTCCATCAGGCCCGAGGGGACACTTGACCAGGGTACTGCTGCCTCTTTAGTAGCAGCTAGAGACATTCCCTGCCAGAAATATGTAAAGCAGCCACCTAGAAAACTGTTTACACATTCACCAAGCATTACTGTCTGGATACTCAAGTCAGGAATTATGCTAGGTTTGGTACTGCAGTGCTGCAGATCCTCTTCCCTAAGTAGGTTCTGTAGTTTCCTCCTCCATGGAGGTACTGCTTGGTAATCTGCAGATTGTCAGAATACAGCAAGACTTCATGTTGCTTAAAGAAAAAATACTCATCATAATAATGCTGTTTCTTCTAATGGAGTTTTGCTGTATTCTGATCTCCCACCATACCTCTCAACTGTACCACATTACGAGGAACGTTCCTTATTTTACTTCACAAAGCTCCCTGTTCCCACATTATGAGGACTTGTTCTACATTCAAAGACAAACTTTTAAAGCAAAATCCATAGTAAATTATGCAAAAATGTATTATTCAATTAATAACAGACTTTCTGAACATAAATGCAACATTTTAACAGTGTTTTGAGCTTCTTAGGTAAAGATTTGATTAAGTGTTCACATTTTGCCCATTTGTTCCACATTTTGACAGGCAATGTTCCTCAATTGGGGACAAAAGGTTGAGAAGTATGTCTCCACACTGCCTCCCCTCTCAGAACCTCTGTATTTTGGGATGTGGGTTGGCAGGTGCAGTGCTGCACCCAGGGGTGTACCTTTGGAACCCACTCTGGTTAAGTTTGGGGTTTTCTTGTTTGTTATACTGTTCAGTTTGATTCACTATCTACATAAGGTTTTCTTTTTGGGGGTTCTTGATCTGAGTCTTTTGGACCCCAAATTGTTCTTGCATATGGTTTATTAAAACAAAATAAACAATTTCTTACTTTAGTTAGTATTAGTGCGCATAAGAATCTGCGGTTACACTGGAATGTACCGAGGACAGAGGTTTGAAAACTGAGCTTGAGCTCAACGTTCTATGCTCTGGCATAGAGTTAACTCTTTCTCTCTGAGGCAGTTCAAGTGCTGAGGCTAACTGCAGATTGTCAGAATACAGTAAGACTCCATTAGAAGAAACAACATTACTATGGTGAGTAATTTTTCTTCTGGCACTATCAGTTGCCAAACCAATCAGCCTCCCAGGAAGCACAACTTGTTAACTTCTTCCAGGGTAGGATCCTATACCCCAGCCTGCGGTCATTCAGGCTCAAGACCTGGCCCTTAAAGACTTGAGTATGCTGACCTACATCTCTGAAGGGGTGATGAAGGTCCTTAGGTTTCTAGAAAGTCCTCCACTAGGAAGACTTACACATCCAAGTGGAAATGATTACCCATTTGGTGTCAGAATAAGAATCTGACTACACTCAGACGGGTTGCCAGTGGTTCTGGATTACCTAACCCACCTTCATTCCCTTGGTCTGAAACCATCTACACTGAAAGTGCATTTGGCAGCTATCTCCGCTTACCTGTCAGCAGGCAAGGCATCATCTCTGGCCTTGAATTCAGTGTTCAGAAAATTCTTCAAGGGTTGCTACATTTGCACCCACCACATAGAACTCCCACTCCAGTGTGGGATCTGAACATATGTATTGCACAGCTCATGCAGCCACCTTTGAGCCCATGTCATCAGCTGATCTCAAGAATGTAACTTGGAAAACTGTTTTTAGTTGCAGTCACCTCGGCCAGGAGGATTAGTGAGCTCAGGCTTTGTCCATATTGCATTTCACAGGGACAAGGTGGTTCTTAGGAACAACACTAGGTTTCTCCCTTAGGTGGTGTCTGACTTCCATATTAATCAGTCCATTACACTACCAGTCTTTTTACTGACCATTCCTCTTCAGGGGAATGTAGACTGCATAGCGAGACATGAAAAAGCTATCAGCTACCTGGAGCATACAAGAGGCCACAGAGGGACAAGACCCAACTCTTTTTGACCTATGGGAAGTACAAAAAGGTAAACCAGCCACAGAGGTCCACAGCAAGGTGGATTGTGGCATGTATCCAATTCTGTTATGGCAAAGTGGGCAGGCAACCTCCACGGTGCTCAGGGCACACTCCACCAGAGGAACAGCTGCATCAATAGCAGCTTTGAAGGATATCCCTTTGCTGCAAATCTGCAAGGCAGCTACCTGGAAAACAGTTTACACATTTACTAAACATTACTGCCTGGATACCCAGGCTGGGAGTGATGCCAGGTTTGGCACAGCAGTCATGCAGAGCCTATTTCCTAAACAAGTCCTCTGCCTGCCTCCAAAGGCACTGCTTGTGTTGTCTGAATTTGTCAGAATACAGTAAGATTTCCTGGGTATGAAGAAAACATTGCCTACCATGGTAATCTTGTTTCTTCCAAGGAAATCTTACTGTATTCTGAGCTCCCACCCATTGTCCCCTGCCAGGACCTACAGGGCACTGCGTACTGTCTGTACAACTGACATTGGAAACCTATGGGTGCTTACTAGTCTCTTAGGCATCTGTTGACTTTAGCCTTAAGAGATGCCCTCTGTTATTTAAGAGGTGTTTTCCTTCAAAGGGATTGATTTGTTTCTGTTAGATTAGATTAGTTAGCTAGTTTGTTTAGCTTCTGCATGCTTTGTAAGAATCTGACGGTTGCAGGAAGTGCAACCAGGGACAGTGGTTTGAAAACCGAGCTCGAGCCTAACATTCCACTATTATCATAGGTGCTATTAACCAGTTTGGCTCTGGGGCAGTCCTATGGTGAGAGTGAGACCATACTACATTTGTCAGAATACAGTAAGATTCCCTTGGAAGAAACAAGATTACTATGGTTAGTAATTTTTCTTCTGTTCCATTTCCTAGCAGCTAGCTTTTACTGAAGAAACACAGGCAACACTATGTGCCAGGCCCAGCCAGAGGTAGCCTAACATAAATAAGTAAACAATACAAAAATGCTACTGGCCTGGGTCTGGGTCTTAACTTTCTCATATGACGCCAGTCACACAGCAAGAACACACCCATGATGATGTCACAGCTGCACCCCCACGATGACACCCTCAAACAGTGACTGAAAGATCTGCTTGCCCTGAACCTTCTGCCTCCTCCAGTCCTATTTCTTTGCCACAAATTTAATTCGTAAACAATAAAAACTTGGTACTGGACTGGTAGAGGGCAGACTCAGAGAAGGGGAGGGACTGTTGCTCTGCCTCGATAAATCAAACAGCATGCCAACTGGGGCCTGGGATGGAGGCTAGATCTGGCTGGCTGGCAGAAACACAGATGGCACGAGTAAACTTAAGTAAGTCACAGTGTCACACAGTTAAGTCTGAATCAAAATCACATAAAGAGTTCACTGACTGAGTTTACATTTCACGCCGGTTACACAAGTTCTCCGTCACTCTCCTTAAGTCTTGATCTAAATCCATTCTGATCCACCCACAGATCCCTCCATCTGTGAAAAATAACTCCTCCCACTACCCCACTTTTTACCTGTCCATTTGTAAAAGAAAAACTGATGTTGGTATTGACCTGGGTAGGAGCAGGTATCCTGCTTATCCAAAACTCTTCCGTCTCCTTTGTTGACTCACCACCGGCCAGCCTGGGCCTCACTCTGTCTCTGGAGGACTGGACTGGAGTACTGGGGGCCAGTTGCCTCAGTGTAGCAGTGGGCCTAATCTACTTTTATTTAAACCCGTGCTTTAGCTTGGTTCTCTCCTTCCTCAAGTTGCAACTTGCTCCTTGCAGCTCCCTCTGGATCTGGACTCTCTGACTCTGCTCTGCTGCACATGAAGCCCGCAGACCACAGTATGGAGCACGTCCACTTTAAAATGGTGAAAAGGGACTGCCTGAGTTCCTTCTGTGTCCACCAATAGTAACAGTGATAAAAAGCCCTTTCAAATGGCACACACCCTGTGTAGTGCACCCTTCACATTAAGAGGAACATGAATTTCAGAACATATCAGACTGCAGTTTTTCTCTAAGGGCTTCCTTGTGGCCAGCTTAATCGGAGAATTTTTCTACAAAATTTAGCCATGATTTAGAAATTTCTGTTATAATTTTGTAGTATCTGAAATGTAATTAACTGTCAGCAGAGTAAGCTAAGTTAATCAGAGTAGCCCACTACTACAGTTTGCTAGTGAATTTAATTGCTACTACCGTTCAACTGCAATTCTGAATCTAACTGCCTGATTTTACCCTGTACTTTCTAAGCCTGCTAATTTACCTAAGCCTCTTAATTTTTCTGTCCCTCCTGCTACCTTCCTCAGCGCTGATCCACCCCTCCCCGCTACCTGTACCGTTTAAGCTTACTGGTTTCTATCCCCTGCAGACTCCAGTCCCCTGCTGCTCCAGACTACTGCCTTTTCTGCTCTCCGATCAGGCCAGTTCTGTTTACTCCCTGCCCCTGCCCCTGCCGCCTTTGGCAAACCCGCCTTCTGCAAATTTTAACTTAATTGTAATCCCCCTCTTCTGCACTCCACAGCTCCTGTGCCCTGACCAGGTGAACATGCAGTGTGCGGCCCTCAGTCTGCCGCCGGCCACAGCTGCCAACCCTCGAGGGTTTCTTTGAGGTACGGTCACCCTCTGCTCTGAGAATTTTATTTTTCAAATTTCTTGGCACCCACACTCAGCACTCTTCCAGCTGTACAGAGACTCTCCTGGAAGGCCTAATTGGCTCACTACTGTCTCTGCCAGCCACAAGCCTAACAGCAGTTTTTCTCTGAAGACTTCTTTGTGGCCAGCTTAATCAGGAGAATTTTCCTACAAATTGTTAACCCTGATTTAGAAATTTCTGTTACAATTGTTTAGTGCCTGAAATTTAATTAACTGACAGCAGAGTAAGCTAAGTTAATCAGAGTAGCCCACTATTACAGTTTGGTAGTGAATTTAATTGCTACTACTGTTCAACTGCAATCCTGAATCTAACTGCCTGATTTTACTTTGTACTTTCTAAGCCTGCTAGTTTATCTAAGCCTCTTAATTTTCTGTCTCTCCTACTACCTTCCTCAGTGCTGATCCACCCCTCCCCAGCTACCTGTACCATTTAAGCTTATTGTTTTCTTGCCCTGCAGACTCTGGTCCCCTGCTGCTCCAGACTACTACCTTCCCGCCCCTGATCAGGCCAATTCTGTTTACTCCCTGCCAATGCCGCCTTTATCAAATCCACCCTTCTGCAAATTTTACCTTAATTGTAATCCCCTCTTCTACCCCACAGCTCCTGTCCCCTGACTGGGTGAACATGCAGCAGTGCGGCTCGTCAGTGTGCGCCTCCTGCCTCAGCTGCCAACCCCCAGGATCTTTTTGGAGGTACAGTCACTCTGCTGCTTGGAGAATTTCATTTTTCAAATTTCTTGGCGCCACGCTCAGCACTCTTCCGATTGGAAAGAGTCTCTCCTGGAAGATGCAGTTGGCTCACTACTGTCTCTGCCAGCTGCAAGCCTAACGCAGATCTTACTTCAAGGGAAGCTCTTGCAGCAGGCTATAACCATTAGGACTAATGCTGCAGGCCTTAGGACCCACTGGAAAAACTTAGCTAGCAGTACCCGGCAGGGGCCGCCACCAACGCCGGCTCCGCCTCGATGTCGGCCATACCGTAAAAGGGGTGGTCCTAGCTCCATCCCAGTTCTTTTCTCGCCACATACCTGCTCGTTGAGAAAGTCTTAGCGTGTTCTTCAAAGTTCCAGTGAAATTTGGTGACAAATTTTCATTTCTCTCTGCTTTCTTGTTTTTGCAGTGGTTTCTCTTTCTCTGGTACTTCTTTCATCGCATGTCGTCCCCATCGTCAGTCTCCTCCTCGGTCCAAAGAAGACCAAGTGTGCCTGTGGCAGCTAAATTCCATCAAGGATGACCTGAAACCTCGTCTTCTGTCTGTTGGCGAGACCACGACCATCATTCCTGCAAGATCTGCAAGGGCTTCACCAGCAGAACTCGTGCATCTGGCACTTGAAGGCCTTAAAGCCTACCTTTTAGGGAAAAGATGGATGTTCTGCAGAGCTATCCTGGGGAAGAGGGCAAGCACTGGGACAAATCCGTGAGAAGGACTGTAGCTGGTCCCACCATAGGTCAGATCGCTCCCCATGGGAAGCCCTCCTCTTCCGGCTTGGGCAGGTTCGACCATGAAGCACTCAGACATGAGGGAAAGTCAAGGCCGACTCCCCTCTAAGACACCGATGCGGCCCCAGTGGGGCTCCTTCACCTAAACCGGCCAAGGTGAAGGCTATGCCGCTGTCTCTTTGACCTTGGCAGCTTCTACCAAGGCCTCTACCTAGGGGCATGCTTTGGCTATGCCGAAAAGGCCTCGATCATGGCCTTTACCCAGGTCTGTGGAAGCCAGCAAGGACCGCTCAGGCTAAGGCCTCTTCTGTCCCGCCTTCCAAATAAGTTAAATTGAGCTGACCCCAGCCAAGACACCAGCACTAGGCTAAGGCTGATGGGACTACAGGTGAGCCAGCGCGGTCAAGGTGCCGTCATGGCCCAGTCTTTCACTCCAGAGGGCTGTTCTTGGGTTCTTCCCCAAAGGCCCTACCAGACCTGCCGGCTTCACCTATTCCCTGAAGGGACAGCGGCTTCTGTTTTCAACAAGGAGGAGTTGCAGGAGCTCTTCTCCTTCTGGTGAGCAATTCAAGAAGGAAGAGGCTACCCTAAAGCCAGACCCGACACTGATTCCCGACTGACCGGACATCAGGACACGGGATCTTCCCATCAAGTCACCGCCAAAACCCCTGTCGAGCAGCGTAAGCTTTCCAAGTCCTGCTCATCCTCAGTGGCTCGGTCTCGGTCCAGGGACCGACGGCACAGTTCACGGTCCTCCAGCCATCATTGGTCCAGGCCCAAGAGCAGGTCCCACAGCCACCATAGGGTCTGTCTCTCATGCGGCTCACTCTACTAGCCGATGCCAGTCCCTCGACAGGTACCGTCTCCACTCCATAGTCAGTTCATGAGCGTCATCGGTCCCAGGATCAGTGTCAGTCTGGAAGTACCTGATGCTCTAGGGAGGGTAGTCCTTACAGGCACAGTTCGGACTCTTCATGATCCAGGAGCGGTCTGTGTCTTCTTCCTCATCCCTTTCAGGAGTCGGGGTTCTCCTGAGGATAAGGAACTACACTGTTCACCTCCTGACAATCCAACTTTCATGGACAACATGAGGCACATCCAGGCCTCCAATGAATGGGAGATGGAGGACCTGGATCCAGAACTCCAGAGCCTACACATTACCTGAGGCAAAAGGGCCAAACTTTTGCTAGTGCCTCCTTTGGTGGATACTTTCCAAGGCCTTACCAGGATAACTTGAAACATCCAGCCACAGTCCGGCAGTTCCCCAAAAATCAGACAGGCAGTATGGAGCGCCGAGGATGAGCCCTATCTGGCGAGAAAACCCTGAGGCTGACTCTATGGTTATAGCTGCTCATGACAAATCTCAACAGCCCAAAGACCTCAGCTCTCAGCCTCCCAATCAGGAGTCCGCTATTTGGACCAGTTGGGCAGAAAGGTATACTCTGCATCCACCTGCTGCATACATTCCCTGAACTTCCTGACATATGGTCCAGTACCGAATGCTCTATGGGAGAAGGGAAAAGAGATAGCCAGTGCCTTGCCAGACTCTACACAAAATGGAACTCCTGGACATTCTCAAATTGGGCTCGGACATAGGCACCCATGTTTTGTGTGCTTCATATGACACTGCAGATGCGCGCTCAGGGTGGCAGCATCAGGTGTCTGCCTAAGGCACCATGCCTGGCTCCGAGTCTCAGGATTCTCCCAGGATCTGCAGACCGAATCAGGGACCTTCCATTCCATGGTTCCATGCTATTTGGGTTGGAGACTGAGGGCCTTATCTCTTGTCTCCAGGAGTCAGGCAAATCCATCTGGTCTGTCCAACAAATGTATAAGGGGACCAGAAATGCTTTCACAAATGGCCTTTTCACAAGTCCTCAGGCCAGCCTGCCCTGAAAACCAATTGGCCCAGAGGCGGCTTTAAAGGAAGGCCGAAGCCAGCAACCTGGAGGCACTCCTTTTGAGGCCCAAAGTCCTCCCAAACCTCTCTATCAACCCCAGCTCTACCCAGTGACTCTCTGTTGACCCCACCTCCTCCAGAGGAGGCATAAGAGGAGGCGGTAGGGGTCGCTCTCCCTCCACCTGGAGGATGGAGCAGAATCACTTCAGACCTTTGAGATCTAGATATTATAAGGAGGGGACATACGCTGGAGTTCACTCAGATCCCCAGAAACTCCACCAAGGTCCTCAAGGTATCCTCCTTCTCAAATACCCTCATAGAAGGAGAAATCCAGGCCGCCTTGCAAAAAAGGGCAATAGAGCCAGTCCCCTGCAGCTGCTGGGAAAAGGGTATTGCTCCCATTTCTTCCTGGTTCCAAAGAAAACTCAGGATCTTTGGCCCATCCTGGACCTCAGCTCCCTAAATGATTATATAGAATACGAAGGTTCAGGATGTTGACCCTTCCAGGTCTAATTCCTCTGCTACACCAAGGAGACTGGTTCTGTTCCCTGGACATGCAAGATGCGTACATGCATATTGGGATCTTCCCCACAGGAAGTACTTGGGTTCCACTTCCAAGGGGATATTACCAGTTCGGGTTCTGCGCTCGGCCTCTCCTCCACTCCTTGAGTCTTCAACAAGTGCCTAGTAGTGGTAGCTGTGGCTCTAAGGCGCAGCGCATTATGTCTTCCTTACCTGGATGATTGGCTCTTGGCGGCCCTGTCAAGAATGCACCTCATTCAAGCTCTTGGAGACACTTATACTCTATTCCAAGAGTTGGGGATCACCCTGAACCTGCCAAAGTCATCCCCGAGCCCAGTCAAAGACTCGTCTTTATAGATGCAGTCTTGGATATGGTCCAGGGCATGGCCTTCTCTCTCAGGAAAGGAGAGATCACCTGAAGTGGCCGAATGGTCCTCTTAACCCCTCAGACCCAAGCCAGGACCTTCCCTCAGACTTCTGGGGCACATGGTGGCAGCCATCCCATTTAACTCCTTGGTCCACCTCCACAGAAGGTCCCACAGTGGATGCTCAAGGTACAGTGGGACCAACGTTCCGATGGTCTCGACCATCTGGTCAGGATCTCCAAGCCAGTCAGAAGGACCCTCCTTTGGTGGTTGGACCCCTCAATTTAGAAAATGGGGTCTTGTTTTGACAGGTGCCGCCAAGTCAGACACTGACAACAGATGCCTCCAACTTAGGCTGGGGGCTCACCTAGGAGACGGCCAGACTCAGGCGTTTGGTTCCCAGAGGAGTGCAACCTCCACATCAATGTTCTGGAAATGCGGGCAGTCCTCAATGCTCTACGGGCCTTTCAGGAGGACCTAGTGCCAGGCTGTCTCCTCATTCAGATGGACAACACGGCTGTTGTTTTCTCATCAGAAAGCAAGGAGGAACACCCCTACCCCTGTGCAGGGAGGCGATGAGAGTCTGGTATTGGACACTGAAAATCTCATCTCTCTGTCCGCTGTTCATGTTCCAGGTGCCAAAACACCTTGGTGGACAGCTTAAGCCAGTCTCAGTCCAAGGCGCATGAGTGGGAGCTACTCCAATCAGTAGCAGACCAGCTCTTCAACACTTGGGGTCATCCAGAGTTGGACCTCTTTGTGTCTCCATGCAATGCCAAACTGCCATTTCTTTGCTCGCGAGAGCACGTGCCTGGTGTTTTTGGCCAGACACATTGTCCCTTTGTTGGGCAGGGAGGTTCCTTTACTTCCTCCCTTCCGTCTCATTCAGAGAGTTCTGTTGAAGGTGCAGGCTGAGGAGGCTCGGATGATCCTAATCGCCCCACTCGCGCCACGGCAGAGTTGGTTCCCACTACTTCAGCAGTTGTCATCGGAGCTTCGATTCTGCTGCCAATATGCTCAGTTGCTGTCTCAGGATCAGGGCAAGTGGTACATCCAGATCTCAAGTCCCTGCACCTTCATGCATGGTTCCTGCTGATGTAGTTAAATTAAGGTATGGGGTCTCCCAAGAGGTGGCAGATGTCCTCGTTTCAGTGAGAAAGCCTCTACTTGTTCCACTTATGCTATGGTGGAAGCATTTTTGCTTATGGGCTTTGTCTCATCACCTGGACCCCTTACCTGTCCAGTGAACTCAGCATTACAGTATCTCCTCTCCTTATATCAGCAAGGCTTGAGCTACTCCTCCATTAAGGTGCATGTGAGGGCCATTTCTGCTTATCATGTCCTCTTTGGCGACAGAACCCTAGCCCAGCTGGACATGGCCCGTGCCTTTACGGGGCATTCTACATTTGAGGCCTCCCAGTAGGATCAAATTTCCCTGGGATCTCCTTTTTGTGTTAGAGCTTACTCTCCCTCCCTTGGAACCGCAGCAGAGTGTGAGCTGTGTTATTTTTCATGGGAGGTATCTTTTTGGTTACTGTTACTTCAGCTCAAAGGGTTTCGATTCGGCCCTGATGTGCAAGGAGCCTTATTTAATTTTTCATAGGAAAGGTTTCCTCAGAACAAATCCTAAGTTCCTTCCCAAAGTGGTTTCTGAATTAACCCTCAACCAGTCGGTTGACCTTCCAGTCTATTATTCAACCCTTCTAACAAGGGAGCTCTCTTGCACATTGGATGTCCACAGGGTGCTGAGGTACTACCTCAAGCGACATCGCACACCGCAATCGGAGCAACTGTTTGTGGCCTTTGTGCCTCAACACCTGGGCAAAATGGTGTCTAAACAGACTATATCTTGGTGGCTAGTCCACTGCATAGTCTTCTGTTACAACAGTACAACAAACCTCTACCGGAACGGTTAGAGGTCATTCTACCAGAGGAGTTTCTACCTCCTTCACCTCCTTAAATGTCTCTGTCTGAGACATTTGTGCAGCTGCTACTTGGAGTTTGGTACACACCTTCATCAGGCATTATAGCCTGGACATTGCTTCCAGGCGCGAGCCAGTTTCGGCCTGATGGTCCTTCAGGGACTATTGTCCTGATGTGCTGTCTCCGGCCCTTTTAGGCAGTGCTGTTATTATAGTTCCTGTCATCCTCCTCCCAGGGCTAGTCACCTCCTTAGCGCAGGACTGCTTGGGATTCAGTTATAATGGTTATAGTCTGCTGCAAGAGTTCCCTTCAAGTAAGATAGTACAGTTACATAAGAACGTACCGTAACAGTAGATCTTCAAGAGGAGCTCTAGCAGCAGGTGCTTGCTTTCCCTCCCTTCCCCTGGAGACTTATCAGCATGACTGGGGCAAGCTTCACTTGGTTCGCTTGCTGAGGTCTGTTCGCGGGTCTCGTGAGTGAACTGAGGTGGAGCTAGGGACCGCCCTTTATGGCATGACATTGGGGCAGCCCCCTGCTGGTACTGCTAGCTAATTTTTTCTGGTGGGTCCTAAGGCCTGCAGCACTAATCCTAATGGTTATAGCCTGCTGCAAGAGCTCCTCTCAAGATCTACTGTTACGGTAAGTTCATATGCAACTATGCTTTTTTTCTGAAGGCTTCCTTGTGACCAGCTTAATTGGGAGAATTTTCTTACAAAATTGTTAGCCCTGATTTAGAAATTTCTGTTACAACTGTTTTGTGCCTGACATTTAATTAACTGTCAGCAGAGTAAGCTAAGTTAATCAGAGTAGCCCACTATTACAGTTTGGTAGTGAATTTAATTGCTACTATTGTTCAACTGCAATCCTGAATCTAACTGCCTGATTTTACCCTGTACTTTCTAAGCCTGCTAATTTACCTAAGCCTCTTAATTTTTCTGTCCCTCCTGCTACCTTCCTTGGCGCTGATCCGCCTGCCTCGCCCGCTACCTACATCGTTTAAGCTTATTGTTTTCTCTCCCTGCAGACTCAGTCCCTGCTGCTCAGACTACTGCCCTTCCCCACCCCCAAATCAGGCTAATTCTGTTATTACCTGCCATCTTTGGCAAACCTTCCCTCCTGCAAATTTTAACTCAATTGTAATCCCCTCTCTTTGCACCCCACAGCTCCTGTGCCACTGATCGGGTGAACATGGCAGTATGGCTCCTCAGTTTGCCGCTGCCTGCCTCAGTTGCCAACCCCGAGGATCTCTTTGGAGGCACGGTCACTCTGCTCCTCGAGAATTTTATTTTTCAAATTTCTTGCTGCCTACGCTCAGCACTCTTCCGATTGGACAGAGACTCTCCTGGAAGACGCAGTTGGCTCACTACTGTCTCTGCCAGCCACAAGCCTAACCATAGTTTTCTCTGAGGGGCTTTCTTGAGGCCAGCTTAATCAGGAGAATTTTTGCCCTCCCACCTCCCCATCCCCATCCTTAATTAAATACACCAACGCCCCTATTCCAATCAGGCCCAATCAGCATCTTAAAATACACTTAGTCTCTTTCACTTCTCTAAAGGGCCAAGTTACCCTAATTTACCAGACACTCAGCACTCCCAGCAACCTAGCTCAGCTACAATCCTTAGCCTCCATTTTGCAGGATGCCTTCCTACTTCATCAGATCAGGCTACCTGCACTACTGATTATCACCTTATACTATTCTACCCATTCCTCACGCCTCCACCTCCCCTCCACAAGCCTCATATCAAAACCGACGCCTGACTCCATGCAACATCGTACATGCTGGAAACTCCGGCATTATCTACACCGAGTCCTTATACTCCTCCTAATATCAGGCAACATACACCCCAACCCTGGCCCTCCCAAAGCAGCCCCTTGTTCCACTAAGTACAATTGCTCTCTAAAATTTACCACAATCAAGATCAGAAGCCTCTTACCAAAAATGGATGACCTACAGGTCTGGGTTACACACACGACCCTGGTGTTCTAGCCATTAATGAAACCTGGCTGACCCCAAAGTCCCTGACACCTGTGTCTCAATAAATGGGTACACATTATTTAGGCATGACAGACCAGGGAGAAAGGGGGAGTTGTGCACTCTACATAAAAGAATCACTTAACAGGCAAGCCCTACCCTCCCGGCGACTGAAAGCAAATCCCAAATTCTACCTGTCAGGAGCTTACTCGGCCAAAATGGCAAGTCAATTACAATACTTTCTGTCTACATCCCACCCCAGAGAACAACCAGAGGGCTTTCAACTGGTCCTCGACTACATAGCTGACTGGTCCACCACCAATGAGATAGTGATCCTTGGTGATTTCAACATAACTAGCTGGCCCCTGAGGTGGACCAGTTCAAGGACAACATTACAGCTGTCCACGTTACACAGCTAGTAACTTCCCCACTAGGATCAATTACAGAACTGGCAATAGATCACTCCTTGACCTTGTTCTGACCACCCACCGGACAGGATAACCCTCACCGAAGTATTACCAGATGTGTTGAGTGACCACTCCTGGTCGTCTGCCACTGGACAAACAAAACCCCAAAGCTCCTGCAAAAATCAAATTGCAGCATGTACTCAAGAATGAGCACCTCAAGCACCTGTAGCACCTCCTTGTGCACACTGACTGATTCCTTTGTATAACACCCACTGTGTAGACACTGCACTCGACTACTTTATCGACAATTTCAACAAGGCATGAAACATCCACACACCCTTCTGGAAAAGGAGATAAAAGGGTAAATAACCCTTGGATCACTGCTGACCTACTAAAAAGATGCGTGACAGGGATAGTCTGTGGCACCTTGCAATTGCCTCAGGAAGACAAGCAAACATGCAACGGTACAAGGCTGCAAGGAACTCCTGTACCTTCGAATACAGCATGCAAAAATAGACCACTATAAACCAGAACTCTAAATCTTGGGGCAATGGACGGCAACTCTGGGACAACATAAAAACCTCACTGTGAAACCGTCTAAAACACTCCAAACTTGATCAACGTAAATGGTGTCCTTTCACAAGACCCCACTACTATAGCAGATACACTAAACAAGGCCTTTACTGGCTCTCTGACATACTACCCCTGACCCTAATGAGTCCTAGTCCTCCAAACACCAATGACTCCCTCCTCTGGCAGTCCCCATTCTATTTTAAAACAGTCTCCATGTTAGAAGTGAAGAAATACTCCAAAAGGCTCTGGGTAATGTCAGACACAGCAGTGACTCCTTGGACCTCAAACTTCTAAGACTAACCCTTGACTCTGTCCTCAGATCCTCTCCTCGCTTACCAACAATTCCCTCAGTGTTGGAAATCGGCCTCTGCTGTACCCGTCTATAAAAGTGGCGACAGGACACTTTCCTCAAGTGTCGTCCTATCTCTAGCCTTCCCCCTTTCCAAAGCACTAGAACATATTATGTGAACCAACTCATGAAACATCTGGCCAATATAACCTCCAGTGTGCGGGCACATGGATTCAAGCACATAGCACTGCCTTACTCGAATATACCAACTTCCTACACAGTGCACTCAGCAGTGGCCAACTGGTGGGGTCAATCTACATTGACCTCACCTAGTCTTGACACTGTGAACCACTCACTCCTACTCAGCTCACTGCAGGCCGTCGGTCTATCCAATGAGGTCAACAAATGGTTTGCAAGTTATCTTAGTGCCAGTTCGCAGCAGGTCAGAATTAATGACACACTCTCTAGCAGTCGCTCTGTAAACTCTGGAGTTCCCCAAGGCTCTATCCTTGGACCCTTACTGTTCAGTCTCTTCCTTAACTCACTCCCAAAAGCATGTTCAACCAACATCATTCTGTAAGCAGATGATGCTGTCCTCTCTCTGCTCACTCTGACCCCAGCCTTCTCAGTAGGGATCTCCAAACCATTTTCAAGGAGGTTGAATGCTGGTTCAAGGCCATATACTGTTGAACTACAAAAAACAAAGTGATGCTTTTCAATACCCACATAGCCGGTACAAAGCAACCTGCCTCACCATACTAAACAAGCAAAACCTCCTCCTCGGGCAAGTGAAGGACTTCAAATATCTAGGTATAACATTAGCCAGCACCCTGTCCTACTCGGCCCACATCAACTTAATAGCAAGGGTAATAAACTACTGTATTGGCGACATATAGGCACCACCACTGCCTCATCCCTGAGGTGATCAAACTTGCAGTATCCAGCTCAATTATCTCCATCATCAATTACAGGCTGATATGCTACGGTGCAGTCTTGGATACAACCCTGAAGAGAGAATCACTGTTGCTCTTAAAAGGCATGCCGGTTGGTTACGGGTGTCCACAGGTACACCCACACCTGTGACCTATATACTAAACACAATGGATGAATCTCAAAAGTAGGATCACCTACCAAACTTGTCTCTTTGTGAAAAAATCAGCCTAGGCAAAGCTCCACCAAGCGTCCTGTCCTGTTGATAACAGCTCCTAACCCTTCCAACACACGCAGAGCATCTTCAACAAGCTACATGATCCCTTACTGCTGGACTACACAAGGCCAGAGATCATTTGCTGCAGAGACCCTAACTGGCTAAATAAGCTCCCCAGATATACTTAACATCCCTCCCTTGGTACCTTTAAACTCAATCTGCGCCAGCACCTCACCCAACAAAGCAGTTGTGACTGCCCCACTAACACCTAGACCCTGCCCAGTTCTAGGAAATGACTGCTCCTAGCCTATCTAGCTACCCTCCTCCTTTTCCACCTACCTACCCCCACCCCCACCACTAACCTTCCTCCCTAACTTATTAGACTTGACAAGGGCACCTCCTACCTGTTTTCTCCCCACTGGCTTCCCTCATCCTCCTGCTGCCTGCTTCATCCCACCCCTTTTGCCATACTCCCCTCTCTCTTCCACTGTTGCTCATCCTCGCTCTACTAGCCCTGAAGACAATGTCATATTTAGCTGACCCGCACCCCCACTCACTAATTCTCTCCATCCTGCCTCTACCCTGGTACTATATCCCTTCTGTATTCCTACACTGTTCTCTTACTCCTACTAGCACACTTTTCCTGTAAAATATGTAACCTGAATGTTTATGTATCGTTGTCGCTTTGACAAATGTTTTAGTTTCATGCCTGTATTCGTAACACTAACACTGTCTGTAATATGTTCTGTATTCTGTATCTGACATGGAACCTTTGTAAATGTACCGCTGGTTCAAAGGTCTGTAATGCTTGTAATAAATAAATAAATAAATAAATAAATATCACAGGCCGGCCCGATGGTGCTGAGGGTTGAGTGCTGGACACCACATCTTGCGCCACGCCAGTGACCTGAGTTTGGGAATGGACCGGGTCATTCTGGGTCAGCCGGTAGAGGTAAGGATTGAACGTCCAGAGGACTGCTCTCCTTCCTCGGGAGGGGGTGTTGCATGCGGCAGCACAAGAGGGTTCACCCACGCCCAGGGTGCTTGGCTGCCGCTGCACAGGTGGAGACAGCTGCTGCGTCCATTGCACAGGCACGGGAGAGAAAAAACAGGAAATACTGGGATCCGGCAGGACCCATGCGGGCCCTAATGGGCCAGAGGACGTACCTCTGGGGGTGGGAGTCTAGCTCTGCCAGGTCCATGGAGGTGGTAAACATGTCATGATAAAAATAAATATCATGGTATACCATGACTCACGGTTACTGAGGTTTGGGAAAAAACACTGTGGTTTCAAATCATGGTACACAGTTAGGGTTGCCACCTGTCAGGTTTTTACCTGGTGATCAGGTTTTCAGGGTCCCTATCAGGTAATCCGGTTTTCCTCTGTGCTGGTCAGGTTTTTGAGCCATTTTGAGTGCTCACATACTTTTGAAATGGATTTTGTTGTATTATGCATTGCTTCAGCTGCATGTCCAGGTTACAGACAAGTTCTGTTTCAGTATAACCCTTGTTTGTGAAAGCAGTCAAACTGAGAGGTGTAAAGTATGGCCATTAACACCATTAGCTCTTACTTAACCTAATCATTTCCACTGCATCTTAAAGTGGCATAGCAGCAAAGCTGCCCCCACCTTTGTAACAGTAACAGAGCCAGTTGTCTTCCACTTGCATTTGCTGGTAAACATTTTCATATCTGTAATTAGTTTTCTTTTATCTCTGTTTGTTTATCTGGTAAATCAGTGTAAATAAATGAATACATAAAGTAAACAAATAACTAGGAAGAATCTAGTTAAACGACTTTAACAGGCACAGTACAGTATCTTAACATTTGTGTTTAACTGTTGCTTTAAGCCTTGTTTTTGTTGATATAACAAATGGTTTCTAAGAGGAACAATGCAAGATGAGTCATGAAAAGGGGTGGGCTGGGCGGAGCTTAGGATCCGGTTTTGCTTCATTCAAAGGTGGCAACCTATACACAGTCACACTGATATACCGTGACAACCTGGGGGGAGGATATAGATGCAAACCATCTGAAACTGAACCAGATTATTGGTATTTTAGGGAAGGGGAACTGACCTGGGCACCAGAGTAATTTCCCTACTTTTCTCCAGAAGTACTATGGGATCTTTTTATCTCCAGGAGTCCCTCACTTAAGGTTTCACTCTGTGTATTCTTCATAGAGACAGATACTCTGGAGACAAACCCTATTCTAAGAAGGAACTTAGAATTTAAAATGAGTGTTTGAAAAACTCTGCAGCCACCTTCTACCCTTTCAGTTGTCAGATTAGTGTCTTCACTTGGAGAGAAAGGTTGTACTGAGTATACACAGGGTACTACTGAAATTTGTACCAAATTACAGTACCCTGACAGCTCCCCTATCTGGCCCGCTAAAGAAAAGACA
The DNA here is from genome assembly GCA_016271365.2 of Neoceratodus forsteri. Taxonomy (NCBI): domain Eukaryota; kingdom Metazoa; phylum Chordata; order Ceratodontiformes; family Ceratodontidae; genus Neoceratodus; species Neoceratodus forsteri. The sequence goes on from CM028131.1 coordinate 1,051,296,428, forward strand.
GCCCAAAAAGGTAAAGTGGGAGTCAGCCTGTGAACGGGCCTTTGTATGGCTGAAAGAGGCACTGTGCAGTACCCCTGTGTTGGCCAGTACAGATTACAGTAAGCCATTTGTAGTCTAGACAGGCGCCTCAGATGTGGGGATTGGAGCAGTCCTCAGTCAGATATCTATTCAAGAAAAGACCACCCAATCATATACCTGAGCAAAAAGTAACTTCCGCTGGGAGTAGGCATATTCTACAGTTGAAAAGGAATGCCTTGCGCTGGTATGAGCCTTGAAGAAATTAGAGCCGCACTCTCTAAGGGAGACACTTGAGGTACAGACCAATCACAACCCCCTGGTGTGGTTAAATCAGATGGGTAAAACAGATGGTCTTCTAAGGTGGACTATTGCCCTACAGGCCTAAGATATGACCATTACCCACAGGGCTGGATTGGCCAATGCCAATGCAGATGGTCTATCTCACCAGTTAGAACAGTAACAGAATTTGTGAAAAATTACCATGCATTAGGGAATGTGTTCCTACAAATTCAGTCTAAGGAGGGAGGAGGTGTAATGAGATTTGCCCTGCTGTGTAATATTTGCAGATATAATTCTGTTATATATATATATTTTATGTGGTTTTGTGTATGTTAAACACCACAAGAGAAGACCAGTGTTAAGGAAAGGTCACATAGAAAAGAGAAGGGTCTTGCAAAATGTTTGACCTTCCTCTGCCCTCAGAGGAACAGGCTGATTAGTAGGAAGCCAAGAGTCCACTTTCAAAGGGTATTTCCTGGTTAACTTAATTGAGGAAAGCGGAGGTAATAAAAGTCAGGAGATGAAACCTTTGCACTTTAAAGGCAGGATGCTTTGTTCCCAGGAAACTGTCATGGTATATTGCATTTGATGAGGTGAAAGGACAGAAATATCCTTTCTGGCAGGCGTGTGAATTCTCTACAGGTGTCATATACAAGGAAGTACTGAAACTGGGGAGGGAAGAACCTAAATAAGAATTTGGGAACATGCAAGAGTGACCTCTACTGACCTAAAAGAGAAGGCCACCCTTCTGAGTTTGGCTGTCTGGACCCAGACTATTTAAGATGCTCTGACACAGTGCAAATTCTCTCATTTTCCTGGAGTATTTCGCTCTGAACTCTCCTGACAAGACACAGAACCAACTGCCAGAGAAACCCTGAAGGCCAGTGGCTGAAAAGGAGGAAAAGATTCACTCTGTGTATCATTCTCCATAGAGACAGATACTCTGGAGACAAACCCTATTCTAAGAAGTGAACTTAGAATTTAAAATGAGTGTTTGAAAAACTCTGCAGCCACCTTCTACCCTTTCAGTTGTCAGATTTGTTTCTTCGCTTGGCTTGTCAATGCATATCTTCTTTTCTGTGCTGCTCCATCTTTCTTTGTTGTATAGTTCACCATTTGAAGAAGAAAACAGGCTTTCAGGTTTTGTCACTGTCTTCGGACGTTACTCTTCTGAACTTTCAATTTGCTCGGACTTAAGGTAGAATTTAGATAAAAGTATAGTGCGTTTTCTAGTACATGTCCATTTTTATTTTTGCGTTATTCTGTGACCAAATTGATAAAACCTTTTAGTTGTAACTGTATGATTATTAAGTATTTAGTAAAACATTTGTTTTAAGAAACCTGCCTGAGCGTTTTTTAGTGTGTGTGATTTGTGGGACAATTATTAATAATCTGTGATCAAACTGTTATTGCTAAAGGATACCACCAGAAGCAACCAATCGAGCAAGGATCTGTAAAGGGACTCTGGATAGAGATAGAAGTCTCAGGAAGGAGTCTGTGGGGATTTGAACCAAGGTTGTTGCATGCTCTGTGGGAGAAGACAAAATCAGGGTCACACAACCACCCCGACCAGCTTGGATCTTCCCCTTTGTATAACAACCAAGAAGGGTTCATATTTGGCTACAAGACTGAGACTGGTATTGCACCCTGATCCAGAGTTTAAAGAGGATGCCCTGGGACTTCGTGGTGAGTGTTCAGTTGTGAACTCAGCAAGCACTACAGAAGGACATGAAGGGTATTCCTGTCCCCCTTCATGGATTACACTTGGGGTGGGCACTCTGAGATCAGTGGACCTGACCTCAGGAGTGGGTTCATGACACAGTAACTTGGGCACTACCCCACTTTCATTTGGTGTGACATCCCATTAATATTCAGTGTCACTTGTGTGGCGGGATACTATCACATGTTCCTGTGGATGCAGATGACACCAGTACCTGGTCCTTTTACATAGTGTTTTCACAGCACTTCAACATGTACTAGGGTCTGTCTGCTTCCCAATCAATAAGTCCCTTTACAGTCTTACTTCCCACCTTGACATCGATCTGTTAAATACTTGCTCCAATTTGCTAAGGCCAAATCTGCTGCAGTGGTACCTCTTTTTTTTTACCCTGTTTTTCTCTTGACCCCTTATGCTGGCTGCATGCACATGTGTGGAGGCATGTGCACACTGTGGTACTGGGACACCCTCCCACTGCTTTTGCCAGCGTCTCACCTGCACTGCCCACAGACCTCCATCCAGAGGCAGTGGAACTACGATGGGTGACAGAGTCCTCCTCGGGAGAAGAGTTACCTTGTGGTTGCTCATTCCTGCTCCCCGTGCTGGCTCTTCAACAACCGGGTTCATTCCCCACCCGATCGCCAGCGTGAGCAGTGGTACTCTCCTTATTTTTATGGCAGTTTCTTGCAATATGGTTTGGCTCGTTACAGTTATAGCAAATACAGTCTTTGGGTGCAGACTTGTTACCTCACCACAGTTTTTATCTGATTTGGAGTTAGACTAAAAACAAGTGGATCTTACGGTCTTTGGCAGTTACTTCGCTGCTGCATGGTCTGTCTGGCATCTGATAGTCCTCGGCCAAAGAAATGGCCTTTTCCCCACTTTCTGGTCGGTGTTCTTTACCCAAAGCTGCACGCCTGTAGGCAGGATGTTGATGAACTGCTCCACTGCAAATGTGTCAATGATCTATGGGACTGTTTTCCCTCTGGTTGGAGCCATATAATAAGGAATTCTTTGAGTCGGGTGTAGGCTTTTGAAGATTGTTGACTGAGTTGTACTTCAGGGACCAGAATCTTTGCCTGTAGGTCTCTCCTGAGATGTACCTTTCAGGATTTCTTTCACAAGGTCATAGTTTTCAGACTGTGCAGTGTCCATACTGCTGTGGGCAGGTTGGGCTTACCTGTCAGGTAAGGTACCAGCCTGAATGCCCATTGCTGCTTTGGCCACTGGCAGGCTCAGGCAATCCTTTCAAAAGTTATCGGGTATGCTTCAATATCATCTGAGGGACACAGCTTTGTAAGTTTAAGGTCTTTAAGTTGTTACGTTTGTTGCTCTGCTGGACCTGCAACACATCCTCCAGCTTTGATAGCCTGCAAGGCATCCAGCCATCTAACTCCTGTCACTGCATATCTTTTTTCTGTGCTGCTCCATCTCTTTTGTTGTATAGCTCACCATTTTAAGAAGAAAACAGGCTTTCAGGTTTTGTCACTGCCTGTTCTTTTTTTCCATGACTGGTGCTGGCTTTACAGTCTCAGTTTGAACTTTTGTTTCTGCTTATAGTCACTCCTGGACTTGCTGCTGCAGAATCCATACCTTTCTTTTATGCTTCCTGGTACCAGGTCTAGTACTCACACTGAAACTCCTGGCTTAGAGTATGCACAGCATAAATCCCACTAGGCTGACACCATCTGCCGTCAGAGCACAGGTCAGGAAGCATGGGATGACCAGAAGTTGTAAAATTTGCAGTGAGTGTTTTATTATGATTAATAACAGCAAAATAAAAATAAAAATGTGTTCAGTATAACTATTTACAAAGGCAGTACAAACAGAAAACAAAGTCCTTCAGAGTGTTTCTTCTCAATTTCAAATCTCAGTCTCTAGCAAAAATATTGCCGCTTTTATAACAAGCCTTTGCCAGGGAACTTGTTAAGGAGAACATCCTGTTTTCTGAAAATGTTCTTGTCAGTTTCCTTCTTGCAGGTGCAACAAAACAGTACATGGAGTCCCAGAACTGACCTCCTGTACAGCTCTCCAAAAGAACTAGTGTTGCATTCCAGGTTAACCCCTAAGTTCTAAATAGCTTTTGCAATCACTTCAACAATATAACCATATACATTTTCAAACCAAGGGATCCCAGTTCCACATACAGATTCACACATATTTATAACTTTAGATACACTAGAGGGAAGAAAAGATAGAAACAGCAAGTGAAGGCAGAGAGATAGCGGGGGAGATAGTGAGACCATAGGAGTAGCCAGTTCCTGGTCTCACAAGAAAATATAACTGCACAGATAGCCAAGAGAGAGAGAGAGAGAGAAACAGAAGAGGAAAAACAGATCTTTGCATTTAACTCTTTCTACATAACAAATGGGACAGGGTCTTATTTCCCTGTCACAGGGCCAACTTGTGTTGCCTGCCCCCAGCTCAATCCCTGTATTGTCTGAATTTGGCATATCATTTGGACCAAAGGGTCTAGGTAAACAGCAAACAGCAGGGGTGACAATGGGCATCCTGCTGAGTGCCGTGCAGTAAAGGACAGGTGAAGAAATGGAGCCGTTAATTTTAATATATGCCATAGGACGATTATATATTGCCGATATCATTTGACCAAATTATCTAGGGAAGCCCATTTGTTTCAAGGTGGCGGCCAAGCGACCAAACCACCAGTCAGATGTCTTTGCCGCATCTAAGCTGAGTAACAAAAAAGGACTCTTTGACCAGAGCGGCATGGTGTAACACATGAAGTGTTCTCTTGATATTATTTTGTGTCTGTCTGGCTTTTACAAAGCCACACTGGTCGTCATCTATAAGTGTTGGCATAATCACCTCTAATCTTTTGCCATGACTGCCGCAAACAACTTATAGTCAATATTAAGGACCCAAATCTTTGTATCGAAGAACAGAGAGTGGGGTCCTTCCCTTGTTTTGGAATACTAGATATGGTGGCATAACGCCAAGATGGGGAAGTGTACTTCCTCCATTAACTCGTGACAGACGGCATGTAAGTGTGGAAGCAGAAGATCCTTAAATGTCTTATAAAACTCTCCTGTGTAAGCATTGGGACCCAGTGCCTTACCTGTTTTAAGATTAGTCACCGCACGCTCCAGTTCAACATACAGTATGTTATCGGGGCATCTAATGAAGCTTTCTGGTGGGGTTAAGGTGGGTAAATTTAAATTGTGGAGATAATCAGAAATATTTTGTGCATCAGGCGGGGCCTCTGGAGTGTATAGGTGTGTGTAAAAGACCTAGAGGCCTCCAGGATCTGCAATGGCTGTCACAGCATTTTGCCTGAAGTGGGACATTTATTTGTGTTATGGTTGATGTGACCGTACTCTGCTAGAAGCGGTGGGCCAGTATCCTGGCAGCCGAGTCCCCCTCATAATACTTCTGTTTTAGAAACTGCAAAGCCTGTTCTGTTTTTATATCTAACAGGGTTTGTATCTTCTGATGGTGGCCTCCAAAGGGGGCCATGTCACTGTGTCCCCTGCCATGTCTCTCCTGGAGGTCCTGCAATTGGGTCTTTGAAGTAACCAGTTGAGCAGCCTGAGTTTTCTTATGATGCATTGCAAATTTAATAATTTCTGCCCACAATACCACTTGAAGAGTATCCCAAAGTGTGCTAGCACTGATTTCTGAATGTGTTTTCCCTCAGTATGTTCTGAATCCATTCCTTAACTTGGGTCTGGAAGGTCAGAAGATTCAACAAGTAATTATTAAACCGCAATAGTTGTCTTCCATTCCATATCCCAGGTCTGCTTAAGTACCGCAGAAGCGTGATCTGATGTTGGAAGGAAACATCTTGCAGTCTGTCACAAGATGTTGGTGCTCTCTAGAAATATGAAAATAGTCAATCCTGGTACATATATATCATGTGGAGCTGAATAATGAGTATACCCCTTAGCCATAGGATGCAGGCTCAACACATCCACCACGGCATTTTTAAAAAAATAAGTTGGGGCTACTTTCTGTGCTCTGGTTTTCTGTGGTGGTCTAATATTTGTAGCATCTTTATTGTCATAAATTAGGTTCTGATCAACCCCACCCCCACTATAAGCAAACCAGATTGGAATTCAGTAATTCTTTGGCGTAGGGATCATAATGTCCTAGCATCTGTTTCTGGTGGTATGTATAAGCTAGCTAGCATTAATGGGTGCCCTTCATAGTTGCCCACTACTAGGCGAGATGACCCTCTGGGTCAGATTAAGTTTAATCACCTGCAGAGGTGTGTAATGGGGACCACGACATCTACTCCTTGTCTTTTCCCTCCCTGATAGGCCGAGGCCACCACCTGGGCAAATCCTATGGCACAGCACCGTTGAATATGGTACAGGCAGCACACAAATTGCGCATGGTGCAATTAGCAGTGCAAGCCACTGATAGGGGAGCGCGGGGATGCACCAAGCGCAAGTGCAGTTGCGCTGAGGCGCATCACCCATGATATTCAGCAGGGGCATGCAAATGAGGCTATAATATATGCAGAAGCACATGGGGCCATTTGCATGTCATTATGGCCCCATTTGCATGCCTTATGCAGGGCAGGCTAGCGACTTGCACCTGGCGCTTGCACAGCATGACATGTGCTGGGGATCCTGGGCATCCCATAGCCATGATCATGCAGTATATGTTAATACAGTAAACCCTGGTAGTCTAGTGGACCCCCAGTCCCGATACCCTGATGTGTTTGGCACAAGCCGTCCCTGGTGGTCTGGGGTCCCCTCAGCGAGTCGAGACATGGCAATATGGGTCCCTGGTGGTCTAGTGGAATCCCTCGCCCGTTGCCGTGTTCATGATGAAATCCATATCATAATGCCCTGGTGATCAGTGGCTCCCCACCCACACACCCACACAGAACCCATGCCCATCCGCTTCCGTCATCGTGGCGGGCGGCTGCATCCACCTGCACACGCCTGGCCGCCCACGCGAATGACAGGTACAGTATGGGCTGTAAACCCACTGGTCCCCAGTGTGGACTGAATGGGCTTGCAGGGCATACTATATTAAGAGTCCCAAAAATGTGAATGGAGTCATTCACATTTTTGAACTGTCTAGTACAGAATGCCCTGCAAGCCCATACTGTAACTGTCAGTCAGCAGGCGGCCGGGTGGTGTGTGGGTGGGATGCAGCCGCCTCCAGGACGGAGGGGGAGCGTGCATGGGCATGGGGTTCTGTGTGGGTGGCTGGGTGGGGGTTGCCACTGGATCACCAGGATGTTATGATATGGGTTTTCACCGCGATCACGACAATGGGTGGTGGGGATTCCACTAGACCACAAGTGACCCCATATTGCCATTATTCAGGACTTGGGATCTCGGTGGGAGGGAGGACCACTAGCCCACTAGGGATGGGCTTGTGTCATACTCATCAGGGTATCAGGGACTGGGGCCACTAGACTACCAGGGATATCTTATTATCATATACTGTGCAATCACAAGCATGTGGGCGGGGACTACTAGACCACTAGGGCTGTGGAGTGCTTGCAGACAGTGTTCTGGGCAGGTGGGTGGCCACCCACGGCTGGGCTGTTGTGTTGTGCCCTGCCATACAGAAGCCCACCTGTGGGTGGCTGAGAGTTGCTCCTACTCTGCATGGGCTCAACTTTGAGCCCCTATGCGGCACAGCAGGAGTGCACTGCACATATGCGCAGCACATCCCAGGATTGCTGCATGCAGCTGGCATGCCTCTGCATCTGCGCTGCATACATTATCAGTACACCCCGGGCGCATCGGGATTTGCGCCAGCCAGACAGCCTTCTCAATACTCTGGCCACAAGAATTGGGGTTGCACTGGCGCAACCACTTTGAATATCCGGCCCTAGGTCTATACAGGGCTAAATAACTGTGTTGAGACATGCATATTTAATCAGTCATTTTACTCTCTAATATCTTTAAATTGTAAATATCTAGGGTATCTTGAGGCTCATTCTCAGAAAATAACTAAGCTGACCTAATAAGTCCATTCCAGGGACTGGTAGCAGGGGAGCACATCAGTGAGTCAAATGTCTCAATTATACTGTTTTAAAATAGGCAGTCAAATAAACAAGAGTTTCAGCTGTCACTTTACTTCCTCCTGCAGCTGAAGTTGCCAAAATTGGCAAAGAACACAAGTAGCTCACCTCACTGATCAGGCAGGTGAGTCTTCATGCTCTTTCTCCCGTGTTGTTTGATCGGAGGTTCTTGAGTAGACTGCGGATGTCTGCCATGGTCATTTGAGCTGCAGCACTTCCCAGAGGCTCTATGTCGGTGCAAGCCACCATCCTTCCAAACTGAGTGCTGTGGCTGAGGGGCTTGATCTTCCTGGACTCAAGTCTCTACCACTCATTCATACTAATGGGAGTGTGCTGGAGGCGCTAGGACCCCACAGGAGCCAAAATCTTCAGGAGGGCTGGGCGCCGGGATAGGACCGCTTATGCACACGCCATGAGGCTAGCTTTGCACATATAGGCTATCTCGTGTCGACCCTCCAACTGCCTTCGTTCCTTTCTCCCATCGTTGAGTGCGCTTCAATGACGACATCGCTCACCTCCGCTGGGAGTTCAGTTCTTCGCCTATATGGCAGCAGCCATATAGCTCCTTCAGTATTCACTTAACTTACCATTTTAGAGTTCTTTTCTTTAAAAAAAAATGAAAATGAAGAAGAAGAAGTTATTCTCAGCCTGCCATCAATGGAGTCGACCTTACTTTCCAGTAGCGGTGATGGTAGGAGACTTGCTTGAAAGCTGTGAAGGAAATGGGGCTGTGTCTAGTCCACCACACTTTTCGAGGGGGTCTGACCACGGGCAGTCCGGTGCTTGGGGAGGGAGACAACCCGCCTGTAGCACAAATGTAGCTGTTCTGGGACCTGCCCTCTTGACCTCAATCTCGCCTTCCTCCTGTTGGTGAAAGAAGAATCGGTACTCTTGAGGTCACCCTCTGGTATGTCTGCACATTGATCATCGCTGGTTGAGAGTGGTAGCCTGAATCAACTCTGGTGGGTTCCTCTGTGGCTCCGGCCTTAATGGCCCTGTCCTTGATGGGGTTCCAGTGAGCAGTTTCACCTCTGGACCACTGTTTTAGAGCAGGGGTATGACATCTGTCCAGTTGTCCTGGCTAGTGGGCCTGGGTCCGGGGCCTTCGGACCTTGGGGCTGCTGCATTGCGGCCGGGTTTCCAGACCAGAATGTGCATGGTGCCCTCTGGTGCTAACGCCATCGACGCCTGTAGCGGGGTTGGGATAACAGGATAACAAACCAGGCAGACTAACAATTCAGTGCATAAAAAGCACCGCAAGGCACTTATCATTTTATTTTTCTCAGTAAAGATGAAATAGGGTTTCACAGAAATCAGGAAAATAAGGTTAGCTCATTCACTTTCAAAATATTAAAATCAAACAAACAAAAAAATAAACAAATGCAATATGTTCAGGAAGGGCTACTGCTCTGCCCAACAGTGCCACCAGGCTATGTCCTCGCCTGTTTCACACACACGTGTGTACTCTGAGGTCCACCACCTCTGGCAGTCAGCTCCAACTGACTCCCCATCTAAATTTAAGCCCCTAGTGGCAATCTTTTATACATTTATCAAGTGACATCATGGATCTAAGATCCGCCCATAATTGCCCCTTAACTACAAAGTACCTCTCAGTGGCTCATAACCCATCCTATACGAAAACAAAAGGGCTATTTCTAAGCCAAGACAATGGAGGGTTCACAACTGTAGATAATAACACCTTCATATTCATGCTAAACAGATTTATTATCCTTTGGAGCTTTAATTGCCACTATCTCCTCCTATAGGTAGTGACCTCACTAGGTAGAGTTCTCATAAAATCAGACAGTCTGTGGGCTGCCAGCCCTACAGCAGCACCACATATAGAAAACAAAGGGGCTCCCCAAGGTAAAGAACTTCTCTCATAAAAGTTATCCTTAGAGCTTTATCTAGCTTTGTTGTGTTTTCTGACTTCCAAACTGGCACTCATCCTGGACTCAGTTCAGGTAAGCACCTTGTAAATGTCCTTTTGTAAACAGGGTCCAAACATAAATTTTATTTGCTTCTACTTAAAGCAAACATAAATTTTATTTGCTTCTACTTAAAGCAATGTGTACCTTACTAAGGGTTCAGCTAGACACACAGATAACCTTAATGGGGCCCAGAATCCTACTGTGACTGTAACTGTGTTTTTATTGTTGAGGTATTTGTCTGCTTATTTTAAACTTTCATTAGAGCAGATGCAAACCCTATACCACGGAATGGTGTACTTTTTAAAGTAATAGCAGCAACAAGCTGCTCTTATTTAGAGCTGCTGAAAACAGTTTTTGACTTTTGCCTACAGCTGCAAAGTGCAGCCATCAGCTTTACTTTTCATTTGGCCCTTTGCCAAGGGCAGTTTCGAGCAAACACAGGAACCCTCCTAGAATCTCACTAGGGAGGGACCTGTGTCCAGTGAGGCTCAGAAGCAACCTTTCTGATGCTGGGCAGCCTGGCTTCACTATTTTAATTTTCCCTGCCAAGCTGCCGAAACTCTGACAGAATCGGCACGGAGAGAGAGAGAGTGGCACGCTTCCTGATATAAGTGCAGTGCCTCCTCTCCTATCCAACCCATTCCTCGGAGTATTTTCTCCATTTCCTGGTGGGTGGGTGGGATGGGGGGCTAAGAGCCACCACAATTTCCTCAAGAGATCTCGTAACAGAGAGAGCAGAGTGAGTCAACAGCATTATTTTATTGCAAGCCACGTTTTAGAAATGCAGCTCAACCCCAGCTCCTGTGATCTGCCTTTTCATTTACCTAGAGGCGGTCAGCAGAAGCTGAATGGGAGAATAAGAAGGAGCGCTTTTATGAATCGCTAGTACTAAAACCCTCTTGTCTCCCTTTTATTTGTTCCAATGCCGGCTGACTGGTTCCTAAGGTGGGGGATGAGAACCCTTTTGATGAATTTAAATACAGGCGGCACAGAAGCCTCTATACATTTTACATTGCTATCTTTAAGAACATGGCAGTGCTATCAAGTGGAAGACATTCTTATAGGGCAAAGACAGTGCTATCTTGCTGAAGACATTCTTCTAGGGCAGAGTACAGCAGGGAAGAGATACAGAAAACAAATAGGGTGCTGCTCCTGTTCACTCACTTCCTATTAACTATTGTTTTCAGGGAACAACTACAATATGATTGAATGCTATATTCAAACAACATGAAGTCTTGCTGTACTCTGACATATGCAGTTAGCCCCAGCACTTGAACTGCTCTGGAGAGGAGTTAATTTCTATGCAAGGCATAGAACGTTGAGTCGAGCTCAGTTTTCAAACCTCTGTCTGTGGTGCCTCAGAGTGTAACCGCAAGATTCTTTACTCTGCCTAATTAGAAGTCGCCCGGAGATTGCTCCTTCGCTTTGGTTCAGTAAAGTTTCAAAACGCGTCGGTTTTTAAACCGATTTGTTTATTTTCGGTTTTGAGCCTCTGTCTATGGTACAGTAAGTAGTGTAGATAGGTAGTGAAATGTGATTTGTGTTTTTCTTCTGTGGAAATTGTAAAGTTCGGTTCCTTCATGGTCGGTCAGATTGGGAACCTCACCTTTTGTTTAAATTTATTTACTGGGATTTTAGCAGTGATGTGTGCGGTTCCTATCGGTTTAAAAAAATGAACTTTTGGTTTCTTTACACAACCTGTGACATGGTTGGTAACCAATAGGTGTATTACCTGGCTAAAAGCTGTAAAGGGTAATTTTTCTAGTCTGGCCATGTCTGGAGAAACCCAAGCAAAAAACGTCCCACTGGGTTTCAACACTGTACAGAGTGTGGGAGGCCTTTGCTAAGGCCAACCCCACCTTGTCTGTGTTTATTGTCTGGGGTTTGACCACCTCAAACAGACTGCCAAATCTGCAAAAATTTTCCTAAGGCCACTCTGGAAAAAGATTGGGTAGGCTAAAGGAAAAGGAGGCCAAGAAGTCCACTGACCCGATGGCAGCCCGGTTCAGTTCCAACTGAACCTGAGGAGGTGCCCACTGACCTGGGTGAGACGCCTCGGGCAAAAGGAGAGCCAACCCTGAGGGATCAGTTCCATCAAAAGATGAAAAAGTTCACGGTTCGGATCCAGCATCCCTTACTCCAACACGCGCTGAAGAAATGGCCAAAGCGATCAGTATTGTGCAATGCGTTCGTCAGTTCACGTCTGAACCGCCCCATCAGTTAGGCGCTCGGTTCAGTCGGATCCAACTCCATCAGATTATGATCCAGATGCTATTACGAATTGGAATGGGAGGTGGATGAAGAGTTACCAGATGATGATGACAATGATTATGAAGGTCTGGATGTGCCCATTGAACCAGACATCTCCCCAGACAGACCCTCCAATGTTTCCCTCACGCTTTCTGAGTCCTCATCTCACTTTTGTTTTACAACAAGGTGGCTGAAACCTCCAGCTCCCTATGATTGAAGCTGTTGAGGAGGAAGAAAAGCCTGATTTTTAGAGATGATGGACATTGTAGAGTCCAAGAGGTTGTCTATTCTCCTCCACAAATCCCTGGGCCACAGACACAAAAGATTTTACAGACACTAAATTTTACCTCCTGTGGATAAGAGAATGGACAGGAGGTATATGCTATTAGGCTCAGGTATGGAGTTTTTGTTCAATCATTGCAGCCATGTTGGGGTAGTGCAGGCTGCAGCCTGTGACAGGGCTAATATACCTTGGCTTACACTCCCCAGATAAAGACTCCAGGAAGGTGGATGCCATGGCCAAGAAACAATACTTGGCATCCTCTTTGGGACTCAGGCAGGCTAATTATATGGCCTACACAGCCACATACCAGAAGTCCAGGTGGGATATGGTTTTGGAACTGGCTAAACAGGCTTCCCCAGCTAGCCAAAGAGCTGGAGGAGGCTGCTGATGGGATTGAGGCATCCAAAGTGCAATTCCATGCTGCTGTAGACTCTAATGATGTGGCATCGAGAGTCATAGCTACATCTGTGTCTCTCAGGAGATTTGCTTGGCTCAGATGCACTAGCCTTCTCAGGACACCCAGGCTAAGGCCATGGATTTCCTGTGGTGGGTGACTTCTGTTTGGGGAGCGGACAGAGGCTTAGATGAAGAAGATGGATGAGTACAGGATCACCTACAGGAGTGTACAGGCCAAGGAATGGCAAGCCACCCTCAAAAGCAGCAGTCTAGGGGCAGGCCCTTTCACAGGCCTTTCTACCAAGCCTCAGGTCTCCTCTCCCTTCCCAAAGAGGGGCTTCTTGGAGGGAGAGGCAGGAGGGGGATGAGCAGGGCTGCATCCTCTTCCCAGTCCAAGGCTTCTGCCAAGCAGACACCTTGATGTGTTAGCCCAGGTCGACTTCCCAACTCCAGTAGGAGGCAAGCTGGCTCACTACTTCCAGGCCTGGAAGTCTGTTACCTCAGACAAGTGGGTCCTGGAGGTAGTAAGCCAGGGACTGCTCCTCAGTTTCGAAGAAGTTTCAAAATGAGGTCAGGTCTTTTTCCACCTGCAAACATCTCACAAACCATTGCTCTAGAAGCAGAGGTTTCTCTCTGCTGGCTCTCAGAGCCGTGGAGAGAGTTCCTACTCTACACAGGGGCAAGGGTCTGTACTCCAGATATTCCTTACCCCAAAAAGATAGGGGAGTGGCAGAGTCCTAGACTTAAGGTATATGAACAAACACATCTTAAAACCAAAGTTCAAATGGTGACTTGGGAGTAATTCTTCCTCTCTGAGGCCAGGAGATTGGTTAGCATCCCTGGACCTCAAGGATGCCTATTTCCACATTCCTATCAGGTGCTCCACAGAAATACCTCAGATTCGAGCTACCTTCAGGCCATTATCAGTTCAGAGCCATGCCTTTGGCCAACATCAGCTCCAAGAGTGTTTACGAAGTGCCTTGCAGTAGTAGTGGCCTTCCTCAGAAGGTAGGGGATCTTTCTGTTCCCATACCTGGATGACTGGCTCATTGTAGGACAGTCTCCTGACCAGGTCAGGTCAGCTCTTCAAGTCACTCAAGATTTTTTCAGTTCTCTGGGATTTTCTTCAATCTCCCAAAGTCGGTTCTCAAACCAATACAACTCCTCACTTTCATAGAGATAGAGTCATATACTGTTCAAGCAAAGCCTTCCTCCCACTAGCAAGGGTAAAGGCCCTTACAGATCTTGCTTCCTCTTTTCATCCTCTGGTTTCTCACCCAGCAAGACATTTTCTTCAGCTCCTAGGCCACATGGCAGCTTTCACTGCAGTGGTACAAGGAACCAGGTTCCAAATGATGGACATTCAGTTTCACCTAAGGTCTTTTTGGTCTCAGAAAAAGATTCTCTTACCAAATTGGTTCCAGTGACTTAGACTCTGGTCCAAGCTCTCCAGTGGTGATTGGATCAGAACAATCTCAGACAAGGTGTCCCATTCCTCAATCAATCTCATTCAGTGGTACTAACCACAGATGCTTCTCTCCTGGGCTGGGGAGCCCACCTAGGAGCCCTCACAGCACAGGGTGTTTGGTCTCTACAAGAGTCTCTCCTTCATAGCAATCTTCTAGAACTCAGGGCAGTATTCCTAGCCCTTCAAGATTTTTCAGACTTAGTAAGGGACAAGGTGGTTCAAGTCATGACGGACAACACCACCCACCATGTGGGACATCAACAAGCAAGGGGCCTCGGTCTATGGCCTTGTACATGGAGGCCACAAGTATGGTCTCTGGCCTGCTCTTTGCAAACCTCCCTAATAGCAGTCCACCTCCCAGGGAAGAACAGTGTGTTAGCAGATGCTCTGAGCAGACTCTCCCAGGGCCATCACGATGTACCTTGGATCCTCTCATACTGAAAGTAATCTTCACCAGGTGGGGCACTCCAGAGATAGATCTCTTCACAGCCCCAGACAATCACCAATTCCCTCTTCTGCTGAGGACCCCAGTCCTAGGAACTGTTCCCTAGATGTCCTGATATTGGACGGGAAGGAAGTTATTTTATGCCTTTTCCTCCCTTTCCCCTGTTGTTCAAGGTTCTAGTCAAGATCAGGTCACAACCCTGCACAGTGATTCTACTGGCTTCAGACTGGGCCAGACGGCTTTGGTATCCTCTGTTGTTGTCCCTAGCAGTCTCACTCCCTGTCTCTTCCCAAAAGACACAATCTCCTAACCTCCTCTCAGGGAGGATCTGGTACCCCAATCTCCAGTCTCTCAATCTCAAGACCAGGCTTTTGAAGAGTTAGAATATGCAGGCCTGCATCTTTCTCAGGAGTTTTGGCATCCTTAAGGTTTCTGGAAACCCTCTACCAGGAAAACTTATAATTCCAAATCGAAAAGATTCAGCATTTGGTGTTCCCATAAGGATGTTCTACTAGATGCTGCTGGCATTGCGACACTTTTGGATTACCTGGTTTACCTTAATGGCTTAGGCCTTAGGCCAGCCACTTTAAAGGTTCATTTAGCAGCCGTGTCTGCATTCCTGTCAGCTGGGAAGGGCTCTTCCTGGTGTCTCACCCTGTTTTTGGTAAGTTCTTTAAAGGTCTGGTTCATATCAACCCTCCTTTTAGAGAGTCTTCTCCGGCTTGGGATCTCAATATCTGCATTGCTCATCTTATGCAGCCACCTTTGAACCTCTGGCTTCGGCCGAGCTTAAGTACCTGACCTGGAAAACTGGGTTTCTGGTAGCTATCACTTCTGCCAGGCGAATTAGTGAATTACAGGCCCTGTCAGTTGAACATGATTTTATCTCATTCCATAGAGATAAGGTGGTCCTCAGAACCAATAGGAGGTTCTCACCAAAAGTGGTCTCAGATTTCCATCTGAACTAGTCCATGTCTCTTCCTGTGTTTTCATTGATCATTCTTCTTCAGGAGAAAATAGATTACATAGTTTGGATGTTAAGAGGACCTTAGCTACTACATTGAGCATACTAAGGCACATAGGAATGACTGTCTTCAATTGTTCCTCACTTATGGTGAAGTGGGGAAAGGTAGGCC
This sequence comes from Neoceratodus forsteri, assembly GCA_016271365.2. Classification (NCBI taxonomy): domain Eukaryota; kingdom Metazoa; phylum Chordata; order Ceratodontiformes; family Ceratodontidae; genus Neoceratodus; species Neoceratodus forsteri. Next base: position 1,051,312,358 of record CM028131.1, read on the forward strand.
TGCTACTAAGAGAACTATTGCCAGGTGGATTGTCTCTTGTATACAATTCTGCTATGCCAAGCTAGGTAAAACACCTCCTTCAGGCCTGAGGGCTCTCTTGAATAGGGTACAGCTGCTTCTCTGGCTGCTGCCAGAGATACACCCTTGTTAGAGATCTGCAAAGCAGCCACCTGGAAAACAGTCCATACTTTCACCAAGCATTACTCTCTGGATATCCAGGCTAGGAGTGATGCTAGGTTTTGGTACAGTACTTCAGAGGCTATTCTCAAAATAGGTTCGGTACCCTCCTGCATGGAGGTACTGCTTAGTAGTCTGCATATGTCAGAATACAGCAAGACTTCAGGTAGCTTGAAGAAAAAATGACTCACCTTAGTAATTGTGTTTCTTCTAATGGAGTCTTGCTGTATCTGACCTCCCCAACCTCCCTCTCAGAACCTAGTTTTGGGATGTGTTGCTGGCAGGTACAGGGTTGCACCTCAGGGGTGCTTTTGCACCCCTCCTTCAGGTGGGGTGGCTGTTGTTGTCGTTAGGTTTTAACTTAGATTTATATATCTTGTTCACTACCTGTTTTTATCTTGGTTTCTCGAATTGAGTCTTTTGGACCCAAGTTGTTGCCTGTTGGCTTATATGTTTTAATTTCCACACTGGAAGTGTAGTTAGTTAGTTTGCTTGTAAGAATCTTATGGTTACACTCTGAGGCACCACAGACAGAGGTTTGAAAATCGAGCTCAAGCTCAACATTCTATGCCTTGCATAGAAATTAACTCTTTCCTCTCCGGAGCAGTTCTAGTGCTGGGGCTAACTGCATATGTCAGAATACAGCAAGATTCCATTAGAAGAAACACAATTACTAAGGTGAGTAATTTTTCTTCTTTTCCTTCTATACCAGTGACATTTAGGTGCCCTTTTCACATAGGGTGCCTTTACTTCATTCATATGTTGAAGGGCTAACTTAAGCCCAGAGGTCATGTTTCACATGACCTCCCATGCTATTGCTGGACCAAGAGGATTTCTTGAGTAGAGTACCCTAATACATATGTATGTCCATGCCAATAGGCATATGTCAACTTGTTTTTATATGTATTTCAGGCCTCCAGGCCTTTAAAAGGGGTCAAAGGACAAGGGGACCACCTTCTCGCTGTGCAAGGGTAAACACCCATGACAGGGATCACTCTGTCTACGCCAACCCCTTGTGCCTACCCCCTCTCCTTTTTCTCTGCAGTGGCTGGCATGAGTACCACTTCCTTCTTCCCCTTTCTTCAGGTCTAGGTCCAGTAATGATTCTTGCACCGTGCATTGTGCCTGCTCCATGTGGTGCCATGTCTGGCGCCGGCACTTTGGAATGCTGCTGTCTTAGACAAGCTGTGTGAGTGCTTGACATGCCTTGCAGTACCTGTGCCATCTGTGGTGCTGTCGCTGCTGTTGGCAGTGCCGGCACTAGGTGTGGCACCATGTGTGGTGCTGGCACTGCAGATGGCACTGAACTCCTCCAGGATCCAGGTGGTGGCGTCTCCCTGATCCTGACCTGCCCTTGAAGGTTAATTTGGGGTAGAAATGGATCTGGATGAGTCTTTCCTCTTCTGCTTTGTCGAAGACCCAGTGTATGACTTATTTTATGGGCTGGAATGCAAACCCTCTGTATCAGTGTGATGGAAGGTCTCCTTTGCAATTCCTTTTCCTCAGGGATAGGGGTCCACCATAACATTTCAGTATTCATCTGTGGACCAAAGCAGACTCCTACGTCTTGAGTTCCTACATTCCTCAGTATGAGTACACCCTGTGGAACACACTTAATGCAATGGTCAAGAGCCTTCTGAAATCTAACGCTCCATTGCTAGGGGCATAAAGCCCAATAATCAGCTAAAGCTTTTATGGACAGCCGTTTCTGCCACTAGGGCAGCTGCCGCTGGCAGCAGGTGAGTTAACGTCTCCTTGACTGTGCTTATCTGTTAGGCTAAAGGCCACTCAGAACAGTAGGGCTGCCATTTAAACCACATGACATTCTGTGACAAGCAGTCCTGTCAAGTTAGTGGCCTATGTACCCTTTAGGAACCAACACCTCAGCCACTAAGAGAACACAATAAGGACACGGATTTGAAAGCCCCTACACTAACCTCTGTGGATCCAGCCTAGACCCCATCCCAGCTATCTGAGGGGTGCCTCTTAGCGTGAGGAGGGGCATCTAATTCAGTTTTGCAACCAGTGGAAGTCCATTACAGCAGACCTATAGGTCATCAGGATTGTCCGAGAGGGATACTCTCCCAATTCAGCTTTCTGCAGACCTTCCACCAGACAGCAACCAGTCTGTTGGCCTCTCAGTCACACACTCTCTGCTTCTGAGATCGAGGCCTCTGTGGGTACTGGGCAGTAAAAATCATTCCACAGCGGAGCAGAAGCACAGGTTCCTATTTTCATTGCTTCTGGTTCCAAGTTAACAGACTCATGTCGACCTTGGAAGGTTAAACAAGTTCCTGTTCAGGGAACAGTTCCTAAATCTTGGTGTCCAAATCTTCACTTCCTGGACATTTGGCTCCTAGCCAGCCCTTCCGGTTAAGAGACACAGGAAGCAGTCACCGCAGCTTTTCAGTTGTTCTCTCTCCAGGTTCGGGAAGGTGTCAGTCCATCTTCCCAACAGCTCCTCTTCTTAGGAGCCCTCCTGGATACGCCAAGGCATCAACTTCATTCAGAGGATGGGAGAAATGACATCTTTAGATGGCTCATTACAATACAGAAAACAACTCTATTTGGCCTCCTTTTTGGTTGAGTGGATCCTGGGACTCAGGTCATCCTCTGCAGCAAGCAGTGGCCTCTGACCGTGCATCCATATCCTCTGTACAGGATGACAGACCCTCGGACAAAATCCTTGGGGACTTACTGTCCAGGCCTCCACACTCAGGTGTGGAGCCAGAAGTATCCTCAACTTGTCATAAGCTTCTTAGAGATGACAGTTGTCTTATAAGCAAGGTCCTGAAGTATGCCCCAGCCACAAAGTGTTCCTACTACGGAAGGATAACAAAGCTGTGATGTATTACATCAGCAAACAGGGTGGGTGTCCCCTATCCTCTCTGCAGTAGGGCCATGAGGTTGTGAGAGTGGTACCTCAAGTATGATGCATCAGTTCAGATTTTGTGCAGTCGCTTTTGACGAGATGGGGCAGTTCAGACCCAGTCCTTTGGCGCCCCTCTCAATGCAAAACTGCCTCTATCCTGTTTCAGAAATGTCAGAAATCCTGACCCTAATATTTTCTGTCAGGTTGTGTTCACTGCAATATTCAAGATGCTCCCTGTACATTTTCCTCCTCTTCCCTTAATTCAGAGGGTGCTGATCAAGTTGTATGCACAGGGGAAGGATGATTCTCATTGTCCCAGACTGGCCTCAGCAGATTGATCTGCACTGATCTACAGATCTGTCAGAGTTCCCCTGAGGCAACTACCTCTCACGAGTGGATCCTCTGACACAGGGACTTTAGTCCATCCTAGCCTCGCTCCCATCATCTCCATGCCAGGCCCAGAGGAAATGGGTAAGCTCTGTTTTTCCCCAGACCACATGAGATGTCTTCTAGTCATGCATAGGCCTTCCACCAGGAAGGCTTACACAGCTAAATGGAAACCCTTCTCCATCTGGTGTGCAAGTCCCATCTGGACCCTGTGGTTTTCCAGCAGGTAAGGTGTTGGAGTGCCTCTTGGACCTGAGGATCACGGGTCGGCCACACTCGGCAGTGAAGGTACACCTCCGTGTGTTTTAGGTCTATCTTAGATCAGTAGACATCTTGTCACTGGCTCAATTACCATTAGTCAAGTTTTGCTTTGTTAACTCCAGAAGGAAGGGAGTACTCCTTCACTCTCTGGATGTTAGGATGGTTCTGCGATTGTTCATTGACAGTACGAAGAGATACACATCAGAACAACTATTGTATCTTCAGCATGCCTAGGTTGGGTCAACCTCTTGCCATGAGATGTTTTCTGCTTGGTTAGTAGCATGTCTCCGACTTACTAATTCATGTCACAGGCAAGTTGAAAAGCTCGGATTCACACCACTCTGTCGGAGTTTATTTTAAATGAGGGAGTTTGGTGAACAGGTAGTATGAAGCTGTTGGATCAGCCTATCATCTAGATGGTGACATCACTGGAAGTCCAGGTAATGCCTTTTTGGTAATACAAAGTGCAGCAGGATATCGCATAGCTTCAAACCCCAGGAATCCCTCACTTATACTTAACAACTGCTTCATTCCTCTGGAATGAGCTGCCCTGGAGCTTTAGAACTTTATACTAATTAGAGAACCTTAGAATGAAATTCGAAACTCTGCTAAGTGGTCACGCTCACCCCTGCCCTCTAAAGGCAGATTTATTTCTCTGTCTGAGAAGAACTGCCTGAAGTTGCTGTTTTCTCTGTTGAGCGTTTACAGTTTACATTTTGTTTATTTCTAAGTACAAGACTTTGTTTTAGTTATTTTTTGATACTTAGGGCATATTTTTGTTTACTATCGTTATTTTCTTTGGTTCCTTATCAGTTCCAGGGAACCAAGAAAGTCCTGTGAGGCATGGTTCCGCTTTTGTTGAACTACATTTGTTTTTAAAAACTGCTTTGTAGTTCCTGATTTTAGAAGTCCCAGTTCCTGTTTTAGGGAACTGAGATGATAATTTTCTCTGTTGGCTATTTAAATTCGTTTAAATTGCAGTTCCTGTTTTATTTTGGGAACCAAATCACTAACTTACTTTTGGGATATTGGAACTGTTTTTCATCTCAGATCATCAGTTTCTGGCATGTCTGACAGACCTAATAAGAGAACAGGACCACAGGTTTTAAAATTGTATAAATTGCTTCAAACTCCTGGCTAAGACAGACTGCCACAAGTTGTGCTTTAAGTGCCCTGGGTCCTGATCATGATTTTACCAGTTGTGAGCTGTGTATCAAGTTCTGTCCCAAAATTGTCAAAAGAGGGCTAAGACACTTGAGGAAATAATGGCTTCTCAATCTGTCTCTTTGTCACAACTAAGCTGTGGCAAGAGTCTGGTCCCCAGAGTAAGCAGAAGGAAAAGTCTGTTGAAGTTGAACTCTGCAGTTGATTGCTGCCACTTCCTTGATTCCTCCCATTGAGAGGTGAGTCGTCCTGTGGGCAGGATCTGCATGAGTGGCAGCGGCTTTCAAGGTGCCGCTCGTTGTGTCGCTCTTCAATCAGCTGCTCTGCCATGACATCCTGTGAAGGAAGGTCTGTGAGTGAGTTGTCAGGCTCATGTGTGTGCTGCTGGATTTTAACTGTTGACTTGAACTCTGCAGCTGGTTTGCTGTCACTTACCTGATTCCTCCTATTGGGATGTGGGTTGTCCTGTGGGTGGAGATTCCTGCCTGTATTTAAAGCCTCCTTACAAGCAGTCCTCTGCTGTGGTCCAATCACTTAGGACTGTAGTGTATGGGCATCATGGAGCCTGCCTGGAGTCAGCTGTGAGGTAGTTGTTTGGCTGTCCAGCTGCTCCCTGGGCTTCTAATACAGGTTATCCCTACCTGACAGTCTGTTATTGATGAATTTATAAGTGCATTTTCTTGTCATAGTATTTTTTTTCATTTAGCTGTTAAGTGTAGCTCTCTAATTTCATACAGTTGTTTATTATCATTACTTATACTGCTATTTTACTGTTTATCTACCAGTTAGTTTAGATTTTTTTATTGTATGTAAAGTTTAGTTATTCCCAGTACTGCATTTTTAGGTTTCCCCAATCTGAGATATCTACTTATTTATTTTATTGTGAGCTTTTCTTATTTTAGGTTTCAAGGCTAATACTTTGTTTATTTTAATCTTGCTAGTGTTTTGTTTACTACTGCGTGCTTGTGCTGCCTTAATTATGTTTTTGCCCATTTAACTTTGTTTTCCCCTTTTCCTTTTTAGTTTGCTTCTTTCATCCATCTTGCTTATTTTCCATGATTCCTCCTCCCCTCCACTCTCACATTTTATTTATTGGCTTCCTATATATTTAATTCTTTATCCCATTTTGTTTTTGTAAACTTTATTTTTATTCATTTATCATAGACATGACATCTGTAAAGCCTCATACAGCAAACAGACCATCAATCATCAGGTAGAACAACTGTTGGGAGACTACTCCTTAATCAAAGGGCAACATATGCATTTGCTATATATTGATACAGCATTAGGAGTAATCTAAATTAACTTTTTCCCAGATTAAGTCCATACTGTGCTGTCTAGCAAGTCCATGAAGCTACGTGGCTATATCTGATGTAATAGGACTGTCCAGCAATTCCAGTCCAATAAGAAAACAGCGTCCCTCAATCGACTATTGTTGCCATGCATTAAATATTAATGAAAAGAAAAGAAACACCTCATTGTAGTATTCATGCAGCAGGTTAATTTCAGATCAGTAATCCCAAAATCGATCTGTCTCCAACCTCCTCCTATATCTTTCACTCCTAAGGAGCAACAAACAGCAAAAGGGCATTTTTATATTCCCAAGAAAACTGCCCATATGGAAAGAAATAAGTGTTATATTTAGCCATAAAGAAACATCCCTGATTTAAAATAAACTTTGCTTAACTCTATATAAACATTTAGCAAACTGTTAGTGAAATGGAACCCAGCATTATTAGTTCAAAATGCAGCAAAACAGTACCGGTTTGCTTAGGTCTCTAAACCATCATAAAAGTAAGTCCATAGTCCAAACTAACAATTCAGGGTACATCCAAGACTTCCTCACCTTCAGAGTTCTCCATTCAAGTGTGGAACTCAGCCGCTCTGCAATCAGCCCACTTGCCAGCTTCAATAGGATCCGCTGAAGATGTAAACTTTGCTCTGATGTATGATCCAAAGGGCGGCGGAAAATTACTGTATGTGGCACTCCCAATTCATGGAGTGCCTTCCATACTCCATCAAACTTCTTCCGACATTGCCTCATGGCACAGCTAATGTCGGGAAAGTTGTGGACCTGGTATTTGTCCTGGGTCAAGATGCAGCTTGACAGGGACACTGGATGATCTTATCTTAAGCCCTGACACCCGATGTAATCAGCATTAGGGTCCTAGGTTCTTCAGAATTTTGTGGTCGACCTGGGGGTTCTGATAGACTTTCTGGATCTCCCACACTCCATCTACACCTTCTGGCAATAATTTGCTCGTAAGACAGTCTTGGATAAACAAAATTGGGTAATCCTTCACAGCCTTCAGGTAGTTCCACTATATGAACGTTAGCAGACCTAATTTGATTTTCAAGGGCTTCTAATCTAGCTCGTAGATGTTGATTTTCTTTTACCATGAGGCGGTAGCTCCAAATAGAGGCATCGGCTTGCTTATGTACCCTCTCATTTCTCCTTTCAGTGCATCCACAGCGGTTTCTAGAACCAAGACCCTTCCATTAAAGTCGTCCACCTTCTGATTGAGAGAGGACATTGAGGGTAATCAACATTTGTAGTTTATGACCCAGAGTACTAATAGTTTCTCCAGAGCTGGATGCCTGGTAGGCCTGTGTGGCTTCTTCTGATCTCAAAGGCCCCACCAGGTCCCTTATTTTTCCAACTCCTCCAGCTGTTTTGTCTTTCTTGGGATTACCCATTTTGGCTAATTCAAATTCACTCTTTCCACTGGTGCCAGCAGATTTCAGATCCTTATCTTTAAAAATCAGGACTGAGGCAGATTTAAAAGTTGTTGTTGTAGAGAGCTTGTAAAGCAGCTGCTCGCTGCTTGGGCTCCACAGCACCTCCCCATCCCATTTTGGTTGACATTCCTTCACCCTACTCAACTGTTGCTTTTTGGAGTAACCCCCAATTCTTTAGTTACTACAGACAGTGTTTTTGCCTTTACAGTTTCACTATGTTGCTACTACTGTATCTCTCTCTCTCTCTCTCTTCCCTTCCTGTTTGACCTCACTCTCCCATCTATTTTTCCTTCCTCTGTCCTCTTCCCTCTTCTCCTCATTCTTTCTCACCCTCCCATCCTCTTGCCTCCGGCTTTGCTTCGCTCTCCTTGAATTCCTGGTTGCAGTCTTCTTTCATCTTCTTGATTTCCTCCTGAAACTCTCAAGTCCTTCCTTCCCTCCTACCTTGTAAATTCCTATTTTCCTTCTCATTATCTCACCCACCTCCCATAAGTGTCTCTTAGGTTCTCTAAAACTCATTGTCTCCTTGCTGCTTTTAGCTGCTGATGACACTGAGGTCAACCCTAGCCCTTCACATTTTCTACATTCCCTAAATGTCTGAGAGTGACTCATGTCAATATACGTAGCCTTCTTCCTAAAACCAACCTATTACATCCACTTATGATTAATCTTAAGCCTGACGTTTTGGTGATTTGGGCATCCCACTCTCCTCTAAGGTCCTTGATTCTTCTGTTGTCATTCCAGGTTTCATTATAGTTTGACAGGATTGAGCAACAAGGGGTGGTGGTGTAGCCATCTACCTCTCCTCAGACATTCAATCTGAGCCTGTGCTCTCCATCTCTATTCCCTCTGCCTATGAGATGCTTTTCCTAAACTCTCACTCCCCTTCTCTTTGCCTATATTTATTGCTGGTGTCTATTGCTGCCCTGGTATGTCCTCATTTTTGGTAACTGAGTTACTCACCTCCATCTCCTCCCATGCTTCCTCTGCTGAGTTACTTATATTAGGTGATTTTTATTTAAATTGGCTCTCCTCATCTCTTCATAAATTTTCCTTTAATGTGAAGTCACCTTTTAACTCAGCTGATCTCTGTCCCTACTGCTATAATTTCAAATCTCAGAATCATTCCCTCTTGCACTGTGTTTTGTCCACCCATCCCCATCGTGATTGTGGATGCAAACTTTGTCACTGATGCCCTCAGTGACCACAGCATGGTCTAGTGTGTGCGCAAATTCACCATCCAAATGTTCACCCTAAATTCATTCAGATCCAGTCTTTCTGATCACTGGACTTGTCACGACTCCATGCTGACCTGTTAGACACTGACTGGTCCCCTATTTCTACAGCTGGTAATGTGAATTATGCCCTCACATTTTTCACTTCTAAATTTATGTCTGTCTGGGATCATCATTCCCACTTAGAAGAAACAAGATCCGAGGTTCACACCTACCATGTATCTCAGCTGACTTACTGGCAAATCACTGTGCCGTGACCTTGCTGGAGGTCCTATAAATCCTCTGGCTCCATTTCTGACCTTACTAATTACCGGTTCCTTCGCAATGCTTGTACTAAAGCTACTAGGTTTGAGAAGTCCAGTTACTTCACACCCATGCTCCAGAACAACAATTCACCTGTCTAAGTTCTGGAAGGTTCATCATTCACTTTTCTGTCTTTCAACACAGTCCCCTTCACCTGTTCTTAAGGTGGTGACACTACTATCTTTGATCCTGTTGCAGTTGTCTCTTCTTTTCAATTCCTTCTTCATGTCTTGCACCCATTCCTCCTCTCCATCTCTTCCTCCTTCTCGTCCTCTCTTCCTCCCACTCTGTCCCCAAAACTCTACCTGCCCCTGTAGGAACAAAACTTGGTTATAAAAATATTTTATTGTTTTGCATTATTTTATAATTATTATTTTATATTCTTTATAAATGCTTAATTATTAATTTAGGTAACAGGCAGATCATACCAAGACAACTGGTTTTAGCTGATATAAACATATGTTCTCCAAAGCAAGAAGATTATCTGCAAGGAAGAAAACAAATTTCTTTCTACTTCATTCTGCTTAAGTAAAACTTAGGGGATATACTGTCCATGGCTATGTTAACAAAGCAATATTAAAGACTATGCATCTCTGCCAGTTGTTGAAGGAGAAATGCCCTTACATTCCTAAAAAGCTAGAGGTCAAATGTTGCCAAAATATCCAAGGTGACCAGTGGTACAGCCTTGCACAGCAGCTGTCTTCAAAGGAAAAAAAAAAGTCTACAGGCTGTTTGAGTTCACATTAGCTTCAATGAAAGTAAAAGACTTTTATTCTTTGCAAAACTGTTTTAAATGCTACAGGCACCAAATTGCATCAACTGATAGAAGGTTTGTGGATCTATTAAGTAAGCAAGTTTCATGACTGCAACAATTTTACAAGCCTTGTTATTTACAAAAATGGTGGTGTCGAAACTACAAGAACTAAATAAGGTTGTCTGGTCTTAAGTTAAAGTTCATGTCATGACACATCCAGAAATATGACTTTTGGATAAGTACATGGTTGCAGAAAAGCATCAAATTATCTAAAAGATCTATGAAAAACAAAGTTGACAGTTCTGACTGATGTGCTTTTGAAAGAGAACAAAAGAAACATGTGCCTACAATTTAATTCCATGTTTTTGAGGACTTTTCTGAAGGGTTTTCTGGACAAAACTAACCTTATTCTAAAGCTGGTGGCATAAGAAACAAAAGTACCACTTTGTTTTAAAAGATCTTGCTCTTATAGTTCTTATTAACATTATCTCGGTAAATATTTGTCTCACTGACCTGAAAGATGGTTCAAAAGACTGCATTTAATGAGAGAAATTCAAAATGTTTGTTTCAAGACTGTATTATGTTGCATCCAAAAGATAGAGAAAGGGTAATTTCACATTTAAAACTGATCTGTAAGCAAAAGGGCCATCCTTGAGAAGGGGAGAGCTAACCGTTACATCATTTGCATAGTCCAATCAAAGTTTGGAAAAGTTGAGGAAATTATATCAGGGCAATGCTCTGGCCAAAGAAATAAGACTAACATTTGAAATCCATCCCAGAATCTTCTAGATTTCCAGATTGACAAGATCTGTGCTTGTAGACTTGCTAATATTATTGTTTTGAGATTCCTGCAAGGCCTAAAGCCAAAAGCCATGTCTGCCTAATGATGTTTGGACCAGCAAGGATCAAGCCTTGATCGCTGAGTTCATACTAGAACCTGAGGTTTGAGCCAGAAAGGAAACAAAACTTGCAACAAAGCTAGCCATAAGAAAGAACTTTTCACAGTAGAACTTTTCAAATAATAGTGCAGTAAAGATGTCTGTGTACTGGACATTTTGACTGAAGTTATGTCTTAAAGTTCCTGCCTAAACCAAGACAAGGACAGAGACAGCTGATTGATGTTCAGTAGCCAAAAACAAGTCTGCAGTGCTGTTTGACAACAGTTGGGTTCAAAGTCCATGGTTCAAGTGGAACAAGAGCAAAAACAGAAACAACCACAAAATCCAGTTACTATAGAACTTTGCTATCCAAGGAAAAGAAGAAGGTCCTCACCAACATTTTGAAGTTAAGGAAGACAACCAGACTCCATAGCTAACCAGATGTCTAAGTATTATTTAATTAATGTTTGTATAATATACTGATTGGGCTCAGCTGGAGGTTGCATGGAAAAATAATTTCTTAGAGACTAAAGTATTGGGTACATGGTTTAAGCTTAAGTTTAAATGATTACATATATATAAACATTTTTGCATAAGAAAAGGCATTTAAACAAGTTACAAAGAAAAGTTTTAAAAGTACTAATTAGACAAAGCCATTTGAAATCTTTATACAAAAACAATTTTACTGTTTGTAAAAGTAATCAAAACTGCAAGTTGTTTTGTTTTTGTTTCTTTGTTGTTTTGTTTGATTTCCTGAAACCTTTGTTTTATGTTTACATTGTTTTTATTATGTTTACAAGGTTTTATATCTATGCAATGTGGTAGTAATTAGAATTGTTGTACAGGGATAAATAAAGTCTATTTTTCTACATATGTGAGGTGTGACGGAAAGGTTTTTCAAATTATAGTAGAACTTATCCACAATAGATATAAAATAAGGTTTGATCCAGCCTTATAATTATTTGTATAGTTATACAAATTTGATGACATGGGGTTAAAGACGTAGCTGAGTGCCCATAATAAAACTGGTTTCTAGGGATGTGGATATGTTGTTCTTATCTACACATCTTGGCAGTTGTCCTTTCCATTTAAGATCAGCCAGAAGTCTTTAAGCTGGCTCTTCCTACCCACCCAGGTGGTTTATCCTCGACTCTGCCCCTTGACGCCAGATCTTCCTTTCCGCTTAGAAGAATCAGGTTCCTCCTTACTGCTCCTGCATTGAGTAGGCCCTGGTGCCTAAATCTTCAGATTATTTACCAAAACTTAAACCTGTAAGAGTTTTACTGCTACGATCTTTGATTGTGATGGAGGACAAGTTCTCACCCGGTTCTGCCGGTGCCCCTGTGGCAGAAGATGTCTCGCACTGACCCGCATACCATGTGCATTTATTGTCTGGGTCATGATCTTGATACCCAGGTTTGCGATTTTGTCGCTCATTCCAGCCAAACGTGTTAGATGATCATCTCGCCTGACTGCAGCTCAGCTGTCTGGAGAAACAGAACCTGCTGGTCAAATGGAAAGAAGCCTGTTGGGTTGTCTCTGTGGCTGCGGGGTCCACGAGCAACTGGAACAGATGAAGGCCTTGAGGAGAGCGGAAGCTCGGAGCTGCTGATCAGTCCTCTTCGGCTTCGGTCTTTGTCCTGCTAAACTGGGCTCCAACTTTACAGGCTCCTTCAAGGAGTTGTGCTAGTCTCTCCCGACCAAGGGGAGGGCCCACTGGCTTTGCACAACTCCTGTTCTTGTAAAAGGATAAGGATTCCAAGGAGTCAAGAGAGAAGGAGAAGACCAGACATCATTGTTCTTGAGCTCAAGAGCAGTCTCGTTCCTAGGAATCTCCAGTTCTGACTTTGGTTGAAACTGCAGCCTTGGCTATTGGTTTCACAATGCCCCTGTCAGGCCAGCCAGCTAAGATGTGGGATGATGACCTGGTCGAAATTATCATCGACCCGTCGACCCGTTGTCACTAGATGAGGCCAACTCCCTGTTCAGGACTCTGGTTCTGAATGGACCCATTGAAAGGAGACCCAATCTGCCGGAACCTCTTCGTGGTCCTTGACCATAACCTGGGTGAGCCACAGGTTTCCCCAGCTCCTTCTGAGCACCCCTGTCGTTCCCACGGTGGTCAAAGACATGGTCTCGGTCATCTTCATCTAACAGGTTGAAGAGAATGCAAAAACGCCACTCAGAGTGTTCCAAAAGCAGAGCTGACACACTATTCATCCTCATACTCCTCAGAAGAGTAGAGGCTTTGGTGCAAGTTGCATCAACACTACGAAGATCTCATGTGACAACAGTTGGTGTTGGCGGACTGAAGTCGACCCGGCTTCCACACCCTAGCCATGACATGGTTATCACCCTCTAGGCTGACTCTGACTCCTCCAGAGCCGGCTGACACCATCCCTCTGCCCGTGGAGTCGGTGAAGGCCCTCCCGGCTCAGCTGGAAACCAGCCTCTCCACCGATTATGGTGGAGCCACCTCCCAAACAACCTCCCTCAGGGGCTCCTGTCAAGGAGACTAAGCCCGCTAAGGGCCTTCCACTCAGGCTGTTGGTCACTCTTACTCCCAACCATCCATGGTGAGTCAAAGGTGATGCAGGTGGCCAACCCGATCTATTCAGACTCCCCAGAGTCTGAGGACTCCTCCCTGCACTCTTGTCCACTCAGAGGTTTCACTCAGGGGTCTCTCAGTGGGGAGGGTCCCATGTCTTCAAGGGCATCCTCCATCTCATCTCTGAGTCCATGGGATGCCTTTGGAGCCTGTCCAAAAACAGGCTTGATATCCCTGACAGACATTCTGGATAAAGGGGATTCTCTGAAAGAGCTCTCCCAGTGGCTGAAGCCATTGTTGGCCTGGCCCTGGAGCTTTGGTAGCACTGTGCCTCCTGCTCTGCACCATCAGCTTGGATGGCTCATAAGTACGTGGTCCCTATCACCTCCCTTTCAGGGTTCACAGAGCACCCCTCAGCCAAGGGGTTGGTGACCAACTCCGTGTTTTGGTGCTCAGGCAATTCAGGAGACACTGACAGACCTCCAGACAAAGAGTCAAAAAACTGGACCACTTTGCCAGGAAAGTCTATGCTGCCTCTTTGCCTGGTCTCCATCAGGTGAGCTTGACTGTCACTATGGCACACTTCTCCCATGCCTTTTGGGTTCTCTGGATGAGATGCTTCTCATCTCCCCACAGACCTCCAGACTATGGTCAAGCAGGTTCAGGATCAGGGTCAGGTTGTTGCAAAACAGCAACTCCAGATGGCTCTAGATACTGGGGACTCCTGTTCCCATTCAGTGGTGGCCACAGTAGCCATGTACCACAGGGCCTGGCTGAGGGTCTCAACCTTTACAGCAGACTCCCGGCACAAACTGGCAGATGTACCCTTCCTGAGCACCAACCTGTTCGGTCCAGGGGTGGACAGTCACCTTCAGTGCATCGAGAAGTCCAGTGCCATCTTGGACTCCATCGTTTCTGCCCAGAAGGAATCTCAGGGTTCCAAGAAGCAGAAGCCCAAGCCCTTTTGGCCTTCTGCCCCTCGTGCCAAGCAGGCCCAGTACCAATCTGGGCAGCAGTAGCAGGCTCAGTCTTGGCACACCAGTCCAAGTCAAGGGCTACAGCAGCCTGAAAGCCTGGAGGAAAGGGTTCCAGTAGTCCCCTGGCTGGATCCTCCTCCTCCAAGCCTGAACAGTGACAGGATGGGGTGACCACGCCCATGCCCTCACGCCTCCTCTGGGTCCTCCTATGGGGGCCAGCTCCACCACTTCCTTTATGCCTAGTCTGCTGTTATAATGGACAAGTGGGTTTTGGAAGTGGTTGGCCAGGGTCTGACTCTGGAATTCAAGCAGTATCCACCAAGCCGAGCCCACACCCCATGGGAGGAGAAAGTATCCGTGGACACTCAGTCTGCTCTCCGAGATTATATCACCCAACTCCTCCACAAGGAAGTAGTGGTCAGAGTGGTGGATCCCCTGTCAACCCAGGGTTCATTTCCAGGTACTTCTCTGGTCCCAAAACCGATGGGGGGCTGGTGCTCCATTCTAGATCTGCAAGACCTGAATATGTTTCTCAGGTCTCACACCTTCAGATGGTAACTCTGTCTCAGATCATGCCATCTCTTGAGTAGAACATGTGGTTTGCTCTCTGGATCTGCAGAATGCTTCTTTCACATCCTGATCCATCTGTTACACAAGGTTCCTCCACTTCCGAGCAGAGGAATCCTCTATGAGTTCCAAGCCATGCCGTTCGACCTGTCATCGGCCCCCAGGGTCTTCACCAAATGTATGCATGAGCAGCGGCCCATTTTCAGCATTGAGGGGTCAGGGGTGTATCCCTATCTGGATGATTGTCTTATAGTGGATCCTCCAGACAGGAGGTGAAAGGTTCTGGGACCTGGCCTCCAGACCTGCATCGACTTTGGCCTCCTGATCAATGAGGCCAAGGTTGAACTTGTGCCTTCACAGGTGATCTGCTTCATTGGGGCAGAGCTCAACTCTTGCCAAGCCAGAGCCAAGCTTCCAGCAGACAGGGTAGAGGTTCTCTCCTTCTTTTCCCAGTCATTGCTGGTTGGGCAGTTGTGCCCTTCCGGGACTTCCTGTGACTTCTGGGCTACATGGTGGCCTGCACCTCTGTGCTCCAATCGGCCCAGTGGCATATGCCCCCCTTCAATGGGAGCTGGCCAGCCAGTGGACTCAGCATCTGGGTCATTTTGACCAGCTGGTCACTGTGACCCAGAAGATGTGGGATGCTCTCCAATAGTGGATCATCCTAGAACATCTGCAGGAAGGGATCCCATTTGTCCACCCAAGTCGACGATCATCTTGATGACCGATGCCTCTCTCACGGTCTGGGTGCCCAGATAGGGGACCACAGAGTCCATGGGCTCTGGACCCCAAGGAATCCCGATGCCACATCAACCTGCTGTAGTCTCGAGCAGTCTGGCTGGCACCGACTGCCTCACCCTCCTTCAGGGCCAAGTGGTTCAGGTCCAGATGGACTACACCATGACCATGTACTATCTCAATAAACAGGGTGGCATACACTCCCAGCCTCTGTGCAGGGATGGTTTCCACATCTGGACCCTCATGAGACAACTGGAGGCAGATCTCCTAGCCATTCATGTGACAGGAGCCTCCAATCAGCTGGAGGACACCCTCAGCTGAGTGGGCAGAGCATCCCATGATGATCTTTCCATCAGAGGTAGTTCACAGCTTGTTTTCCCAGTGGAGCACCCTCAGGTGGACCTGTTTGCCTCAGGGAGAAAGCAAAGCTGAGGCTGCTTTGTGCCCACCCTCCCTCAGCAGGGCTCTTTGCAGGGGATGCTTTCTTTAGGGTGTGGATCCCAGGCCTCTTTTATGCATTCCTTCCACTTCTCTTGGTTCACAAGGTGCTCCTCAAGGTCAGGAGGGACAAGGCACAGGTGATCCTGTGGCTCCACACTGGCCTCACCAGTTTTGGTACCCTGATCTTCTCAGCCTTGTCATAAGCTCCTGAGGCATCTTCCAGCATGCCTGGACCTGCTCTCCATTAATCAGGGAAGGTACTGCACCGGACCTTCAGTCCCTGCACCGGACAGCCTGGTTCCTGAGTGGCTAGAGTTCCAGGCTTGGGCCTCTGAAGATGTACCCACTGTAGTTGAGGCATCTAGGAAGGAACAGACCAGGAAGTGCTATGCCTTCAAGTGAAAAAGATTCTCCATTTGGTGTCAGGGCAAGGGCTGGACCCTTTGTCTCTCCAGTGGCTAGCATTCTAGATTACCTTTGGTTTCGCTCAAAGGGGTCTTTGGTCGATGACCCTTAAGGTGCACCTGGAGCCATCTCTGCTTACTGGGTAGCAGATGGTGGCACTGGAGAAGGTGGTCTGGTGCTTTTCAAAGGCCTCAATGACATTTCCTCCAGTACATGAACCGCCACCACTGTGGGATCTACTGCCTAGCAGTGGCAAAGTTCATGAGCAAACCATTTAACCAAGGCACAGGTGTGAGATGTCACACATGTTATGGAAGACCACCTATCATGTCAGCCAGAAGGATTGGAGAGCTTCAAGCTCTCTCTGTTGAGTCTCCTTATCTGGTCTCCCACAGGGACAAGGTTGTCCTGTGCCCCAACCCAAGTTCCTTCCGAAGGTTGTAGTCGGAGTTCCACCCGCACCAGGTGATGACTCTACAGGTGTTCTACCCCCAATCACATCTCAGATGCTGAATACAGGCTCCACACTTTGGACCTGAGGTGAGTGCTTACCTATTATAAGGGCGCATGGCTGAAGTTGGGGAGAGGTTCATCAGCTGTTTGTCACCTCACAGAAGCAGCACCTGGCAGACCTGCAGCCAAGCAGATGATTGACAGATGGATTACATCATACAGTGATCTCTGCTATGCAGTAGGTTGGTGGGTAGGGAGCCTCGCAGAAGGCTGAGGCTCATTCCACCAGCCACACCACTGTGTCAGTGGCTGCTTCTTGGGATGTCCCTATCCAGGAAATCTGCAGGGCTGTTACCTGGAAGTCAGCAAATACCTTCATTTCCTACTACCACATCAATTTAGAGTCACACCAGGATGCTGGTTTGGGGCCTCAGTCCTCCAAGCTCTTTTCCTAAGTAGGGGTGTGTGCCTGGGTCCCTTCTCCTGGAGAACTGCTAGGAGTCTGCCAAGACGTGATGGATAAGAACAACATATCCAATATTTCTAGAAACACAGATTACTCACCCAAATGCAGTTCTAGGAGTGGTATATGTTGTTCATCCACATGGAGCCACCCAACCTCCCGGCTTCAATGCACAACCACTACTTCCAGGCAAGATCTGGTGTCATAAGCAGAGCTGGGGCTATACCACCTGGTGGGTGGGAAGAGCCAGCTTAAAGACTTCTGGCTGATCTTATAGGGAAAGGCAACTGCCAAGAGCGTGGATGAACAATATATACCACTCCTAGAACTACTGTTACAGGTGAGTAACCTGTGTATTCTGACCTATTGCTATGACATTTTGGGGTTTCTCATCCACGGGATAATTGTTTAGTGAATAAACAGTCTACAACTCTAGTGTGTATAAGAAATACTATTATTATTTGCAAAGTTACTGAATGGCATAAATAATGTTTTTTTCTCTTTGCTTCTCAACAAAAGCTAAAGATACCCCTAGACAAAGTGAGAAAAGACAGAAAGAAGTAATTGTCTGACTCAGTATTTCTGCAAGCAAAAGAAAAGACTTTTGAAGTGTCATAAAAAAAAGATTTGGTCATTTGGTTATGTAAACTGTTGTGTTGTATAAAGGTCATTTCTATTTAACTGTTGTTCAAAAGGATACTATTATTGTCATTATTACGGATTAGTATTGCAAAGCCATGAGAGCCTTGACTATGAGTGCAAATGTTCTTAACACTAAGATAGTGCTATATCCTCCAGCACCCTAGCAGACTTCTAAAATTCAAGAAAGCATAGGGGAATTGGCTAAAGCTAACCAAAAGTCTCACTGCTGCTTGATAGTAAAGTAAGTTAGAAAAATTGCTAGAGGATAAATATTTTGAATGTGGTAAACTAACAGGTCAGGTTGAAATATTAGAAAAACCTTTACAAGAAAGTAAGAAAGCCTTTTCTAATAACTTCTGTGCTTTAGTTAAGCTAGAGACTAAAACACTGTTTTGCAAAGCGAGTTATATGCTGATAAACAATAGCAAGAGCAGTGTTTAAATTTAAAAAGAAAAAGTTGACATAGCAAATGCTTATGAACAGGTTAACAAAGATTTGATTGAGTCATGGAAAAACTATGAAAGTTTACAGAGTAAAAGTCAAGTTAAGAAAAACTGAAAGCATTTAAAAGGTTAAACTTGATTCTGATTCTGGTATTTCCTCCAAAGAATCGTCCGATTCAGAAAATGAATTACCTCAGAACAAAAATAAAGATATCCCTAGACAAAAAGGTAATTCTAATTATTCTGATCAGAAGGAGAAATTCTTGGGAAATATAAGAAACAGCATAACAGTAGAAAAAAGTGGGTTCCACTGTACCACAAGCTAAGGTGTTTGAGGCCACCACTTCTAATACTCTGACTAAGGGGAGAGAAACTACCCATGGCTAAAAGAAGGAAAAACAGTCAAAGCCCATGCTAGACCCAACTGTGGCTAAGCAGCCTTATCAAAACTCATTGCAATGCCAAAACTGGAGTTTCTCCTAAAGGAGAGGGACTATGGCAAAAACATGCCAGTGAGTATGATAAGTATAAAGGTGACAGAACTTACCACAGGGGTGCCACTATTCTGACTATGATCAGCAAAGTTATAGTGCACCTCAAAACAAGTCTAAGCATAGTTCTCCAAGTCTAAATAAAATGATTAGGCATAGTTTTGCAAATGAAGAGGAAGGCTTAAAGAACTGAAAAAAATGGAGGAGTTAAGAGCTTGGGCTCAAAGTTTGCTTCATATTGCTCAGTCACCTCCTAACCCTCATTTTCCTGTGCAAAATCCTTCTTCAACAGTGCCTAGTGCAGGTGGGACTAGTAGCTATGTGACTTGCAGATCCTGTTCACCCTATTGCTGACATGGTAAAGAAACTGCTATTATTAAAAGGGTAATGAGATCGGAATGAGATTTAAAATGAAATGCCAAGTAAAATTGAAAATGCTATCTCTGTGCCTAGTCTTTCTCAAAAGGTGTCCAGAGTTAGTTCCAAAAACAGTGTAAAATGTCATAGTAAAACTGCTATGTTGCCGGGAAGAAAAACAAATTGTATCTGGGCAACTTGATTCCCAAAAGGAAAGGCAGAAAGATTTTACTTTGACATAAATATTGAAAACAGTGTGAATCATGAGGCCTTGCTTGACTCAGGAGCTGAAGCAACTCCGATATACAAGTGTCTCTTTGATAAGCTGACTAATGCCTAGGTGACTCAAAGAAGCTAAAACCCTTTCTGACAGCTTACAGATTGTGGTTATGGAGAGAAAGCTCAGAAGACCACAGGTAAAGTTTGGTTGAAATTGAAATTTGGCAAGATGGTAATTAAACATCCAGTGTATATTACAAACAGAGCAGGCAATGATTTATTGGTTGGAAATGACATTCTAAAAAGGTTTAAACCTATCCTGGACTACTCCCAGAAAATCTTGTGGTCACAGGTAAACAGGCCTATTCCATTTAGAAAGAATCGTAAAGTTTCTAAACAATAAAAGTCATGCTACTTGAGAAAAAGATAATGTGACGATTAAACTAAATTGTGTGTATGTTCTAATGTAATTGACTGTATCTAGTTTTGGCAATTCTAAAATGTGGCTAAATGGAGAGTAAAACTTATGTGGTCTGTTGTCAACCAAGATGTGATAAATCTGAGACCAAAAGCAGAGGCCTAACTTTCTTCACAAAGAAGGTAAATCCTGTATATTATAGCACCATCTTGTTTCTGACAAAAGCATCAAACTCTAAAGTACATAGCCCAGCAACTACTGTGGAAAAGAGGTGCCACTAAATAAGACAAAAGGTAAATCTAAGGTGCAGACAAAACAGAACTTGAAAATTACTAGTTCTGTGTTGTGCCTAAACTATCATTGCCATGCAGAGCACAGTGTTACAAATGTTAAAAAGAATGGCTAAAAATGTTCCAAACCACAAAGAAAGTTTGAAAGGAATGAGCACTTGCCTTGAACCTCCAGATAGGGTAAAAAAAGTATATAACATCCTGTATATAATGCAAGGTTTGAAATCTCCCATGTCTTGGGTTGAACATACTTGTACAACTGGGTGTGCATATAAGCCTAGCCAATGAAATTCTGTGGTCAAAATCAGGGAGACCCATACCCAATAAAAGTGACACCATGGGCCTTGAGGTCTGGGCAAACTATTCCTCAAGTGTGCCATATGGCCAACCAGTTCCTACAACAGTTTCAGATAGTATAAAGGAATGTCTGTTAGGGTTAATGGAAATAAAGGCCAAAAGTGCCTAACAAAACTGCATTGTATTGCCTAACCTGCAGTAGTGCTATGGATTTAAAGATCCATTCACACCTTGCCTGGATACAGGTATGTGCACTAAAGTAATGCATGTTGTTTGTTTTTGTGTTTTGGTACATAATCCAAAACAGAGCCTGTCACTTTAAAAGCCAACTGTGGGTTAGAAGTAGTTATGGGGGAATCCTTTATGATTCAGAAATTAGTTGTTCCAGTTATTGGGGGTCTAACAGAAGGTATTATCTAAAAAAAACTGAAGCAAAAGAGTTTTTTAAAAAGCTTATGTAGTTGATGATGAAACACTAAGGTTGATAAAAAATTGTGATGATTAAAAATAAGGTAAATTCAGGTACAAACATAGCTTTCTGATTTTAAGAACAAGTTAACCAGGTGTGTACTTATAAAACTAAATTGGAAAAATACTTTCTTGTAAAATGTTCTTCCACTGAAGGACATGTTTTTAAAAAGATATGCCAAACTTGTGGGGTAACTAACCTTCAGGTTACCAGGGTACCCAAACCCTAGTAATGGTCTAGTTTATGTATGCTAGTACAAAACACCACAAGCATCTTAAAAACACAAAATGAAATGTTAAATAAGCCTGATTTTAATTTTGATTTTGATCTAAAATGTACAAAAAAAAAGGTAAAAATCTGATTTTGATTTAGTAAAAGTACAATAAGGTAATGAAACAGTAGAAAACTTTTGTTTTTCTACTCAAAGGTTATTCAAAGCATCCAGAGTCTGACAAATTACAAAACAATAAGAGCGTTACTATGATTTCACAACTGGACTACATAATATTGGTATACAAGTAATATGTACAGTATAAGATTAGTTTAAAAAATATTTCAACATTTTTAAAAATGCACAACAATTAAATTCAGACACAACAACAATAAAATATAAAAATAGGAAAAGGTAACTTAAAGCGGGGGTCTTCTGATTTCATTCATCATCTTTCTCAATTAGTTCCAGCTGGTCTTAATGGTAGAAATCAAGTCTTTTCTGTTCCCATTTTGGAATCAAGGTTTCTGAACTTTCACTACAAGTAAATCCATGGTCAGCAGTATTAATTCTCTTTTTAGAAATGGAAAGAGGGTGCCATATTGCAGATATTTTACTTGGGGAGAGGGTACAGCAGACAATGAACTAGTCAAAGCCTTCATATAGGTCCCACCTACAGTAGTTCATCTATTTTGTAGTTGGGGATTCGCTGTTGCAAGGAGTATGTAATTCTTTCAAATTTATAGATTGTATTAACCATATCTCCGTTCTGTAATTTGTGGTGGGTCAGAGAGAAGCCACTTTCTGGTAATTGTTTTGTATGCTGCTGTAATTGATATGACCCATAAATATTTGGCTTCTTTACCCATCAGGTCTCCTGAGGGAAAGTCAAAGAATGCACTCTGGACCAAAGGAGGCATCAATCCAAAGATATCTGCCAAGTGGCTCATAACTGCTGTCCAGTATGGGTAGGTCCAAAGATGTGGGCTTGTGTGGCGTCCGGTCCCTGTATCCCTCCAGCAAGTGGAGGACACCACTTCATTCCATTTAGCCACTACCTTGGGAACCCTGAAATACCTGCTAAGTAATTTCCAAAGGAATTCCCTCCATGATGGGGAGGATGAGGTTTTCCAGGTGTGTTTCCAGACCTGGGACCCTTGAGTGTCATCTATGGTTACATATAATTCCTGGTCCCATTTTTGCTTGATTTTATGTGTAGTCTGGGCAAGATCAGCAATAAAATTGGCATATAAAAGCTTAATTGCTTTTCCCTGGCCCTTGAACCCCAAATTACTTCAAAGGGGACCCGGTGAGAAACCCTTCGCCTGCAGCATGGATGTTCTTATGAGCACTGATATAGTCTCTAATTTGATAGTATCATAGGCGATAAGATGGAAGCCGCCCATACCTAGCTCAAGCCATATCAAAAGAAATAATGTTACCCCGTAAGAGTTGCCATGGGGCATAAATTCCTCTACCAGCTTGTAGTTTAAATCAGGGTCCAATCTGGCCGGTAAGAACAAAGGGTCTACCGAATGTCATAAATTCGCTCAGCTGGTCAGCCCTCTACTCCCCAAAGTGCCACCCTCTGAACATAGGATTTGTGGACAGTTAACAGTACAAGGTAACCCTCTTGTCTGTTTTGTGGGTTCGAGTCACCTTATTCTCAAGTTCTGGAGGGATTCAAACTGGTAACCTCTTGTTAGCGTACCCAATTATCAAGCTTAGATAATTCCATCTTTGGGGGCCAGATATCTTTGCATACGGGCACCTAACCAGGTCTAAATGAACCATAGAACTCTATGCAAGACCTTAGAGAACTCTATCCATTTCCCAGTTTGGTATAACAATAATCTCATACACAGTGTCAACTATAACTTTTAAAGCTCCATTTATATAAAAAGAAATTTCAAGGCAAACCAGGCAGTTTCTGTTTTAAAATATATCTTTACTTAAAAAAAATATGAAAACAGAAAATATTACAGAACAAAATATCCCAACACATACAGCCTTAAAACAAACAGGTTTAAAAGTGCAGATTCCTATAAATAACACTCAGACTGGTCTCATCTAAAGTATGCTTGCTTAATCTTTCAGTGCTGTGATGTTCTTCCTTCTCAGTCAGATAATATGAAAGTGTGACTCAAGGTTTGCTCAATAAGTTTAAAACAGTCCTGAGCTGGCCTTCTTTCTGAGGTCACCAAACTCCACCTTGGTGTAATGAAATCTATATTTTAACACATGATGGCCTACTAAGTTATTTAAAAAATAAGAGATGACATAATAAATCTCCTCTTCTCATGTTGACTCGTCTAAACCAGTCTGTGCTTTGCTTCACACACATCAAAAGTCTATTTGATATAAGTCACTGTATATTCAAAGCAAAAGTGTATTTGACTCCTTAATTCCATCTGAGGCCCTGGTCTCTACACATCAAAGGTCTCTCTGATAAAATGAGCTGGCTTCCTGGGAAGTTACTCATAACACTGGCCAGTGTCCCTTTCTCAGGACATCTAGTGCAGATCAAAGGTTTCCCTGAGGACGTCATGAATGGCTAATTTTATTTCCTGGGTCAAAGCAAATTGACAAGATAATTACACCCAGATATCTGCAGTTTAGCTATGTCCTGTCCTTTGAACTTATCCCTGAGGGGTTTGCAGTGTCAGTTTCAGCAAGCCAGCATTTCCTCCTGCCATAGTCCATCATACATTTTTATATTTACAAAAAAGTGATATGGAGATCAGAACCAGCTGTCCAAGTGTGACACTGACCACCACTGGTACTTCAAAGGTGGTGTCTTGTATGCCCTCAGCTCATCTCCCATCTACAACTATCTAACATTGCCCCTGTGCCTGTAAAGGAGAGCTCTTCCAACCTGAAGCATAGGGAGAAATAAATCTGCACTAAAGGGGAGAAACAGCCTTTGTGAGGTCTATTGTCTTCCACTGGGACTGATAACCAGGGTGCCCCATCATCAGGGCTACCCTCATCTGAGCCGCAGCCCAATAGCCAGGTAGATAAGGACTGCTAAGCCACCAGCCTGCTTGGGAAGGTAGAGAGTTTGTCTTTGGATTCTAGGCCTTTTATAATTCCAGACATAATTCATAAATAATGTAACCTATGCCTCTAAATCCCTCTGAGAAACCACACAGGGGACACACTGGAATAAGATGAGGAGTCTTGGGCAAAGCATTCATTTTCAGGGCTTGAATCATGGAGTGGAGGGAGAGCGGGAGTAGGGACCACGGCTCAAATCTTGTCTTAATTGTGCCAGTAGGGGTACATAGTTCAGATGATACAGTTGGGACACTTGAGGTGTTACTTGGATCCCTAGATATTTCAGGGAAGGAAGGTCCCATCTCACGGAAACGTTCTTTGAAGGTCTGAGGGAACCACATAATGAAATTTAGGACCTCAGTCTTTGAGGTATTGAGAGTATAGCTCAAGAGGGTGGAAAAATGGAAAATATGTTTGAACACAGCCGGGAGGGAGATCTCTGGTTTGCCAAGTACAGCAATATATCATCAGCGTATCAGGCTAATTTGTGACCATATCCCCCAGGAAATACCTTCTAGCTGGATTCTCCCTAATACCATGGGCTAGAGGTTCAAGGTATAGGGCAAACAAGAGAGGGGATAATGGGCAACTGCAGCATAACAAGATAGAACTGCTGCATGTGACTCCCCTGCAGATCCGCTGTCCCACTATCTGTCAGCTGGCACTAGTCAAATCTCCACAGTAATCTAGTCGCTGACTGGATCCTCTGCAAAAGCAAAAAGCATGTCTCCTTTCAGCTTTGGCTTAACCTTTTTTAACAGGTCACACTGGCTGAAGATCGCGAGGGATGGCATGAAGTCAATCGCATTTCAGGAAGTAACTGCTGACATGAACTTGATTAATAAAATTTACATGCAGTTTTTGTTTTAAAATATCTGATGTGCTTATTTGCTCATTTACTTATAAGATCCCAAGCTGAATCGTAGTAAAAAAAAAGTTCAGAGTGAGTGTGTCTGTTGTTTTGCCCCACTTGATAAATAAAACAATGTTCAGAGCAAGTGTGTGGGCTGTTTTTTTCCTCTGTTTGTGTTGGGTGTGGGGATTTTCTCTCTAATTGGCTCGCTTTGGAAACACGTGGCATGGGCACCATTGATTCCAAGATGGGGCCACGCTGGGATGACTATCTGCATAGTTTTCTTTTGCAGAGTTTAATTCCATTTTGCAGAGTTTGAATCCCATTTATTTATTTAGTAGTTCACGTTTATTTGTTTAGTCTTGGTCCCTGGATATCGATCCTATATTGAAGCTGTTACCAAGCTGTTATTGAGTCCCATTTGGATTGTTATTGAGTTTGGGGCTGCTGTGGTCCTGTCCGTGGATCGGGAGACGGGAGGAAAGTCACCGCGGTTGAATGGACTTGGAGGGCAGGCGTGATTTGATCTGCATTCCGCTCGGGTGTTTGGTGTGTCGGTGGGCGGCATTGCAATTTCTGCTCCTTATCAGACAGTGCACCGTGGTTTGCGTGTGCTGCTGCTGTCTCGCTGACGGACTGGTGGGACTGAGGAGGAGAGGATCGTTTTTGGACCTGGACATTTGTGGTTTAGCCCAAAAGTGAACCAGGAAGACATTCCATCCGAGGAGTACAAGTACTGAGGGGTCACACTGGGAGATAAGTACCTTGTGGTTGTTGGATAGTAGTTTTGTGAGTTCCTTCAAGGTACTGCCGGCATGTTATGTTGGTGAGTTTATTCTGTATATTCACCACGCTTTTCATCAGCGGACTTGCAATGCTTCATTGAATTGAGGATGATTTGGGCACTGGTATTCCTCTTCCTACTGGTCCCTTTGAGGGGTGCCTGTGTGTGCATTGGGGCCACTATGGGGGTGCCAATGCACATCTAATGAAGAGTGGATGTGCTATCGGCAGCCTCCAGGTCTCTCAGGGAAGTCTTCTTTTAGCGGTCTCCAGTTGGGGACCATAGTTGCAACTCCTTAGCAGAGGTATTTCCCTCCTGGGGTGAGTGGTGGAGGGGTTTTCTCCTTGTGCCCTTAAAATCCGAAAGCAAGATTCGATTCCAAATAAATAAGTTATTGGGAATTTATTTGCTGCATTTGAATTGAATTTTACTTTAGAGGCAGTGAGAGAACCTCTGTGGTTTTAATGATTGTTTGAAAGGTCTTCCTATTGGCAGTGAGAGTGCCATTTGGAATATTCATCTGCGGATTGCTTTTGGGACTTGGGCCTCCGTGGACTTATCGACTGGGGCCTAAAAATTTCTGGGATCTTCAAGAGGTCCCAGCAGCTGGTGAGAGCGGTGCTGGGGCTTCCTGAGGATTATATTTCGGACTGTATCTTGGGAATTGACTGCCGAAAGACTTTGAAATCTTGAATATAAAGTGACTGTGCCATTTTGAGTATTGGCATTTTTATGCGATTTGCAGTTTGTTTCTTGAATTCTTTTGAAGATCTTGTCTTGAGTTTTATTTTAGGGGTTGTTTTGGGGTTTATTGGTGATTTGATTTGTGTGTGTGTGTGTGTATGTGTGTGTGTGTTTTTGTGTTTGATTGAGTTTTGTTTTGTTTTGGGTTTACGAGATGGGGAGGCTATGTCTGGGAATGCATGTAGACCTGGGAAGGGCCAGTATAGTGTATGGGGCATCCCGGTTGTTTGATCTTCAGCCCTTTTCAGTCCCCTGTATCAGATATTACAACTAGGTGCTGTAGGGAGGTTGGGAGTGAGAGGAATCATAAGTTCGATCAGGGGCTGGTGCCTTGCACTATGGGTGGTAGGATCAAGGTGGTGGGGTGCAAAGGCACCTGGGATTAGACCGGACTTGGGGAGGCCCGGCGTGTTTAATTCCTGTCACCAGGGGTTCCCACCAGTCCGAGTGGGCAGGTAGCCAGAAGGGCTGCATTGTCCACTAATTGGTGCTGTAATGCCAGATCAGTCAGAAACAAGACTCCACTTATAGCGGACTTGGTTTCTCTGGCCGATCTGGCTTGCACTACGGAGACCTGGATTGGTGATGATGCTGGCCAAGTTTTAGAGGCTGCCATCCCGTCCGGTATACTGTAGTGCACTGCCCCAGAGTGGAATGCAGGGGTGGGGGTAGCCATCTGTTTTAGATCTGAGCTGGGCTTCACCATGCACCCAGTGAGAGCACCACATTCATTTGAGTGTGGACCATCCGTGGGGACCAGGTGCAGGTTGCTTGGTTCTCCTGATTTATCGCCCTGCTGTGGTGACTGGAAATTTCTCAGGAAGTGCCCGATTTCATCATCGGTGAAACACTGGAGGCCCCAGATGTTTAGTGCTAGGGGACTTCAATGTTTGGGCTGAGGATGAATCTTCTTAACTGGGTCACTAACTTCCTCCAGATGATGTCATCTCTGGGCTTTGTGCAGGAGTGTCTTCTGGACTCATCAGGGTGGCCACATGCTGGATTTGGTGTTCTCGCTGGGGCTTGAGATAAATAGTCTCAGTGTTGATAGGGTCGTCTGGTCCGGTCATTGCAGTGAAGTTCGGTTCAGGGCCCCTCGGTAGCCCTCCCCTCGGGAGATGGTCAGCTACCACCCTTTGAGGGGCTTACCCCGAGGGTTTTTGGTGGTGGCTGACCTATCTAGTGTGACAATGCATGCGGGGGTGTGTGCAGTAGTGGACGCCTATAATAAGGTGCTTGGTGCGCTTGACTCTCTCAAGACCAGTCTCAGGTATGACCCAGGTCTTCTCACTTGAGGTCCCCTTGGTTTGATGAGGAGGTCAAGAGATGAAGACCTTGGGTCGGAGATTAGACACTGCTGGTGGAAGTCCGGCCTGGGGGCAGACAAACTGGCCTGCATATGCACTATGGTGCATACCAGGGGCAATCAACAGTAAGAAGGCAGAATTCCTGTCCAGGGAGATTGCTGCGGGAAGAACTGACCAACTGTGCTCTTTTGGACTGTGGACAGGCTTTGTCATCTTTCCTGTCTACAGCCAAAGGTAGCTTTCGAATGCATTGTGCGATGGGTTTGCTCGGTTCTTCTAGGACAGGGTGTCTGCCATCAGGCATGGGGTTCCGCCAGTGGACCAAAATCTGGCCGACAGTGGTCGCCATGGGCTTCAAAGAGCACTCCACCTGTTTGTGGTGAGTTCAGACTGGTGGAGGTGGCTGAGGTCATTGAGATTGCCTCCAAGCTTCGCACACCTTTTGTGAACTGGACCTGGTGCCATCCTGTTTCTTAATGAGATGTGTTGACTCTGTTGGCCCGGTGTTTGCCCTGATTGTCTGGTGTTCCTTGTTGGAGGGATCTTTCCTGATGTCTTGAAGGAGGCATTGGTGAGACCCCTTCTGAAAAAACCATCATTGGACCCTGACATCAAGGCAAATTACATGTCTATCTCCAGTCTTCCATTTTAGGTAAGATTGTTGAGAAGGTGGTGGTGCTTCAGCTTGAGGAGCACTCGTGGCCCATAATCTTTAAGAACCACTCCAATCTGGGTTTTCGCAAGGCATAGCACAGAAACTGCACTAGTTCGGGTGCACAATGACCTCCTTAGGGCTAGAGATCGAGGGGAGGGACAATTCTTGCTCCTCCCCGATCTCTCCTCAGCATTTGACATGGTGGACCATCGAGTGTTACTTGACCACCTAAGTGGAATTCTGTGGACTCGCCAGCTCTGTCATCCACTGGTTTGAGTCTTTTTTATCCAACAGGAGGCAGAGGGTAGTGATGGGGAATTTGTCCTCCTCCCTAACCACCTGTTGTGCAGAGTTCCCCAGGTTCGGTCTTGTCACCGATGTTGTTTGTCGTGTACATGCTACCCTGGGAGAGCTCATTAGGAAGTACAGCTTGGGTTTTCACTGCTATGCTGATGATACCCAGCTGTACTTTTACTTTGACCCTGGAACATCTTGTGCAGTAGAAGTGCTTAACAGCTATCTTGCTGAAATCAATGACTGGATGGCCTCCAGCTAGTTGCGACTTAACCCCAATAGGAGGTACTGGTGGTTGAGTCGAACAGAGAGACATGATAGGTTGGCCTCTGGGCGCAGAGACAGGACTTTGCCTTGGCTCTGTACCATTGAAGGCCTCCTCTGGGGTGCGTGATCTGGGTGTTATTCTTGACAGTGGTTTGACACTTGAATTTCAGGTGTCTTCTGTTGTCCGTACTAGTTTTTATCATCTGAGGAATATCGCCAGGATCAAGCCCTTAGTTCTGCCTCTGGACCTCCCACTTTGGTGCATGCCTTTGTGACGCCCGGAAGCATTTCTGTAATGTACTCTATCTCCAGGGTCTCTGGGGTACCCTGAGGCCGACTGCAGTCGGTGCAGAATGCGACGGCGAGGTTGTTGACAGGACAATCTAAATACTGTCATATTATCTCAGTGCTGGTCATCTGCACTGGCTGCCGGTTGGGTGGAGGGTCCTCTTTAAAGGTGGGTTTGCTCACCTTATGGGCCTACGGGGCCTGGGCCTGGCTACCTGAATGACCTTCTTACACCTGCTGTCTCGGTCCGTTCCCTTGTTCCTCTTCTCAGGGCCTCCTTGCAATTCCAGGGCGAGGTTAAGAACTGCAGTGACAGAGCATTTAGTGTCGCCTCCATCCTGGGATCGCTTCCTTGTTGTTAGGGAGGCCCGTCTGTTGAGGTTTTAAGGCCCGACTCAAGGCATTTTTATATGATCAGGCATTCCTGAACTATGTTTTATAGCTTGTATTGTCTAATTTTAAGGTTTATTTTAGTCTTAGAGAATGAAACAAATTGTGTAGTAAATTATGTTTTAATTGTTTGGAGTTGTATATTTTATTGATTGTTATTGTGCTGTGTTGTTTTTATTTGATTGATGTACAGTGCCCAGAGCCTCTGGGATGGGCTCTTTAAATAAAATTTACCTTGCCTTACCTAATTGTAAAATGTGTTGTTAAAATGTGAAATGTACACGCTGTGGATGGCATCATACACTATACAATATAACGGATGCCTGTCCATTTGGTAACAAGCATGCCGTTGTATTTTGAGCTTCACTCTCGAGGTTCTTAATGTCAACAGGGCAACCTCTTGATACAACAACATGCTTGTTACCGATGGAGAGGCATCCATTATCCTCTATGTTACACATAGTGTACCATACAATAAGGAACAATTGAGGACATCTATTTGCATAGGAGAGGTGTTTCATGCATACATTTCCATAAGTCAGGTGTTACATACAGTGTACCATACAATATGGTTAATTGAGGGAACAAATAATAAGTGCAAGGTGAGTGAGTAAGGGATACACAGGTATGGATATATGTAGAGAAAGAAAGAAAGAGGTAAAACAAGTGCTAGAGGGCAGGTGGATCACAGTGTGTGTGGGCAAACAAAACACTGTAATTGTGCAAAAAGTAAGTAAGCAAGTGCAAGTGTAAAGAGGTATGGTGAATGAAGGAGGAGGAGGAAAGGCTAGCCTGGATGGACCCCTTCAGGATGCTGAGAACCCTGCAGTGGACAGGCAGGACTAGAGTGAAGGGGGAAGGATGGCAGTAGGACTTTAGAGAGTGTGAGGGAGGGAGGAGGAGGGAGGGAGGGAAGTGTGGACTATCACCTAAGAATAGGACTAAGACCTAACCCAACAAGAACCCTTCAGGATGCTGAATACCCTGCAAGAGGGAGGGGAAGGCTAGAGGTGGGTAAAGAGAGAGATGAAGAAAGCCGAGGCTCAGAGGACCCCTTCAGGATGGAGAGAACCCTGCAAGGGGCTGGGAAGGCTAGGAGATAGTGGGAGAGCCGGCTGTAGAATAAAGAGAGTGGTAGGGAAGGGAGGGAGGGAAGAAGAGGTAATTTAACAGCTATGGACAAACCAGGAGACAACATCAGGATGCTGAGAATCCAGTTAGAATGCAGGGATGGTCATTTGGGGAGGAGAAAAAAAATGAGTGTTGGATCTGGGTGGAGAGGGTGGGGTTGCATTATGGAGGGCAGGGTATAAGTACAGAAAGGGAAAGGACTTGTAAGGAGCTTAGAAGAAGGAATCAGGAAGGTCATAGCAGGAGCAGCTAGGAGCAAGGAAATTATTGAGGGCAGTTCTGAAGGAGTAGGAGGATGAGTGGCTAATTTGTGGGGGAGGGAGTTCCATAATTTATGGAGGCAGTGGGAGTAACCTGACTGGCCGATGAGGGTGGATCGGTGGGGACAGCCAGTGTATGGGAGTCAGAAGATCTAAGGGGTGGGGGTGTTATAAATGAGGAGGAGAGGTAAGATGGACTTCACCCAGCCAGTGCTTAGAGGTGAATTTAGCGCAGAGTGAGAGGTGCCTATTTGTTAGGAAGGGGAAGGATAGGGCTTGATAAAGATCACATTGGTGGGTGCAAGAGAGAGCATCAAGAGCAAAGCCATAGAAGGAGTTGAAGAGGGTGTCCAATCTGGTCAGGAGGACTTGGGAGCAGCACCATAGACTATGTCACAGTAGTAAAAATGCAGAGGATCATCTTCTGGACAAGTTCACACTCAGCCGTAGGAGGGATGCAACTACTGGTTCCTGAACAGGGCACCAGGCCTGGGGTGCAATGTTTCTGAATAGCGTCAATATGTCCAGAGAAGTTGAGGTGTTGTTCTAGCCAAACACCAGGGTATCGGAAGGAGGATATCTCCTCAAGTAAAGTCCTATTGAGGGTGTGGAATGTGGGCAGGTGGGAGCCTATAGAGTCTCTGCCTTGTGTCTAAGGTCATGGAGACAGTCTTCTTGGCATTGAGGAATAGTTGATGGTTAGCAAACCAGAGCTGAACCTAGTCGAGAAGTCTTGCTGTAAGCTGGATGTAACCTCAGCTGAACATGAGCCAGATGCATACAGGACCATATCATTGGCGTACATGTATAAGGCAGAGAGGGGAACAAACAGATGGAAGGTCGTTTAGGAAGATGGAGAATAATAGGGGTTCTATTACTGAGCCCTGGAGGCTCCAGTGCTAATCGGGAGGGAGGGAGGGAAATGGCGTCAGAGATCTTAACTGATTGGGTTCTACCAGTAAGGTAGGCCTTGAACCAACTAGTGGCTGAAGGAGACAGACCAGCTGATGGGAGGGTGTCAAGCAGGAGGGAGTGGGAGACAGTGTCAAGTCCTTGCCAAGGTAGACAAAGATAGCTGAGGTGATTTGGCCATTGTCCATCCTGGTAAGGATAATGTCAATGAGCTGAAGTAGAGAGGTGGTGGTGGTGGAGTGGTTTTCTCTGAAACCAAATTGGAAAGAGGAAGAAGGAGGTATCAGACAGAAAGGCGGTAAGCTGTGAGAGAGCAAGGTGTTCTTGTAATTTGGCTAGGGTAGGGAGGAGAGATGGGGTGATAGTTGCCGGGAGATGAGGGGTCACCCTTTAGGTAGAGGTGGGACCACAGCCTGTTTCCATGGGGTGGGGACTGAGGCAGTTGAGAATGAGAGATTTAAAATTAGAGGGGATGAGCAATGGCAGGAGCACAGAGAGAGGCGAGAGAGAGAGAGGGTTTAGGGTCAAGGCCGTCAGGGAGGAGCTTTTGAGGGGTTGACAGCAAGGAGGGCTTTTAGAGTATCATTAGGAGATTGTCATGAAGGAGAAGGAGGGTGATAGGTAGGTGGAAGGATAGCTCCATTTGAGGGTGGAGGGGGGTAGGAGGAGACTTCAGTAGTTCAGTGGCACAGAAGATATAATAGGCATTAAATTCTGCAGCTACAGCAGGTGGGTCAGCCACAAGGGTGCCATTTATTTTTACAGGGAGGGAGGTGGGACAGAGGGGTAAGGAGGGCATGGACAACCTTCCAGAACTTAGAAGGAACATATGTTTGTGAGGAAGGCAGTTTTAAAGTATTCAGACTTGGCTAGTTTTGTTGCCCTGTGCAGGCATTTAGAGCTTCTGGTAGGTTGAAGCGATCGCTTGGAAGCTGGGTTGCTTTGTGATGCTTCCAGGCACGATCTCTTGCTCTGAGGCAGGCCAAATGTTCTGGTATGTGGTCCATGGTGGTGGTTTCCCCTGACCCTAGTTTGCTTGAGTGGGGCAAAGGCATTCCAATTTACAGTGAAAATTTCTTTACAGTAAGCAAGGGCCTTATCAACCAAGGGATGGAAGCTAGGGGACCAATCAGAAAGAGCAAAGTTGGCAGGAGAGGTTCTGGTAAAGGGATTTAAAAGAGTGTAATTGTAAGGTTTTATGCAATGATTTGAGTCTATGGACTTTTCTGACCATGAATATTGGGTTGTGGTCACTGAGACAGTCAGGAAGGATGCCAGAGTTAATGACTATGTGGGGTGGGAGGTAAGAGCCCAGTCCAGTAGGGAGTGTTTTGTGTCTTATGGTTTGGGCCGGTGGGTTCAGAGATCAGCTGGGAGAGGTTTAGAGCTCAATTTCATTATGTGTTTTGGTTGTTTTAGGTGACAGCCAATTTAAATTGAAGTCACCAAGGATGTATAGTTCCCAGAGCAAGAAAGAGCAGTGATGGAGGTTAAGAGAGCAAGCACAACAGAGGTTGGACATTAGGGTGACAGTAAATGCTGGCTGGAGTGAAGGGCAGGGTCATTTAAATAGCTAGAGCATCGTGGGTCCCTGGATTGGAGGATGAGTAAATAATGGAAAATTGGAGGGAGGTAAGAATGATATAACCACACGCCACACCTGCCAGCATGGTCTTGCCTTAGGAGAGAGTTGCCAGGAATGGTGACCGAGTGATCCATGATTGTATTTTTTAGCCATGTTTCCGTGATGATTAGAATATCTGGTTTAGAGTGGCTGCCATGGTTTGTAGGAGGTCAATTTATAGCAGCAAACTATGAATATTTAAATGTAGGATCTTGAAATTATGGCTTGAGACCAGGAAGTAGGTGTGAAGCCCTCTCATGTTAGAGCCACCCTATAAGCTCTAAGAAGCAACAGGAAAAGCATCTTTTATGGCATTTGTGAAATTACCAGGCAGACCGTCTGTGCCTGGGCACTTCCCAATTTAAGACCAGAGATCTCTGCCAGTAATTGGTCTGTGGTAATGAAGCATCATCAAGGCTTCTCCTTTTTGCTGTGATAGAACTGGGAGAGTTAAACCATTCAAATATTGAGTTATAGAAGCTGGCTCCTGCAGGGCTAGAGCTATTAAATTCCTCATAAAAGAATTTAAAAGCTTCTACAATTTCAGGAACAGGCGCAGTGTATGCTGTGTTTCTGGATGTTTTAGTGCTGTTATCGTGGCCCTTGCCCTCTGGATTCGCAATTGGCCTGCTAACAGGCAGAATGACCGGGGCCACCTCCGTAACATTTTGTTTTAAAATAATAATTTCTGCTCAACCTAATAGTCAAGTATAACTCCAACTTTTTCTTAAGTACAAGCAAAGTTTTGCCTGGGTTTTATCAAATCGGGCTTTCATCGAGATTCCATGTGTGTAATTTGGAGCTGTAACTGCTCCTTTGAGCCTCGCTGATTTTTCTTATGGGCTGAGAGAGCAACATATTTTCCTCTGAGGATGGCCCAAGTGGTATCCCATGGTGAGGGCCAGGGAAACGGGGGTCATTATCTAAGATGGCCTGATCATAGACCTCCTGGATAGATTGCTGAACCTTGGCATCTTGCAATAATGAAATATTTAATCGCAAAATGTTTGTTTTCTAAAGTCTCCCAACTTACCTTTACAAAAGGGGAGCATAGTCTAACAGCACGAAGTCTCCCATCCAGCAATTTGTACCTTTCCCAGGGTTTCTTTAGGTAGAAAGAAATAAGTCTTGAGTATATCTTATGTGGGGGTTAAAGTATAGTTTCACTGCATGCCATGGAGGCGATGTCAAACATCCATGTATCCTGTCTCCCCTAACAACTTGTTAAACTCCTTGGCAATTCAATTTCTCCCTCCTCACCATTCTTGCAAGGAGAGCAGAAAATTGTGGTATATATTAATATCAGAGGTGGGGGATGTAAGCCAAGGCAAGCGTAATACTTTGCCCTGGAAACGTTCCTTCATGAACACAAACCTCCCTCACTGTCTGCCAGGACATCCATTTGTTCAAAATCAACTTGTGTTGGTACTAATATTACAACTCCCTACATTGGCTTTTCTTATAGGAGGTAGAGGCAGTGGCACAAAACTCAAATTTACCAAGTTTGGCATGTTCCTGAGGAGAAAGATGTGTCTCCTGGAGAAACAGAAAATTGGCATAAGTTCTCCTCAGGAAAGTCAAGACTTACTATGCTTTACTGGATTTGTTAAGCCATTTACATTGTATGAAAAAAAACTGTAGATTTATCCATCGTCAAAGCAAGATATCTTAGTTACTATGAACTTAGACATTACCACAAATAGGGGGTTACCAGTTCCTACTGAGGGGTGAGAATTATAATAGAAATTTGACAGGAGGTTGGTTCTCACAATGAGTGGTGACACAATGGAATTCATTACCCGAGTCTGTGGGATCATGTGACACTATTAACCAGTTCAAACATGCACTAGATGAACACTACATAGGAGCTCGCTATCAGTTCCTTTGTATGACTAGAACAGGTCAAAATGGCTAACGCTGTATGTACCTGTCACACATCTTATGAATCTTATGATTTCAGGTAACTGAACCTATTATGAGAAAAACAATACCCAAGTTTTCTATGTTGGAGTGTTTTGTTTGAAGACCCTTAAATGAGAGCATTTAAACATCAACTGGGCAAGAACAGGAAAAAAGGAAGAAAACAATTTACACCTTGTACTCCCAAAGTAGGAATTCCATCATAATGGGTTTCTGCTCCCTTCCCAAAAGATGGATACTATAATATGGGATAGGGACAGAAGAGGTGGTTCACACCTCATGGTACTGAGGCCCTCTTCTTGAGTTGCCTCTGAATGGGTAACTCACTCTGTAACATAGAAACATAGACTTTGACAGCAGATAAGAACCGCTTGGCCCACCTAGTCTGCCCATTTCCCTACTTACAGGATAAGCTGCAGATCCTAGTTAACCAACAGCTATTTCTTCCTACCCCCACAAGAATTGCCTTATGTCTGTCCCATGCATTCTTGAATTCTCCCACAGTTTTAGGCCCCACAGCCTCCTCAGGAAGGCTGTTCCATGTGTCCACCACCCTCTCTGTGAAAAAATATTTTTCACATTGCCCTGAGCTGCCCCCCAATTTTCAAATTGTGTCCCCTTGTTCTTGCACATCTCTTTTCTGAAAGATGCTACCCTCTTGGACTTTTTGATTCCACTGAGGTACTTAAAAGTTTATATCATGTTCCACCCTCCTCCTTTCCTCAGGGGTATACATATAAGCTCCTTTAGTCTCTCCTCATATGGCTTCTCTTGCAGACTCTGCACCATTTTAGTTGCCCACCTATGGACTGCCTCCATCCTGTCTATGTCCTTGTGGAGATGGGGTCTCCAGAACTGGACGCAGTACTCAGATGGGGTCTCACTAAATGTCTGTACAGAGGGATAACAACTTCCTGTTTGCTGCCCTCCCTATGCATCCCAGTATCCCCCAGCCCTCCCTACTGCCTTCTCACATTGCTTGCCAACCTTAAGGTCATCTGATATGATTACCCCCAGGTCCCTTTCCATTTTTGTTGTTGTTACTACCTCCTCCCCCACTGTGTAATCTTCCCCTGGGTTTTGTTTCCCAGGTGCATTATCTTGCACTTCTTTGCATTGAATCCAAGCTGCCATACTTCTGACCATTCCTCCAACCTTGCCAAGTCCCTTCTCATCCTTTCCACACCTCCTTGTGTATCAACCCTGTTGCAGATCTTTGTGTCATCTGCAAAGAGGAATACTTTTCCTTCCAGTCCCTCTGCAATGTCACTTGTAAAGACATTAAAAGAACTGGACTCAGTACTGAACCCTCATGGTACCCCACTAGTAACCCCTTTCTTCACAGTGGACTCCGCTTACAATTACCTTCTGTGTCCTGTTGTCCAGCCAATATTTTACCTAGGCTACCATCCTGGGACCCACTCCCAGGCTGGTTAATTTGTTTATTAATATTTTGTGTGGGACTGTGTCAAATGCCGTGCTAAAAGTCTAGGTAGGCCATGTCCACAGCCCCTCCCTGGTCTACTACTTTGGTCACCCAGTCAAAGAAATCAATTAGATTTGTCTGACATGACCTTCCTGCTGTGAACCCATGCTGCCTTGGGTCCTGTGCCCCCACTGGCCTCTTGGTACTCAACAATTCTTTCCTTCAGAAGTGATTCCATCATTTTCCCTACCACAGAGGTCAAACTGATAGGTCTGTAGTTTCCTGCCCCTGTCTTGCTCCCACTTTTGTGAAGGGAATCACATCTGCCTTCCTTCAGTCCTCAGGTACCACACCATCCTCCCATGATTTATTAAAAGGGTAGTTAGTGGTGTCACTAGTTCTCCCATAATTCTTTTAGAATTCTGGGTGAATCTATCAGCCCCATTGTTTTGTCCACTGTCAGTTTTAGGAGTTCTTTCAGAACCCTTTCTTCTGTGAAAGGACTGGGATCGACCCCCTATCCAGAGTGCTTCTGTTAATTGGATTAGGTACCTCCCCTCCTCCTCTTTTTGGAGATACTGAGCAGAATTATTTGTTCAGTATCCCTGCTTTTTCACTGTCACTCTCTGCACCCACAGTCCATTCTATTCAGCCTTACTATCCCTCCCTTTGTCTTTCTATGTTCCCTGATGTACCTATAAAGGTTTTATCCCCTTCTTAACCAAGTTGGCTATCTTTTCCTCAGTTTGGGCCTTTGCTATTCTGACTTCCTCCTGCTTCATTCTGCCTTAACTGGTATAGTTCTCTGTCCTGCTCCTTCTGTGTTTCCTTATACTTCCTAAATGCTATCTTTTTTCCTAACCTTCCCTGCCACCTCTTTTGAGAACCATAGTGGCTTTTTCCTTTCATTTTGATTTGTTTATTTGCTTCACACAAAGGCTTGTTACCTCTGTGATAGCAGTTTTGATGTTTCCCATTGTTGCTCCACCCCTCCTTCTAGCCTGTTTACTAGTGCTTTTCTAAGGCTCTCTCCATCTTGCCAAAGTCAGCCTCCTGAAGTCCAGTACCCTCACTTTTGTATGGCTTGACTCTGTAGCTGACTTTATCATGAACCACTGTTTTTGGTGGTCACTTGTTCCCAGATGGCTACCCATTTCTAGATCTGAGATCCTCTCACTGTCCCCATTTGAAAGTACGAGGTCTAAGACTGCTTCCTCATGAGTGGGTTCCAAAACTAGCTGTCTGAGGCATGCCCCTGTAAGGCATTGAGAATGGCCCTGCTCTTACATGTGGCTGCAGCAAAGGTGCTCCAGTTAACATCTGGCATATTCAGGTCCCCTATCAACAGTATCTCCCTTTCTCTGCCATCCTAAGGATGCCTTCTATCATATCCTTGTCCATTCCCTCTCCTGAAATGGGATCTGTATACAACCCCTGTGCTATTGTTGTGCCATTTCCAGTCTCTGAGGTGATTTACAGTGCCTCCTCCCTGTTTACTCATTTGTTCTGTTGCTTTTATCCCTTCCCTGACATGAGAGCTACTCCTCCCTCTTCTCCCCTCCCTCCTGTCTCTCCTGTAGGTTGTGTACCCTGATATGTAACATCTCAGTCATGGTTCTCTGTGTACCATGTTTCTGTGACTGCTATGATATCCAGGCATCCCTCTTCCATCAAGGCCACCAGTTCAGGGAGCCTGTTGCCCAGACTATGGGCATTGGTACTCATTACTCTCCATTTCTTGATGGCTTTTCCTTTTGACCCATTCCTGTCCTTATTGCCTTTGTCATTTTCTCCATTTACCCCTGCCCTTCACCCTATCGGCGTCTCTATCTTGGCGTTTACTTCACTTACTAACCTGATTTTTTGGGGATAAGGATTTCCCTGCTCTTTCCAGTGCCTCCCCTTGGCTAGTTTAAATGCTTGCCAATGAGGCATTTAAACCTATCATCTAGGGTCCTGGTTCCATCCTGGACAGATGCAGACCATCATGCCAGTATAGGCCTGCATCACTCCAGGTGGACCCCAGTCCCAGTGAAGTGAAACCCTGAGCTCTGCACCAGTTTTCAACCACTGATTGAATCCATGGTGTGGGCGCCTAGCCTCACCCATGCCATAGACAGGCAGTACCCCAAGAAGGTTACCGGCATGTTACTTGTTTCACGGCCCTCCCAACTCCACAAACTCTTCCTGTACTGCTCTGATCCTTTCTCAGTCAGGTCATTTGTCTCTAGGTGTACAAGCGACATCCAGTTCCCTCCCGTGCAGCTACTCTGGTGATCCTGAGGATTCCTCCCTGTCCCCTCAAGCCATGGTGCTAGGCAGGCACCTTACCTCCCCTCCCCTTCCTCCCCAGTTCTACCCCAGTCCTTATACCAAACTACCACCAAGTCCCAAAAGACCAAATAAAGCTCTCCTAGGCCTTCCCGTGGTGAACAAATGCATGTAAGTAGCATTTTATTTATTTAGTTTTTGTTTACAGGTAGGCACACTACACACAAGAGTGATTATTTTCAGGCATGACCCAGGAGGTTACAACAATTAAACAGGTATACATACAATAACTAAATATACAATAAAATTGATCAGGTATACATACAATAAAGAAAAATACAATAGCGAGGCAGCCTATAACATGCTACAATGAAAAAGCTAATAACACTTTATCAGAGGCCAGCATTCTAAATTAAAGTCCTTATGGCCTGTGTATCAAGTCACAACTTTTACAATTATTTTGTAGTACTGCAAAAATAAGTTTTAATAGCCAGCTCTCCCATAGCACTTAAAAGAAAATTAAGGATTAAGTAATACAACATAGAATAGATCTCTACAATCCAAATATAATGTCAAACTGCCTTTAAGTCTGATGTAATATATAGTTTGTTGGTCTCTTTCAAGGGGCAATAGCAGGCACAGGTAAGAAGGCTTTGAAATATTTGCCTGCATGTGTGCTGTGGCTTTATTGGCTGAGCTGTATCAAAGACAAATAAGCTGTTCTGTTAGTGTATAGTCTCAAACAGCTGTATTGTAAAAGACTTTAATGAGAGAGCTTCAGGCAGTGAGTTAAAAGATCTTAAACTAAGAAGCGCAGCAATGTCAACTGAAATAATGAGTTCTGCAACTGTAATCTGCTTAAGCTGAAAATGTTTCCTTTAGAAAACTCGACCGAAGCAGGAGTCTGGATGAACCCAAAGGTACCTGCTGTATCCAAAACTGGGATTCAGTCAGTGTCCACAAGATGGGACAAAGATGTATCAGGAAGGCAAACTTCATATAAACTGAGCATTCCACTCGAGATGTTGAAGTGGCCGAGGAGCATGCCAGTTGTTTAAGCACCTCGCTGAGTTGCTGCAAGGCGCCCTTCGCTAGCTGGAGTGGGAACTGCCTTTTGACTTTTGTAGCAACCAGTACCCAGTCCGGGTGGAATGGGCATCTCTTGAGGATACGGTCCACTTCTGCCAACAGGAGGCAAAGACCCATAAGCTGCAATGCTTCCAGAGCAATGTAAAGTTGAAGACCATCCTCCTCAAAAATCTTGAGCTTGGCCAGGAACGGGGTCTGAAATTTAATACCTTTTCTTTAAAGCCTTAGTATCAGAGTGTACTGCTGCGAGCT
The DNA here is from genome assembly GCA_016271365.2 of Neoceratodus forsteri. Classification (NCBI taxonomy): domain Eukaryota; kingdom Metazoa; phylum Chordata; order Ceratodontiformes; family Ceratodontidae; genus Neoceratodus; species Neoceratodus forsteri. Next base: position 1,051,353,081 of record CM028131.1, read on the forward strand.
TGCTGGACCTCCAGAGTGTAATCATGGTCCATACTGAGCTTTGAGTTCAAGTTAGACCTTTGTAGCCCAAGCCTCTAAAGGATATCTTCTTTAGTTTTGTAGCGTGAACTTCATCACTATGGAGCGAGACCTCGATGATGAGTTGGAGGGTCAGCGAGAGGTTGTAGTCCAGGGTAAAGCTAGTATATCCCAAAGCAGGCTCTCTAAGAAGGCAGTCATCTGTGCCATTTCTAGCGCCTCGTGAAACCATATAGCCTGACATTGTACCATCCTTCAACATCCTGGCATTTCACATGTAGAGACACTGAGGTTGAAACAGAGCCTCCACTGCTCGGCCCATATGGGTAGTGGTATCCTCCGTTTAAGAGCTGCTCCTCTGTCTGCTCAAGCTGACGCCTCCATCACAGTGAGTTTCTGGTTTAGATTTTTAATTCTTTTTTGTTCTCTGTACGACAGCTCCTTATTTCTCTTAGCAGGGTCTCATAGCGAGAGAGGAGAAGTGATCTGCTTCCCCATCGGTGTAGTAGTCTGTGCCTCTCATGCTGTTCAGGAAGGGGCTCCAGCTGTGGCCTCTAAGGTTAGAATTCAATCTTTCTGCATCAGACATTTTACTGGAAGAGCTTGAATTATTTTGTTACCATGACACATTTTCCATCCTCCTCTCAACATTTTAGGTGTTTTGTTGAAGTTCTAAGTTGTTTAGAGGGCTTTCTGTACCCAGGATGAGTGGAGCTAAGGTCTTAGGCTGTTAGCGGGTCCATGGCGGAACCAGAACTCCAGTAGAAAACTTTTGTAATTTCATTAAGGATCCCAATGTAACTATGAGCTCTAAAGTGAACTACAAATGGACCTTAAACTAAAATCCATGTACTACCAAAAGGTAAATTCCAATTCAGGAATTATATCCTGGTAAAAACTGGTAAAAGTTACAATGGCCCAAAAAAGTAGTACCTTCAGAACATGGGGGGGACAAAACTTATGAAATATAATAATAAAGTAGCCTACTAGCCTTACATGTACTGTAATACTAAAAATTAAAATGGTATAAGATTATGTAAAAGCAAAATAATGAACAATAGTTACTCTAAAAGTTTAATGGCAATGATTATATGTGCAAATAATAAAGAGTTAATTTGTTGTAAAACATGAAAGAAAAATGTTAAGACAATAATGAAGGAAAAGTCTACATAGTTGTAATCATGTTTATTCATGTAGTACTGTACATATTTCTATGCCAAAGGTACATCTCAATGATGTCATCTAGTGATGTCACATCCTATGATGTCATATGTGATGTCATGAGTTGATAATGACATAAGTTACCACATGATGATGCAACTTTGTATTCACCACAACATAGCCCAGATGGACTGTCTTGGGGTGGCTGGTTCATTCCACTGGGGTGTCAAGCAGATAAGGCATGCTGATGAGTCCTGGTGGGGCCAAGCAGTGTCTATGTCATCTGTTGGCACCCTTGCAAACTGTGTAAGAGGCCTTTCGGCACCATGCAATTCTGCTTAAAGTTGAACCAGCATAACATTCTGTGGTGATTTGCATATGCAGCCCATGATGCTTTGCATTGTGTGGGCATGTGTGAGTTTGCATTTTCTTGAAACTTTGCTTCCCAGCCAAATGCCCTTGGGTAACCTTGCCTCAGTGTTTGCGCACAGAGGTTCTTTGTCGTTTGTGTTCTTTGTGTTTCGTTTTCCTATAATGCTTAAACTGTATACCCATAGTAGGATTACAGTTTTGAATTAGAAATGCATTATTGAGTGCATTTTAATTCAAAAGGGAAAATGTAGGAACAAAACTTAAGTTATAAAAATATTTTATTATATTTTTATTTTGCATTATTTATAATTACTATTTTATATTCTTTATAAATGCTTAATTATTATATAAAGTAACTGGGAGGTCATACTAAGACAACTGGTTTTAGCTGCTATCTATATAAGTTTTCTAAAGCAAGAAGAAGATTGTCTGCAAGGAAGAAAACAAATTTCTTTCTACTTCATTCTGCTTAACTAAAACTTAAGGGATATGCCATCCATGGCTATGTTAACAAAGCAATATTAAAGACTGTGCATCTCTGCCAGTTGTTGAAGGAGAAAGGCCCTTGCATTCCTAAAAGCTAGAGGTCAAAGGTGCCAAAATATCCAAGGCAACCAGTGGTACGGCCTTGCACAGCAGCTGTCTTCAAGGAAAAAAAGTCTACAGGCTGTTTGAATTTACATTAGCTTCAATGAAAGTAAAAGACTTATTCCTTGCAAAACTGTTTTAAATGCTACATGCACCAAATTACATCAACTGATAGAGCGTTTGTGGCTCTATTAAGTAACCAAGTTTCATGACTGCAGCAACTTTACAAGCCTTGTTATTTACAAAATATTGTGGTGTCAAAACTATAAGTAAATAAGGTTTGGTCTTAAGTTAAAGCCAATGTCATGACAAATCAAGAAATATGACTTTTCGATATGTACATGGTTGCAGAAAAGCATCAAACCATCTAAAAGAGGCATGAAAACAAAGTTGACAGTTTTGATTGATGTGCTTTTGAAAGAGAACAAAGAAACATGTGCCTACAATGGAATTCCATGTTTCTGAGACCATGCTTGGAAGGGTTTTCTGGACAAACTAACATTATTCTAAAGCTGGTGGCATAAGAAACAAAAGTACCACTTTGTTCTTAAAAGACTTTGCTAAAAGAAATAATGTTATAGTCCTTATTAACGTATCTCAGAAATATTTATCTTACAGACCTGAAAGACATTTCAGAAAATTGCATTTAATGAGAAAAATTCAAAATGTTTGTTTCAAGACTATATTATGTTGCATCCAAAAGATAGAGAAAAGGTAAGTTTAAAACTGAACTCTAAGCAAGGGGCCATCTTTGAGAAGGGAGAGCTAACCCCTACATCATTTGCATAGTCCCATCAAAGTTGGTAAAAGTTGCAGGAAATTATGTCAGGGCAATGCTCCAGCCAAAGAAATAAGACTAAAACTTGAAATCCATCCTAGAATCTTCTAGACTTTCGTGCTGTCAAGATCTGTGCTTGTAGACCTGCTAATGTTATTGTTTTGAGATTCCTGCAAGGCCTAAAGCCAAAAACCATGCCTGCCTAATGAAGTTTGGACCAGCAGGAACCAAGCCTTTATTGCTGAGTTCATACTAGAGCCTGAGGTTTGAGCTGAAATGAAACAAACCTTGCAACAAAGCTAGCCATAAGGAAAGAACCTTACACAGCAGAACTTTTCAAATTTTGGTTCAGTAAAGATTTCTGTTTGTGTTCGGACATTTTGACTGAAATGATGTTTTAAAGTTCCTGCCTAAACCAAGACAAGGACAGAGACAGCCTATTGATGTCCATTAGTCAAAAACAAGTCTGCAGTGCTGTTTGACAACAGATGGGTTCAAAGTCCACGTTCAGTGGAACAAGAATAAAAACAGAAACAGTCACGTAATCCAGTTACTAAAGAACTTTGCTATCTAGGAAAAGAAGATACTCACCAACATTCTGATGTTAAGGAAGACAACCAGATTCCACAGCTAATCAGATGTCTAAGTATTATTTAATTAATGTTTTATAATATTCTGATTGGACTTGGCTGGGAGGCTGCATGAAAAATAATTTCTTAGAGACTAAAGTGTTGAGTACATGGTTTAAGCTTAAGTTTAAATGATGACATATATATAAACATTTTGCATAAAAAAGCATTCAAATAAGTTACAAAAAAGTTTTAAAGTAAAGCCATTTGAAATCTTTATACACAAACAACTTTACTGTTTGTAATAGTTATCAAAACTGCAAGTTGTTTTGTTTTGTTTTGTTTCTTTGTTGTTTTGTTTGGGTTCCTGAAGCCTTTGTTTTATGTTTACATTGTTTTTTATTATGTTTACAAGGTTTTAAATCTATGCAAAGTAGTAGTAATTAGAATTGTATGGGATAAATAAAATCTATTTTTCTATATGTGTGAAATGTGACAGAAATGTTTTCAAATTATCCTAGAACATATCCACAATAGGTATAAAATAAGGTTTGAGCCAACAATATAATTATTTGTGTAATTATGTAAATTTGATGACATCGTACAAACTTCACAAACAAAAGATTTAGAAATGTGGTTACAGAATAACAAAAATAAAGGTTGAAATATACATGCAAGGAACTAGAAGGGACAGGATCAGATCTGTTCCAGTACAGTTGCTGCTTCTTGTTGTTTTTACAGGGTTTCTTATGGATTTTACTTGGTAGAAAGTTATTTCATTTCTTTCTTACTACTTCTAAGGGACTAGCAGGGTATTGTTTTTGGGACTGTTGGAAGTTTGAAAACTGGTGTGGTGGCTGTAAGTGGGCTCATTTGTTGGATGTTTCATTGCGTAGCAGAGCTATAGCTGGTGGAGACCTATTTCTTCTGATTTAAAACCTATTTGGTGGGATTTGCTTGGGGCTGTTTCTTTGGTTGCAGGGCTTGGAGAGGGGCAGACACAGGACTGATACACTCTCTTAAGAGTTGGGTGTAGGCCTAATCCCACCTCCCAGACTCTGCTTATTTATAGGGGAACACCTGCCCTGCAATTGGAGGAAAAGGCGTCAGGTGCAGCTCATGTAGTTCTAGCCACTGGGGTTTGGATTTAAAGGCTGGGAGAGAGAGGAGCTTAGGGAGTTGTTCACTTCCCTTATAAGTTTACTGTGTTGTACTGCACCTAGTAACAGGGTTACCGGTTTACTGTGGGACTGTATCTAGGATTAGTGGGTGACCTGATTAGTCAGTATGAGTGTATATTGGACTAGTGGGGAACCTGGTGGCTCTCAGAAACCTACTTGGAGGGGATGGGACCACCGTCATTAGGGCTGGCATCTTTGGGAGGGTGGTGGGGTGCACAGGGTGTGGGGCAGCCATGATACTGGACTGGGCTTGGAAGTTCGGTGGTTGCCCAGTGTGCTACCAGCTGGCACAGCTTAGGGAGGAGGTTGCGGGATTAGGAGACAGCTGGGGGAAGGGGGAGGATGGTTGGGGAAGAGGGGGGATCTCCCACGGGGCTGCACCAAGCACTAGGGGCAGGGGGCATAGGGAAAGGAGTGCAGGAGAATACTCTGGGGTCAATAGGGACCCTGGCAGAGGGGCCCAAAGGAGGATACTACCAAGGAAGCAGGCAGGTAACTGGGGACCCTCACAAGGGGGCCATAGGACAACATTCTCAGGAAGTAGACAGATGGCTGGGGCTGGAATGAAGAAAGCAAGGTGGGGAGGTGGATCAGACCTTACACTCAGTAACTGCTTCAATTCTCTTCTTCTGCTTGAGGATGAGGGGTGATGTAGCCATGACAGGGGTGGTTAGAGATGGAAAGGAGTGGGGCAGGGAGGTGGGGGCCGGATAGCAGGAGGAACTGGGGAACCTGGAATGCAGGAAAATGGGGGGAGCAGTGGATCAGAGCAGGAGGGGCAGGGGAAGAGGGAGGAAAGCACAAGGACAAGGACGGTTGGGAGGAAAGGGCAAGGAGAGGACCAGAAGTACAAGGAGGATACAGTAAAGGGAGCTGAGGATTTTAGGCCAGGGAGCACGACAAGCAAGGAGGGGCTGAACGGAGACAGGAAGGAAGGAGGATAAGCCAGGCTAGTTTAGCGGATGGGGGAGAAGGACCAGTCATGAGCAGGAGGGGGAGTTAACAAGGTACAGAAGGATACTCGGGAGGAGGAGAGGCATAGGATCGGAGGGGAGGGGTGGCCAGGGTAAATGAGGAGGCAGCAGCATGTGGCACCCAGATAGAGGGAGGAACAAGGGCAGGCTGGGTGGAGGGCCAGTAGAAAGGATGAGGACATGGAAGAGGGAATGGAGGAAAGAGGCGGTCAGAGTGCTCCTGTTGGGGATTCTATGATCAGGGTATCAAATGGGATAGGGAGGGAGCCTGGCCAGTTAGAACAAAAATGCTTCCTTGGACTAATGGTGCACAGGGCCAAGCACGAGGTATATCAGTTGGCAAAGGATAGTGGGGTTCCCGGACATACTGGTCCACCAGGGTATAAATGACATATTGAGGAAGCTAGCTAGAGATACAGGCAAGGTTCAGGGGAGCTTACCAGGAATGTCATGACATAGATGCACAATTTCCTTCTCGAAATTCCTGTCGAAAGCAAAGACTAGTGAGAACACAAAAGGAAGATTAGGAGATAAACCAATGGCTCAGGGAGTGGTGTGAGGCCAGAGGGTATGGGTTGATGGGAGGTTGGGAGGAGACCTGGGAGGATAAGAAGCATACAGCTAGAGATAGGCTCCATCTCAATTTGGAGGAGGGAATCCTTAAGTTGAAAATTGAGGGGTTCATTGGTGAAAAGTGGGGTTTAAACTTGTGAAGGGGGAGGGATGGGAGAAAAGGCTGTTGGGGGGTCCGATAAAGGGAGGGACTCTTGTCTCCACTTCGGGGAGCTGGAAGAATGCGGGAAAAGGCCGACTGGTAAAGTGCAGACCAGGAAAATGGAATACCCATGGGAAGACAAGCAGGGAAACAGAAGTATAGGGAAAGGGTGGAAGGTAGTTCTGCTAAATGCCAGGAGCTTGGGCATAAAATGCCAGAGCTCCAGGCGATGTTAACTGAGGGAGGTGGATGTGGCAGTGGTCACTGAGACCTGGGCCACTGCAGGACATGACTGGGACCCGAACCTGGAGGGTTACACTATGTTCAGGAAGGATGGGGGAGGGAAGGGAGGAGGGGCAGCAATAATAGTCAAAACTGCATTGGCATGGGGAGTGGAGGAGGCAGAGGAACTGTGGAAGGCGATTTGGGTCACCTTGATAACAAGGGGGCAAGAGAGTAAAATAGGAGTGGTGTATAGACCTCTGCGCTGGCGGAGGATCTGGAGGAGAGTCTGTGGCAGATGTTGGGAGACACTGCAGATTGGGCAGGGAAGGGTGGTGGTGTTGGGGACTTAAACATGTCAGGAACAGACTGGAGACTGTGACATCCTCGGTGCCAGGAACAGAGGTTGTTGGATGTCTATCTAGGCAGCATTCCTAACTCAGCAGGTGGGGGAACTGACCAGGGAGGCGGGTTACTGGATGTGGTCCTGGCAGTGACCAGATTGGGGGCCTGGAGGTAGGGACCCATTGGCGGGGGCGACCATGCACCGGGTCTGGTTCTGCCTTGACCTAGGAGGGGTAGAAGGCTGCACAAGATGGAGGTAACTGACTTCAGGGGGACGGATTTTAAGGAAATGGGAAGGATCCTTAAGGAGCATTTGATGTGACTGGGTCAGACATGGATGCTGACAGCAGGTGGGAAATCATCAGGAGAGGGGTGCAGGATGCTACCAGCACCTGTGCAAGAGTAAGACAATCTACGGTAGGGGCGCAAAACCCTGCTGGTGGACCAGGGAGGTCCAGGAGTGGTAAAGGGAAAGAAGGCAGCCTATAGGCAATTCAAGTGCTCAAGCAGTGAAAGGAATCGAGGGGAGTATGGAGCTGATGGCTAGAAGGGCCACTATGGTGGTGGCGGCTAAAGCAAGGAAGGAGCAGAACCTGGTCAGGGAATAAGGAGCGGGAACAAGGGGTCTTTAGATACATTGGGGAAAACGAAGGGTGAAGGGCAGATTAGCAGGATTAAAACACGGGAGACATGGGCACAAGACCCGGGGAGGCAGGCTGAGGTACTAAATAAGTACTTCACCTCAGTTTCATCAAGGAAAATAGGGGTGCTGATCATACATGGGAGGAGACAATGATACTGAGGAGGGGGACCCTTACCGATCAGCAGGTCTGAGGAGAGGGAGGCATCACTGGCAGGAGGGGGAAGGCCAAGCAGGGGGAAGAGGTAGCGGAGGTGGAAATCACAGCAGAGAGTGAGGAAGCCCTCAGGTCCCTTAAGATGGAGAAAGCACCAGGGCCGGATAAATGACATCCCAGAGTGCTGAAGGAACTGCAGATGTCCTGGAGAAACCCCTAGCAGAGCTTTCACCATCTCTCTGAGGACAGGGTGGGTGCCCCAGGACTGGAAGGTGGTGCATATAGTGCCCTATCCACAAGGGGGATCAAGGGAGGTGGCAGGGAACCACAGGCCTGTCAGCCTGACATCAACGGTGGGCAAGGTGATGGAGGGCATTGTCAAGGAGAGGCTGGGGGACCTGGAAAAGTCAAGGTGCCTAGGTGATAGACAGCATGGATTCATCCCAGGAAATCATGTCAGACAAACCTTGTGGAGTTCTACGAGTGGGTGACGAGTGCCTTGGACCTGGGTAGACCAGTGGACATCCTCTTTCTAGACTTCAGCAAGGCATTTGACCTGTTCCTCACGAGGGCCTGTTGGCTAAGCTGGGAGAAATGGGGTGGGAACAGATGATCAGATGGATAGGCAATTGGCTCCAGGACAGTTGGCGGGGATAGTCTCATCCCCAGGAGGGTCATTAGTGGGGTCCCACAGGGATCAGTCCTTGGGACCCTCCTGTTCAATGCCTACATCTCTGACATAAGCACAGGTATCAGGGGTGAGATGAAGTCTCTCTTAGATGACTCAAAACTGGGGGTGGTGGTGGATGGGAGGGGAGGGAGGGTGGCCCTACACGTGGGACCTGGAGGCTCTGGAAAGATGGTCTAGAAAGTGGAAGCTGAGGTTCAATGTAGGAAATGCAAGGTACTGCACCTGGAGCCAGAACCCAGGCCAAGTGTACACGGGGGAATGCTACAAGTCTCAATGGCTGAGAGGGACCTGGGGTGGTGGTGGATGTCAAGATGAACAACTCGGAGACTTGTAGGAGGGCAGCAGCCAAGGCCAACAGGATGCTGGGATGCATCGCTAGGGGATCACCTCCAGAAGGAGGGAAGTGATACTCCCTCTGTATAACTGCTTGGTGGAGGCGCACCTCGAGTACTACGTGCAGTTTTGGAGGCCACACTTAAGAGGGACATTAAACTCCTGGAGAGGGTCCAGAGGAGGGCAACCAAAATGATTTGTGGCTTGGGGACAGGACCTATGGGGAGAGGCTCAAGAGCTAAATATGTACACACTGGAAGAGAGAAGGGACCGGGGGAATGATAGAGGTCTCCTTTGGTACATGAAGGGGTAAATAGGGAGGAGCAGTCAAGATGATTCAAGGAAGAAGGAGGAGGGGGCAACTAGAGGGCATGGGTGGAAGCTGGTGGGGAAGATTCAGGGACAAAGGAGGAGGTGCTACTTTACTGAGAGGGTGGTGGAGCCATGGAATGCACTGCCCAGGGGCTGGTAGAGGCAGGGCAGTGGAGGGGTTCAAGAGGGTGGGACAGGTACAGGGGAAGGGTTCTGAAACAAAATCCAGTGCAGCGAGAATATCCAGAACTGGGAAGGGAGAAGCTAGAGAAGGCGAGGGGCAGCGAGGTCAGCTCTCAGGGTGGGGCTAACCAAATGAGCAGACACAAAAGACCGTTAGGCCTATTCTGCTGGCATTTTAGTATGTTAGTACATGGGGTTAAAGGTGTAGCAGAGTGCCTATAATAAAATTGGTATTCTGACCTATTGCTACGACAACCCCCTCCCTTTTTCTTTTCTCCCATTACCCCTAGTTGTTGCTCTTAAGGCTCTTTGGCTCTGAATCCTTGCAAGGGTGGGAATCCTGATGGTCTTGACCCTAGACTACTATTTCTCTCTGCTTATGCCACTGCCCTTCCTATTTCTTATCTCCTTAACCTTTCTCCCTATCCTGTGTCCCAGACTCTTGGAAGTTGGATACTGTCATTCCCTTCCTAAAGGGGTAGTCTATCTTCCCTAGTAATGTCTGACCTATCTCCCTCCTTCCCACTTCAGCTAAGCTCCAGGAACACCTCGTTCTTTCCCAACTCTCCCATTTTCTTGAATCAGCCTCCTTCTTTACTCCTTTGCAGTGTGGCTTTAGGAAGTCTCATTCCACTACCACCTCTCTCCTCCAGCTCACTGATGCTATCCTCTGGTATGGATCAGGGCCTTGTCACCTCAGCTTATTTTAGTCGATTTAGCCAAAGCTTTTCACACTTAGCCCATCCCATTTTCTGGACAAGCTTAAGGCAGTTGGAGTCTCAGTTTCTTCAGCTGAGTGGTTCTGCTCCTACCTTGAGGGCAGGTCACAAGCTGTCCATATTGGAGATAACCCCCCACACACACACACACACACTCCATATCAGCTCAGGTGTCCCCAAGAGTCTGTCTTGGACCCAGTTCTTTTCTCTGTTTTTCTAAATGACCCCAAGGCTTGCTCCTCGGTATCAATACATACATATGCAGATGATATGGTTCCTTTTTCCTCTGGCTCCACTGCCCTTGATCTCATGAACCAACTCCAACTAGACTTTAACAACATCCAGCATTGGATCCGAGTTAATCAGTTATCCCTCAATGCCAAGAAAACAGTCTTCATGACTTTTGGCACCAGGCAGAGACTTACTAGAGTCCTGCTGCTTCCTTTCTTTCATACCCTTGATGGTGTGATTATTGAAGCTGTCTCCTTTGAGTACTTGGTATGGTTAGATCATCATCTAGATTTCTCTGTTCATGGAATGCTATTCACAAGAAGCTTCACCCTAAGCTTGGGGTGCTTTACAGGAATAAAAGAAGCATCCTGCTCCTTCTCATTAATATGATTTTACCCATTTTTGACAATGGAAGCTTGTTTATAGTGCTGCTCCAAAGTCTACTTTAGCTAGACTGGATCCTCTCTTTCACTCCTTCTGTTACTTTGCCTTGATAAACCCATGTGTACTTATCACTATACTATATACTCTTCCCTCTCCTCCCCTCTTCTAATGCCAGGCTTCACCCACTGTGTCTCCCTTTATCTCAAATTTTGGTTTGTCCTCTCCTCTTATCTAACCTCACTCCTCTCCCTCCTTTGTCCTCCTACTCTCTTTGTAATGATTGCTGTCACTCTTTTGCTCTCCCTCAAATGAAATCTACTGCTGGACAGGCTGCTTTCTCATTTCTTTCCCCAAAACCTCGAGGTTCCCTCCCCGCCTATTCTCTGCTTCATCCCCCACACTTTTAAAGCTCTCCTCCGTGAGTTCTCTACTCACTCCTGCAGTTGTTTCTGATATTGGTTTACTTCTTACATGCAACTTATCTAAATATCTGTCCTCAGAGCTTCCCCATTTCCCCAGTATCAGTCTTTCTCCCAGTTTTTATTTTGCTAGTTGATTACTATTTAATTATTATTTTGTTCAGTTCCACAATTTTTGCTTGGTACCTATTTTTGTAAATTTATTTTGGGCATAATTGTCCTATTTATTTTGTTATACTTATTTAATTCTTTTTTTCCCCAAACTCCAAATCTCAGTCGGGGTCAGGCCTGCTCTGCTCACCATCACCCATGCTGACACCCCCTGGGTAGAATGCAGGAAACTCCCCAATGTACACTATATAAGCAGGGGTTAACCTTAACTTTTTTGCACTAGCCAGCCGGACAAGTTGATTAAAAATTGCACTAGCGTACAGATGGTTGCACTAGCTCACAATAATAATGGTCAATTTTGATTGGTTATACAGGAAAAATGCAAGCCAAGAAATACTCTGATTATTGCATATTTATCCTGCTCCCACATTGCTTCCTGCCTCAGCCAAAAAAAGACTGCAGTCCAATCACACGCAGTGTGTACCCCATTTTTTACCATGTGCCCTTGCTTCCTCTTTCTTCACCCCTCCCCGCCTAAATCAGAGAATACTATAATAGCAAATGTTCAATCAGGCAGTTCTAGCTCTGCACACACAATAGCAAACATCATCATGCATGTCACCACAGTCCCACCCTGACCTGCAGTGCAATGTACACAATCAGGCAGAAAAACACTGTCATCCCCACCATGTGATTAACCAGAACTGCACTTCTGTAAGTTTTCTGACACTGTGAAGTGAGCCAGGGAAGTTCTAGGATATCTTTGGAGAGAGTTAAACAAACATAGGGGCTTGAGATGTAAGAAACTTTTACATATTTGTTTATATTTACAGGCACAAAAATATTGATTTAAGATGCTCTGCCTAACAAAAACAGATTTTCATAACAGTGCCCTTTCATCAGTCAAGGGGAGCAGTATACAGGCATGATGCTGTACAACCTCTCTTTCTATAGGATAGTCTATGCACACCAGGAATACCTTTTGACCTTTCAAATTATATATTTTACTAAGGTTTTGCTTTATTTATTTATTTTATTTAGTTATTAGATCATCGGTTTACAGACCTTTGAGTCACAGACTCATTTACAAAACACCTACGTCAAGAGAGAGCAATACATCACAGCAAACAAACAGTAGGGTACATAACGCTTTTAGATTAAAAGCAACCAGTGTTACAGGTATCACTGGTGGTACACGCTATAATAGGTAGATCACAGTATGCTCCAAAGCATTGTTTTAGGATGAAATGACATGTTGGTGGTACTGCACTGATTGGTGTGATCCATTAAGAGGAGCTGTGAACCATTTACCATTCAGTAATGGCTGCTATGGGACTATAAATGGCCACTTCAGAGCCTAGTCTGCAGTGGTGTCTAGAGAAAGCATAGAGTGGACAGACCACCTGGCTAGGCAGACCGTGTATATATGATAGCATTCTGTCACTGCAGTGTTGGATACAGGCACTCAAAGGTTGGGAAATGAGGCACACTGGTCTTAATATTGTGGTACAAATCAGAGACAAGTTCAGCAAGCTGGAAGCTAGTGACTTAACATGCTACCCATGATCACAGCATGCACACTAGTTGAATGTCCTAACAATTAAGTGATAGGACTCACATTGAGGTCTTTTGTTGGATCCCTCTTGAACTGAGGCGATAACTGCAGCTCTTAATGAGTTGCAAATCACACTAGGCCACCTGGAACACTGAGTTAGATTAGCAAAAGGACTACAGCCTGCTAAAGTAGGGACTTTTTCAACTTCATTAACAACCATGAAAAGCCTGCATAGTCCAAGACGGACAGGGAGAGGGGTTAGCTGCACTAGCCCTGATCAATTTGCACTAGGTTCAGGACTAATAAAACAATGTTAAGTCAAACCCTGACTATAAGCAAGCCGGGCTTACCCCTGGCTCAGGGCCACAGGATCGGACCCCCTGGTGGATGTCGAAGGCAGTGGAGATGGCGGCAGGGCAGATCATCATGCGGGAGGCTGGCATTTTGTTTTAGTCAATGCTTCCCTGGGGGCGGGGACATGCAATGATGTCCCGTCTCCCCTCCCCAAGTGATGGCGCCCCAGCCTCTGCCAGGGGTCGCAGTGTGCCAGACACTCTAGCCCTCCCCAGAGAGGGACAGCAGTCCCTAGGATGCTCAGTCTCTCTCCCCAGTGAGCCCTCTGACATGCTGGAGTCCATTCCCAAACCGGGTCGTCGGCATCTAGACGGGCACCTGCCCTTGTGCCAGCAGACCTTTTGTTTTTTCACCAGACCTTCCAACCTCTCTGCTTCTAAGGTGGACCTCCTAGTGGTTTCCAGGGTTTGGTTCAAATCTTCAGGTGAGAGGGCCTTTGATGTTACTGGCCCAACCCTGTGGAACTCACTTCCCAGATCTCTGAGGGAGGCCCCTCACTGGGAGCCTGCAAAGAGGTCTGAACTTGAAGTCCCATCTTTTACAGCAGCTTTTGGTTTATCCTAGCGTTCTGGCCAGAACTTTTAGGTCTTTTTATTTGTATTTATTCTGTCTTTACTTTATTTCAGTTATTTTTCTTTAATAGTTTAATTGTGTAATGCTGATTTTTGGGTTTGTGGTTGTTCCTTTGATATCTATGGGTTGGATACAAATGCTGTGATATTGTTTTATATATTTTACAGTGCTCAGAGCCTATGGGAATGAGTGCTTTATAAATAAAGTTTGCTTTGCTTATTAAATTTCTTTTTTTGCTAGGCACGCCACAGAACCTCTTCTTTGATCCTATAACTAGTGAACTTCATCAGGCTAGGCAGTGGTCTAGCATTCGGGTCAGTAGGCTTATGGAGTAAGGCACTGTGGGCCTTCTCTATACATACATCTAGGATCGGCAGCAGGGCAAGGACATCATTTGGTACGTCCGATAGTCACAAAGATGGCCTGTCTCTGCTCCCTCTGGTTGCCTTTTGAGGTGCAGGTTGTCCCCACTCCCCACGGGATCTGGCCTCCAAGTCCACACATTAATCTTTGCGAGGCCCACCATATAGTGTAGGAGTGTGTGTGATCGCTTCTCCGCCAACTACAACATCCCATCCTTCATGACAGCAATTTTCTCTCGGCTTCCTATCTGTCTCTTGCCTCTAGCAAGAATGGCATGTAACTGCTGGAACTCTTCTTCTTCTTCACGTCGTGAAGCTGTTATTTCCCATCTGTAAGTCAAATATGTTGTGGGTTAGCTGCTCCCCTCCTGGTCTGTAGCATAGCTTGAGGCATTAGAGCTGACTGGGACATGCTTCTGCTACGGTCTAGGCTTTTTTCCCCTGCAATCTGCCCATCTCTGGCCAGTTTAGCTTTTTGAGTCCTGGATCTCGTTTGTCTGTCATCTCCCTCTACTCCAGATGGCATTGTGCTCGTTTATATAGTTTATGGCTGAAAGGAGATGTTTTAATCCCATGCGGTAAGGGAGCTTGATCCCTAGCCTGCTAGCAGCTCCACGGCATCACCAGAAGTCCTGGTAGTCAAGTTCTTTTATGATCAGTTTAACCAGGAAATTTTACAGGTTTATCAATGTCCTCAGGTCAGCCATTTTGGCTGGACATTGGCTTGTCGAAGGTAAGTACTGTATGTGGGTCAACGTCCCTTGATTTGCAAATTCCTTAAAGCCATTAATCCCCCTCCCCTGGAGCACATATCAGACCACCTGGGACGTCAATTGTGTATTTTGCCTTTGAAAGCCTGGGGCAACAACGATACCCTTTCTCTGAAGCAGCTTTCTATTAAACAAGCTTCATTACTTTGTTTAGTGTCCATCAAGTGAGTGTCCAGTGTTAAGGCTTTAGATGTCTCTCCACGCAGCCTCTTCAGGAGGCATATACTCTAGGTTTGACACTGACCCACATCTGTGTAGTCGTTTCTCAGTCCAACACTGCAGGTCACTCCTGAAAAGAGACTTTAATCTCAGTGAGCCTACTCAGTTAACAAAAGCCAAATAAATAAATACATAACTCTAGGACTCAGGGTCTCAGAGACCAAAACTCTGATCAGCTGCTCATCACTATCTCCAACCCGAATGAGTCTGTGGCCACAGCTACCATTGCCCAGTAGGTTCGTTGGACAATGGCTGAAGCAGAAGTGGACTTTTAAGGTTCAAGGTGCACTTTTGCTCGAGGGGCTTTGGCCAGTTAAGCCTTTCATGTGGGAGTCAGACTGGAAGACATTCTTCGAACAGCAATCTAGTCAGGTGACTCTTGTCTTCTGCCAATTCTACCACAGGCTGGTGGATGGGTCCCTAGCTACTACAGTCCTGCAACAGGCTTTGAACTAGCCTGTAAGTGAACATCCTTTTTCACAGTAAAACTGTGATTTTCCCTAGACGCATAGCTCAACAGAAAGTCAGAGTTTTAATAACAGACAAGAAGACAATAGATTACAGATCCTCTCACCCTCCCTGTGGTTTTCTTGCAGTTTCCTGAGATGTCTCATGAAGCCAGTTCCTGCTTGATGTCAAGTTCTCTAGTTGTGTTGTGTCTGTTTGCACCTGAAGCAAAGAAGAAGGATGTCAGTTGAGTGGTACGATGCTTTATAGGGTGCCGGCATGCTGGGAGGGTCGGACATGCTGGGAATTATAGTTCAGTGCTCACTGCATTAAATAGGAGCCACTGGCCCACATTCATTTTTAAGTTCTTTAGGAGCGTAGCATTTTCTATTTGCACTGACTGTAAAGAAGGATGCTTATAAGCCTGTAATCTATGGCTTCCATGTCTCTTATTAAAACCCTGACTTTAAGTTGAGCTATGCTCTAGGAAAATCACAATTTTATACTACTTACTTTGTGCCTTCTCTCAGCCATATTGAAACATGGTTTATAATTTGCCATGTACCCCCACCGAAGTTACAGTAATATCCCATTAGGAGTGTATTTTGACCGCTAGGTTATGTCTATTTCATATCCTTGGAGGACTTTGTCAGCTGGTCTGCCCTGGCATTCCAAAGTGGAGAGTCAGTGTTGAGTGTTGTCTGCTGGAGGGCAGGGGTTCTGCTGAGTCAGAGGGGTGGGAGGCTAGCACCTGACACACTGTCTCAGCTTGCCTGAAAGTTCCTCTTTACAGGCTGGTGTCAGGAAAAGTGCTCATTCATGGCAGTGGCCATTGAACAAGCACCTCAGAAGGGGTGACCCATTTGAAGAATAATTCAGAGGTTTGTCTGTGAGGAAAAGTGTACCAGAGAGTGCTGTGGGGCAAAGATCTGAGGTGATATTTAATCTTTATTGAACAAACAGTGTTTGGGTGGCACTCAGCTGTGCCCACCCTCCTCAAGATGAGGTACAGTTTCTGACAGGATGCCAATTCAAGTCAGCAGTGGATTGTTGCCTCCAGAAAATGTGTCGTGTGGACGTTCTACCCCAATGAGAATGTGTTGTGCCATGTAGGCACCTCAACTATGCCCAGATGGGTTCAGAGTCTGTGACTGGGAAGTTACAGTGAAAGCGTGGAGCAAATACAGAAAGGATATGCTCTGTTTCCTTCAGACAGAGTGGATCCCTAGAAACTCTCACAGGATTAAGTGGCACCGAAATACTGCCAGCCAAGAGGCTGTGTATTAGCACAGTGGCTAGTGACTAAGAAAATGGGCTACCAAAGGACCATGTAGTTCTCACTCAGGTTCAGGACTGGAGAACCTCTGGAGTAAATGTGCTTTCTCTTGAGGCCAAAATATTTTTTATTTATTTATTTTATTTAAGTCTTTGGTAACTGGGTAAGTGCACTGATCCAGGGGACAGTTTTCAGGCATGACCTGGGTCACACAGGCGGCAGTTACAGAGGTAGTGACAAGTAATACAATAAGTACAAACCATGTGGTTAGAGACATCATTGGTGCACAAAGTGGAAATACTGACATCATTGGTGAACAAAGAAAGTAACACAGGAAAGAAAATTAATGAAAGCCTGAAAAAAATCAGTACATCATGATAAGCAACAATTATTATACAATTATTTACAAAGAATAAGTGCAAAGTAATGTATGATGTAAAATGAAAAAAAAAAAAAAAACGTAACGATAGCTAAGTGGGAGAGCCTGAGAAGCAAGCAGTGAGGGATGTAAGAAAGGAGTCCAAAGAAATGAGAGAGGGCAGGGAGGCCAAAGCAGCCCAAGTGGAAAAGGTCAGAAAGGTGGAGGTGGGGTTATCCAGGCTAGCAATGGCATGTGGCCTCATCAAGCAGCCAGGATTTGAGATGTGTCTTGAAAGTGGCATGGGAGTCCAGAAAGCAGATGGGCGCGGGATTCTGTTCCATAGAGTGGAGCAGCTATAGATAGCGCTTTGTGACTTAGTAACCAGTTAGTGACTCAGTTAACTCAGTAATATGGGACTAAAGTACCCCACTAGGGTTGTTTCCAACTCGAAGTGTCTGGAAAATAGCATCTTACAGTACTGGACAAATGAATTGTGCCAGCTGGAAATTCAGTAACAACTTTTGAACTCAGGAAAATAAAGGCTCCTGTTGTGTTTTAAAATAATTCCTGTTTGGACATTCCGTTTGTTGGTTTCTAAGTTATGTTACCCCCCTTTAAATCCACAGCCCTGCCGTGTGTCAGTGGATGCCCAGAGATCACCCAGTGCTCGGGAGGCCAGGTAAGTGGACTTAGATTGTTTCTTGGATGTAGGGATACCTCTAGGGTTACCACCTTTAAGAAGCCCAAAGAAGGACATTTCTTACTGCATCATGATTTTCACAGGACAATATGTAACCCAGACCAATGCTAGAGACTTGTTTTCTCTAAATAATCAGAATTAAGACTAAATGTTGTAGTTTTTAGTTACTTCTTATCATTTTAAGGTACTTTAGATGGTATTACAGTTTCCTGCAATATTTAGAGTTAAGTTAGAAATATTTTTTCTACTACAAGGTCAGGTTATGCAGTATTTTCATGTTTTTTTTTTTGCAGGACACAGTTGACAAGTTGGGACTGTTCTGTGAATATCAGGACAGGTGGTAACCCTCGTGACCCCTCTCAGGTGACTGTAACACCTGGAGACCCCTAGGCACACTGGGAAGGCCAAGCCTACACTGTTATAACCAGCTGGTTATAATGCGAACGTGTGCAGGGCTTCGCTCACTCAGTGCATGTGAGCACTGCCCCCTCTCACACATACTGTGCTACAACCCAGCGTGTGCTATTGAATTAGCACTACCAGAACCACTGGCCATACAGTTTTCTATAATTGCTGGGTTGTGTTTTCAGGGTGAGAAAACAACCCAGCAATTATATAAAAACATGTAGAGATATGTAAAACTTGAATTTACACACACCCTCGGGTGGGATGCTTTAAAAAAAACTTGAGTTTCTTCTCAGGGTTTATTTAGCATCCACTTTGGGTGTGTGTAAATGTGGTTATATATATGCCTTCCATGTATTATTCTTTATATAACTGTAACATTACTGACACAACTTATTACTGCATTTTCATATCCCTTCCTCAGGACACATCAGGAAATGAGCTGCTAACTCAGTAAACTCCTTCTGGTGAAACTCATGGAAATAAATACACATATACATACCGTGCTCTAAAAGGGGCGGTGATGTTGCAGTTTACATATCCACCAAGTTCCAATTCACGACAGTTCTTTCTGTCTCCTCCCTTCTTCCCATTAGATAGTCCTCCTTAGCTCTCCCTTCCTGTCTCTATTACATAGAAACATAGAATTTGGACGAGATAAGGACTGCTTGGCCCACCCAGTCTGCCCATTTCCTACCTAATGGATCAGCTGCAGATCCTAGTTAACCAGCAGCCTACTTCTTTCTACCTCACCACCTAGAATTGCCTTATGACTGTCCCATGCATGCTTAAATTCAACCACTGTTTTGACTCCACAACCTACTCCGAAGGCCGTTCTATGCATCCACAACCCCTCTGTGAAAAAATACTCCTACACATTACCTCTGAGCCACCCCCATCTTTCAAATTGTGCCCCTTGTTCTTGCACACCTCTTTTTTTTGAAGATGCTACCCTCTTGGACTTTGCTGATTCCCTTGAGGTACTTGACGTTTCTATCATGTCCCCCTCTTCCTCCTTTCCTCGGGGTATACATATTAAGCTCCTTTAGTCTCTCTTCATATGTCTTCCAGTGCAGACCCTGCACCATTTTAGTTGCCCTCCTCTGGACAGCTTCCATCCTGTCTATGTCCTTGGGAGACTGGGTCTCAGAACTGCATGCAGTACTCCAGATGGGGTCTCACCAGCTGTCTGTACAGAGGATAACAAATTCCTGTTTCTACTGTGATGCCTCTCCCTATGCATCCCAGTATCCCCCAGCCCTCTTTACTGCCCTCTCACATTGCTTGCCCACCTTTAAGTCGTCTGATATGACTACCCCCAAGTCCCTTTCCATTTTGTTGTTGTTAATATCTCACCCCCATTGTGTACTCTTCCCCTGGGTTTTTGTTTCCCAGGTGCATTACCTTACACTTCTGAAAACTGAATCTAAGCTGCCATACATTTGACCATTCCTCTAACCTTGCCAAGTCCCTTCTCATCCTTTCCACCCCACCTTGTGCATCAACTCTGTTGCAGATCTTTGTGTCATCTACAAAGAGACATACTTTCCTTCCAGTCCCTCTGCAATGTAAACATAAAGACATTGAAGAGGACCGATCTAATACTGAACCTCATGGTACCCACTAAGTAACCCCTTTCTTCAGGTGGACTCCATTTACTATTACCCTCTGTGTCCTATTCTCCAGCCAATTCTTTACCCAGGCTATCATCTTGGGACCCACTCTCAGGCTGGCTAACTTGTATATTAATCTTTTGTGTGGGACTGTGTCAAATGCCTTACTAAGTCTAGGTAGGCCATGTTCACAGCCCTCCCTGATCTTCTACTTTGGTCACCCAGTCAAAAATCTATTAGATTCGTCTGGCATGACCTTCCGCTGTGAATCCATGCTGCCTTGGGTCCTGTGCCCTCTGGCCTCTAGGTACTCGATAATTCTTTCCTTCAGAAGTGATTTAATCATTTTCCCTATCACTGAGGTTAAACTAACAGGTCTGTAGTTTCCTGCTTCTGCCCTGCTCCCACTTTTGTGAAGGGAATCACATCTGCCCTCCTCCAGTCCTCAGGTACCACCCCATCCTCCCATGATTTGTTAAAGAGGTTTGTCAGTGGTGTCACTAGTTCTACCCTTAGTTCTTTTTAGAATTCTGGGATGAATCCCATCAGGCCCCATTGCTTTGTCCACCTTCAGTTTTAAGAGTTCTTTCAGAACCCTTTCTTCTGTAAATGGGCTGGTATCAACTTCTGTATCCAGAGTGTTTCTATTGTTTGTTTTAGGTACCTCCCCTCTTCATTTTGTAAATACTGAGCAAAATATTTGTTTAGTATCTCTGCCTTTTCACCGTCACCCTCTGCCCTCCCCTCCCTTTATTAAGCCTCACTATCCCTCCCTTGGTCTTTCTTCGCTCCTTGATGTACCTAAAAAGGTTTTAACTCCCTTCTTAACTGGGTTGGCTATCTTTTCCTTGGTTCAGGCCTTTGCTGTTCTGACTGCCTTCCCAGCTTCCTTTTGCTTTAACTGATACAATTCTCTGTCCTGCTCCTTCTGTAATCCTTGTACTTCCTGAATGCTTTCTTTTTCTCTTGAACCTCACTACCACCTCCTTTGAGAACCATAGTGGTTTCTTACATTGTTTTGTTTATTTGCTTCACACAAGGCTTGTTACCTCTGTGATGGCAGTTTTATTATTCCCATTGTTCCTTCCTGCCCATTTGCTAGTGCATTCCTTAGGCACTCACCCATTTTGGCAAAGTCAGCCCTCCTGAAGTCCAGTACTTTTGCCTTTGTATGGCTTGACTCTATTGCTGTGTTTATTGTGAACCATACTGTTTGATGGTTGCTAGATCCCAGATGGCTACCCACTTCTACATCTGTGATCCTCTCTCAATCTCCATTTGAGAGAACCAGGTCTAAGATTGCTCCCTCTCGAGTGGGTTCCAATACTAGTTGTCAAGACATGCCCCCGCATCTAGAATAACCCACTCTTAGAAGTGGCTGCTGCAACTGCCTCCAGTTAACATCTGGCATATTCAGATCACCCATCAGCAATATCTCCCTTTTCTGCCATTCTAAGTATACTTTCTATCATTTCCTTGTCCATTTCCTCCCCTGAGAGAGTCTGTACTCAACCCTGTGTGGATTGTGGTGCCATTGTCTGCCTCCAGATTGACCCACAGTGCTTCTTCTCCTCCTCCCTGTTTACCCTTTGTTCTGTTGCTTTGATTCCTTCCCTTATGTGAGAGCTACTCCTCCTCCTCTTTACCCTCCCTGTCCCTCCGTAGATAGTGTATCCTGGTATGTTTACATCCCAGTCATGGTTCTGTGTGTACCATGTTTCTGTAGCTGCCACGATATCCAGATGTTCCTCCTCCATCAAGGCCACTAATTCAGGAAGCTTGTTACCCAGACTACGGGCACTGGTACTCATTGCTCTCCATTTTTTTGATGGCTTTACCTTCTGTAGCAGCATCCCCACTGACCTTTCTACCTTGGTCTTTTTCTCATTTAGTACCCTGTTTTGCAGGGAGGCTGGGATTTTCCTGCTGCTTATCAGTGTCTCCCCCCTTGACTAGTTTAAAAGCTTGCCAATGAAGCATTTAAACCGATTGTCTAAAAGACTTGTTCCCTTCCTGGACAGATGCAGACCATCCTGCCAGTATAGGCTGGTGTCCCTCAGGTGGAACCCCAGTCCCCAATGAAGCCAAACCCTTGTGCTCCACACCATTTTTTCAACCATTCTTTAAACTGCATGGTGCAAGTACCTCGCCTCACCCATGCCACTGACAGGCAGCACCTCTGAGAAGGATACTGTGTGTGCTACTTGTCTTAGGCCCCTCCCAAACTCTACAAAGTCCTTTTGCACTGCTCTAATCTCATGATGAGCCAAGTCATTTGTCCCGAGGTGGACAAGACGTCTAGCTCAGACTCCCTGCAGACTGTTCTTGTGATCCCTAAGGATGCGCTTCCTGTTCCTCCAAGCCATGGCACCAGGCAGACACCTTACTTCAGTTTTCCCTGCCCCCTTCTATCCCCTAATAATTGAGTCCCCAGCAGGAGCTGCTTCCTTTCCTGTGGTGTCCTCTGCCTCCTTCCTGAGGGCCTCCCTTGTGACAGTTGTCTGCAACCTCCTTAGTCTCCTCTGCGGATGCATCCATAGGGGAACTATGCTCCCAAAATGGTGTATGGATTGTGGGTGGAACAACTGACAGGGTGTGCCTCTGTTCCACCACCCTACCCTCCCTGAGCCCACTGTGGTCCAACTGCTGTGCTTTCTTCACAACCTCTGGGGTAGCAGTGGTGGCTCTGGTGCTCCCTGGATGGGGATGTTCCCTTACTACTGTTCAGTGCGGCCTGAAGATGGGCAACTTCCTCCCTCAGGGCAGAGAGTTGTCTCGCAAACAGGGCAGCATCTCAGCCTCCAGAAGGACTCCCGAAGACTGCTGCCCCACAGCCATTACATTGCACTTACTCCCCACGTCTGTCTACCTTGTTTATTTTTGTGTGTGTGTGTGTGTGTGTGTGTGTGTGATTGGTTTGTTATATAGAAATATATATATTATATAATGTGTATGCTTATATTGTCAGTGCAGTGTGCTAGACAGGATATGACAGTGATATGCACTTGCCCTCTTGAGGAAATGATGTCAGAACCCAGGTATAAAGGAACTATTTCCAGGGGTGGGTGGGGTGAGGGGTGGGAAGGGTTTGGGCCTAAACTGTGCCCTCATAAAACAATCAGCTAAAAGCTCTGACCTATCGCTGTGAAGAGTGCCTTCCTGTCAGCAAGATGCCCTACACGACAATTTGACAGAGAAAATACCCTGCTAATCAAACAGAGAAAAATCAAAACATCCAAGTCAGACACAGGTAAACCTCCCAGCCCCAAAACAGCCTGGTGACTTGTGCTCTGAAAGCAGTCAGCAACAAACACGTCAGCTGTGCACAAGGACAGACACAGTAAACAGTATTCAGTCCCTGTGGGTTTAAACTATTCCTACACTGAAAGCTTAACAATTGTAACAAAAGTAAAGCAAGGTCCACCTCCTCTGTAGATTGAAGACTGCCTTTTCTGATAATTCTAAGTTCCTTTATTTCACCATTCAGTTAGAAGTATATTCCACCTGCAGAATATTAACTTTCTAAGGAATCTGCTGCAAACCAAAAACAATTGTAAATTGTAAAGGTTCACTCCCTCTGTTGTGAGCACAACTCACTTTCTTGCAAATCCTAAGTCCAGTGTTGCAGCATCCAGCCAGAGGTAGCTTCACCTGAAGAATATTAGGTAATCTGATGAGCCTGCTAAAATCCACTTGCTTATAGTACTGTTATCAGGTCTGTAAAACTCTTCCAAAGCTATTGGCTGATAAGTAGCTGTGATCTAAGCACTTCCTGACATAGTCTGGCCTGGCCTTTTAAGGCACACAGAGATAGACAAAAGAAAAACAGTTTCCACCCTGGGGCACTGTCTAGGTCAAATACACAGCCTGTAACCTGCTCTCAATTCAGAACGTATGACAAATTCTTAGCCCAGTGAATAACTCACAGTATTACAAATATTACAATGCAAACAGTCAGTCACTAACTCCAATCAAGTCAGCTGCACAGGACAGACACAGTAAACAGTATTCAGTCCCTGTGGGTTTAAACTTTTCTGCACTGAAAATCTTAACAATTGTAACAAAAGTAAAGCAAGGTCCACCTCCCTCTGTTGATTGAAAGACTGCCTTTCTGATAATTCTAAGTTCCTTATTTCACCTTTCAGTTAGAAGTATTCTCCACCTGAAGAATATTAACTTTCCTAAGGAATCTGCTTCAAACCAAAGACAACTGTAAATTGTAAGGTTCACCTCCCTTTGTTGTGAGCACAACTCACTTTCTTGCAAATCCTAAGTCCAGTATTGCAGCTTCCAGCCAGAGGTAGCTTCACCTGAAGAATATTAGGTTATCCTAGGCTACTCCTATCTTTATTGCTGCCCTGGTGTATCCTCTGATTTAGTTACTCAGCTTCTTTCCTCTATCTGTTCTAACCCCTGAGGAGAGCTACTTATTTTCTGGGACTTTAATTTAAACTGGCTCTCCCTAACAAACAAATTGACGCAAAATATAAAGTCACTGCAGCTGAACCAATTGATTTCTGAAAGCACCTGTTTAAATTTCATATCCCTTAACCATCTCTACTAGACTGGGTCCTCTCTTCCTATCCCCACTGTATTGTGGATGCATGTATCCTTCCTGATGCACTCAGTGATCATCATATGGTTTACTGTGTGTGCAAGTTACACTCTCCAACCCCCACCCTATAAATTCATATTTCTCAGGTCTTTTAAGGCCCTGACTTGGCCTCTCTCTAACTGATCTATGGTCTATTGATTGGTCCCCATCACTACAGACAAGCAATATAAATGCTGCCTACAATAATTTCAGTGTAAATCCTTGGCTGTATGGGATTGTCATGCACCCTGAGGAAACCCAAGTCTGGGGTTCACATCTTCCCTGAATATTGGCTGAGGTACCTGCTTGTCTCCTCTCTCGAGACCTTGCCTGGCACTTTTAAAGTCACTGGCTCCCAATCTTCCTTGGCCAACTATAGACACCTTAGCAACACCTGTGCCAAAGCCATCCGACTTGCAAAGTCTGATTATTTTGTTCCACTTTCCAAAACAACATTAATAACCCTTCTAAATTCTGGAAGGTTATTCATTCACTTTTCCTCCTCAGACCCAATCTCCACTCTCACTCTCAAGGTTGGCAATTGATTCCCTTATCTCTGACCCTTCTGCTGTTGCTCAGTCTTTTAACTCCCACTTTACTACCTGTACCCTATCACTCATCCCTTCCTCCCATGCTCCCTCCCTTCCCCTCTCTTTCCTCCTTTCCTCTTTCAATGTCTTTCTCCTACTACTCCGTTTCTCTAAAGGCTCTACTTGCCTTCAATCCACTGAAAGAAGGTAGTCTTGCTGGCCTTGACTCCAAACTTCTCCTCCTCTCAGCACCTGCCATTGCTCTTCCCATTTCCTTACTTTTAAATCTCTCCTTCTCCTCTGCCACTGTTCCTGATGTTTGGAAACAGGATGTCGTTATACCTATTCACAAAGATGGTGATCCACTTCTCCTGGTAACTTCTATCCAATACCTCTCCCTTCCTTCCCTGGCCAAGTTACAGGAACACATTGTTCTATCTCAGCTCACTTTTTCTTGATAACTCCACCTTCTTCACTCCTTCCAGTCTGGTTCTAGAAATCCCTCTCCACTTCCACGCCCCTTAGTGTCACTGACTCCATACTTACAGGTATGGATCAAGGTCTGATTACTTCTGCCATCTTTGTTGATCTAGCTAAAGCTTTGAGCTGTAGCACATTCCCTCCTTCTGGACAAACTCAAAGCTGCAGGCCTCTCTGAGTCTTCTGTAAGTTGGTTTGCTTCTTACATTGAAGCAGGCCCCAAGCTGTCTGGATAGGTAAATCCATTTCATCCTCACTCCCCATTAGCTCAGGAGTCCCTCAAGGGTCTGTCCAGGGTCCTATTCTTTTTATATTCCTAGATGACCCACCCTCTGTCTGTTCTTTTGCTCCATTCATATGTATGCTGATGACGCAGTTCTTTTGCATCTGGATCCTCCCCTTGACCTTACCTCCTGGCTACAGTTAGAATTTGACAACATGCAGCGCTGGTTCAGGTCTAACCATTTGTCTCTTAATGCCAAAAAACAGCTTCAATGACTTTTGGCACTCGTCAGAGGCATGCCAAACTTACTTCTGTCCTCTATTTTATACCCTTGACAGTGCCAAGATTGAAGATACTTTCTTCTTTAAGTACCTCAGAGTCTGCCTTGACTGGCATCCTGATTTCTCAGTGCATATTGACACAATTCACTGTCAGCTTCACCTTAAGCTAGGTGCTTTGTACAGGAATAAAGCTTGTATCCTGCTCCCACCCACTGAGAAAATGTACTAAAATGAGTCTTCCAATTTTTGAGTATGGTGACTTAGTCTACGGTAGTGCTCCTAAATCCATCCTTGCCAGATTGGACACCTTTTTCATTCTTTCTGTCATTTTGCTTTAGATTGCTCACCTTGTATTCACCACTGCTGTCTCTACTTAGCCACTTCTCTCCCTCTCGTGAAGCCAGCTGCCTTTCCCATTATGTCTCTTTTTTATCCAAATTCTGGTTTGGCTCCCTTCCTCTTACCTCACATCCCTCCTATCTCCTCCTTCTCCTACCCTCTCACCAACAACACTTCCCTCTCTCTCTCTCTCTCCCCCCTAGAAAATCTACTATTGGTCAGTCTACTTTTCCCTACTGTTTCCTAAACTTTGGTCCTCTCTTCCCCTTTCTATTTGTTCTGCTTCTTCTCCTTCCTCTCTAAGTTCTCTTCTTTATGTCCATTGTCATCCTTCCTGCAATTGTACATGACCCTTTTCCTTTATACTCCCTCCCTACTTGTTACTGATTGTTCTCCTTCTCTCCTCAGCATACCTCTCAACCTTTGTCCCAAAATGTGGAACAAATAAACAAAATGTGGAACACTTAATCAAATCTTTACCTAAGAAGCTCAGAACACTGTTAAAATGTTTGCATTCATATTCAGAAAGTCTGTTATTAATTGAATAATATATTTTTTGCATTATTTACTATAGATTTTTGGGACAGCAGGCAGAGAGGCAGGCCACAACTCAGCCCTTTCACAGTTCTCCCCACGCGAATCCATGCAGGAGGGATAGGATCCATGCAAGAGGGAAGGGAGGGATAGTGAGGCTGAATAGAATGGATGGTGGGTGGGCAGAGAGTGACAGTGAAAAGCAGGGATACTGAATGAATACTTCTGTTCTGTATTCACAAAGAGGAAGTGGTGGAGGTGCCTAATCCAATTAACAGAAGCACTCGGAGGTTCGATCCCAGTCCTTTCACAGAAGAAAGGGTTCTGAAATAACTCCTAAAACTGAAGGGACAAAGCAATGGGGCCAGATGGAATTCACACCAGAATTCTAAAAGAATTAAGCAGAGAACTAGTGACACCACTGACTACCCTTTATAACAAATCATGGGAGGATGGTGTGGTACCTGAGGACTGGAAGAAGGCTGATGTGATTCCTCTTCACAAAAGTGGGAGCAAGACAGAGGCAGGAAACTACAGACCTGTCAGTTTGACCTCTGTGGTAGGGAAAGTGATGGAATCACTTCTGAAGGAAAGAATTGTTGAGTACCTAGAGGCCAGTGGGGCGGGACCCAAGGCAGCATGGGTTCTACGCAGGGAAGGTCATGTCAGACAAATCTAATTGATTTCTTTGACTGGGTGACCAAAGTAGTAGACCAGGGAGGGGCTGTGGACATGGCCTACCTAGACTTTAGTAAGGCATTTGACACAGTCCACACAAAGAATAGTAGTCAAATTAACCAGCCTTGGAGTGGGTCCCAGGGTGGTAGCCTGGGTAAAACACTGGAACAACAGGACACAGAAGGTAATTGTAAATGGAGTCCACTCTGAAGAAAGAGGGGTTACTAGTGGGGTACTGCAGGGTTCAGTACTGGGTCCAGTACTTTTAATGTCTTTATAAGTGACATTGCAGAGGGACTGGAAGGAAAAGTATGCCTCTTTGCAGATGACACAAAGATCTGCAACAGGGTTGATACACAAGGAGGGCGGAAAGAATGAGAAGGGACTTGGCAAGGTTGGAGGAATGGTCAAGTATGGCAGCTTGGATTCAATGCAAAGAAGTGTAAAGTAATGCACCTGGGAAACAAAACCCAGGGAAGATTACACAATGGGGGTAGTAACAACAACAAAATGGAAAGGGACCTGGGGTAATCATATCAGATGACCTTAAGGTTGGCAAGCAATGTGAGAAGGCTAGGGAGGGCTGGGGATACTGGGATGTATAGGGAGAGGCATCACCAGCAGAAAACAGGAAGTTGTTATCCCCTGTACAGACAGTTGGTGAGACCAGATCTGGAGTACTGTGTCCAGTTCTGGAGACCCCATCTCCACACAGACATAGACAGGATGGAGGCAGTTCGGAGGAGGGCAACCAAAATGGTGCAGGGTCTGCAAGAGAAGCCATTGAGGAGAGGATAAAGGAGCTTAATATGATACCCTTGAGGAAGGGAGGGAAAAGGAGGGCAATGATAGAAACGCTTAAGCACCTCAGTGAGTCAACAAAGTCCAAGAGGGTAGCATCTTTCAGAAAAGAGATGTGCAAGAACAAGAGGACACAATTTGAAGATGGAGGGGATGGCTCAGAGGCAATGTGAGGGAAGTATTTTTCACAGAGAGGGTGGTGGGCGCATGGAACAGCCTTCCTGAGGAGGTTGTAGGGTCTAAAACTGTGGGAGAATTCAAGAATGCATGGGACAGACATAAGGCAATTTTTGTGGGGTAGAAGGAAATAGGCTGTTGGTTAAACAGGATCTGCAGCTTATCCTCTAGGTAGGGAAATGGGCAGACTAGGTGGGCCAAGCGGTCCTTATTTGCCGTCAAAGTCTATGTTTCTAGGATTGCTGCTCGACTATCTCGAGCTGTTACTCCTTCACTTCCCAACTCAGATCTGACTGAAACTGCAAGCAGTCTGGGACTTTCCCAGGATCCAAAGGTTCGGTTGGCTGATCTGTCCGTCAGTCACAACAGGGCTCCCCCTCCAGTTTCATTTAGGTGCCAAAAGCCCAAAACTACAATTCCTACAGAATTTTGCTCCCACAAAGCCCTGGGGACAGGCTCCATTTTAGAGTCCTCAAAGGTACTGATTGGCCCATTTCAGCAGTCCAGGACCAAGATGGTGGAGATAAACAGAAATGTCCATGCTGCAAAGGAGACAGGTTAGACAAACTGCAAAATTATTACTATTCTAATAAATGATCAGCAAACAAGTACATCTTCTAATGGAGCTCCTCTCGCTAATAGCGATGGCGGAAGCGGAGGCGATTACAACTTTCCGGCCAAGGCGGGACCTAGAACATGAACACTCAGCCCCTTCCCAGATCAAGTATAACTGCAATCTAAGCAGCTCTTAAACAGACAGTACACAGAAACTATACAGGCACTCTGGCAATAATGTTTAAACTGCTAAAACGCAGAACACCAGCTCAGCAGTTCACATTTAGGCAAGCTCAAGGAAGACTTTTGGAACCCCCATTTGTAGAGGGGTTACATGTTAGTTATATATGCCTTTTGTACCTATAGTGTACTCCACATTCTATTGTACAAGTGTCTTTGCACACTTATCTTGCTTTATTTGTATTCTCTGTACCTCCTTGCACTCCCTGGGTCGCCCCTGCAAAAGGACCTTTTGTCTCAGTGGGCTACCAGTTGCTAAAATTCAAATAAATAAATAACTGTTGTATGCATTTTTAGGCAGTTCAGGTGGGCTCTAGTCAAATCTTGATATTAATTTTAATTTATAACCAACTTTTTCATCCTAGAAGCTAGTAGCTAGCTACAGTAGCTGTCCATAAACCATGTTTAAATCAGAAAGTACTACTACTGTATATTCCGAATTCAGGGATTACAAAACTAACAAAAACTACCCATTTCGATTAAAATGGGTTGGCTATAAAGATTGGAAAATTAACAATAAATAAATGAAATCGGTTGGCTAAGTAGTTTCCATAGCCACCTCCCTCCGCGAGTTTTCGCCTGGCAGCCTCTCCTGCTCTGTCATATGATCAGTGGAAACGTGACGTAAGAGGAAGGAGACGCCATTAGAGGGAGGCAGAGTGGAGAGCGACAGTGAGCGCAGCTTGTTTACTGACATTGAGCAGCAGTGCAGACTCCGGCAGGAAATCGTGTCGTCCTGTACCACGTCTGATGTGTGTGACTCACTAATTGTATTGCTATCTGATAGTCGGTATAAGTGACCAACGATGGCGGCTGGCGGAACGGAGGTGAAACAAAACCTATTCCTTTAAGGTAGTTCTCCTAGGAGAGGGCTGTGTGGGGAAAACCTCTTTGGTCCTCAGATATTGTGAAAACAAATTCAACGACAAACATCACTACGCTGCAGGTTGGTATGGTATTTCAGTACGGCTAGGTTCATGTGTCCCTGGTATACCTTCGAATGGGCATCCGACATGGATTTATTTATACTGTACTCTGTAGATCAGAGTCGGGCCTTGAGCTGAGACACCTGGAAATGTTGACCTGTCTGTGTTGTAAAGTCTAGTTACAGTGAGTGATGCATGGCCTTGTACAGAACACAAGGCAGCACTTTGACATTTTCGTTAGTGATCGGGCAGGCCATAACCTAAGGGTGTCATTGCTTGCTGAATAATGTTTTATAAATACAGTGCAGGTTATTTGTAAAAATTGTATACTAACTGCGTGAACATTGTTGAATTATGCACATACTAGCATTTTAATTTTGAAAGGTTAAGGTGGTTCATTTAATTTCAGTGGAAATATGGCCCCTCCACTTAAAACAACGCAGAAAACGTAGCTACAGGCTATTACCAAGGCTCCGTGGTATTAGTTTCCTTCTGGGGTGTATTTTGGTGGAAAGTTTTTGTATAGGAAAACTTGAAGCAGCAGTCATTTTAGGTTTGAAATAATAAATGGGAGCACCATTACCTGTTTCTGGCACAGTTCATCAGTATTGTCTGCTGTGTACTAAATGCCCGTTGTTTTGTGTCTGACTTGGTATGTTGTTGAGACAGTGACAGTGTCTCCAGACCCAAAACCTATCTAAGGTCACATTTCAATAGACAGAGCTTTATACAGGGAACTACATCATGTGATTGGCTAACTCTGCCCATACTAATATCTAACATAGAAAACTAATTCAGGTTATCTCTAAATTCATTCCTTTTACACACATTCATTGTTCAATATATCATTCTAAATAATATATTGTAGCACATATATTTTATAAAGCATTTCAAGAGTTTTACAATGAACATCCTCTGAAGCACCACACACAAGCAATTATGCACTATTTACAGGGGTTAACAGTGGCGGTGGCGCTATAGCTCTAGGCACAGTGTGGGCAGCAAGCTTCCCTACAGCTTTCCGACCAAACCCCAACCATGCAAAAACAGGTAAATGCAAACACATTTTTTTCTTTCTATAAGTTGAAAAGGGAACATAACTGAACTACTCTTTATAGCACATTTCTGTAGCGTTTTGCCTTGTTTTGTTGTGGTTACTACTAAGGGAGTAAGTGGGTGGTTCTGACCCACAAACTGTGCTTTACAAAGTGTCTTGCAGTATGTTCACTGAAGCGCTTAAACTGACCGGATTTCATTGAGCAGCAAATGTCAGGTTACACTGAAAGCATAAAGATAGTTTGCAGGGCATAACATGCGAGCCGCAGCGAGGGAAAAGAAAAACATGCTGCTCAAGCAGAAGCTCGAGAAACTAACGAGAGGAACAGCTCCCAGAACTAATAGGCGGCATAGCAACCCTTTCTCAGGCCATTCAAAGCTCTCTGCCGCTTTCATCCGGGGTTGGCATTTATGACTCCCTGACAAATACCAGCTGTCCCTTTATTTTGTTAAATAAAAGCACCTTGCAGTGCAGAACAGCACTAAACCATGCTCTTTTACGAATGCCTTTTTAAAAAATTTTTATTATCATCATTTATTGGGACTGCGACTACAACTACAACACTGAGTGACAAAGAAAGGTAAAAAAACGCAGCACTGTAAATGCAGTCAGTGAAGTCGCACCACCACGAGGAAAAGCCCAATACTAACAAGCGGCTTTCCCAGATGGGTAGTTTCACTGTGCTAACCTATTTTAGTCTTTTATTTGTTTCTCTCTGACATGAGGGCACAACATACAGTAAGTGTACATATATGTATGTATATGTATAAAGTTCGTTTTATTTGTCTAACTGTAGGTAAAAACACTCCTAATTCCTACTTAGCATTAAGAACTTAAGCGCAAGGCACTTCGCATGTCTGAGCACCATTATGCCCATTTGCTTTATTCTTTGAAGAGGCACCATCGGCTCTTCTAATACTTTTTATCAATTATTCTAGTATTCTATTATTCTACTAGTCAGGCGCACTTGCGGTATTAACTTAAAGTGACTTATTTAAACAGTATCTTACAGTAAATCATTTTAGTTATTCATAAATTACAGAAAGGGGTTTGACATTGTTATGTAAACCTTTTATTGATTTTATCTCAAAGCCCCCTACTCATCACAGGGATACCCTGTGACACACTACACTAAGGAGTCTGAAGTGGGACACAACCCGTGTGTGTAGTTTTAATCATTCTTGGCGTATACTGGACCAGGTGTACAAGCTTGGTTAAAATGTGTCATCTGTTCTGCTGAAGCCTCGCACTAGGATTTGCATACCTGCTGTATGTTGCCTTATACTGACGTTAAGGATTGTACCACGTGTGTGGTTTGTACAGATGTTCAAAATTCAAACTATATATTTATATATATATATGTATATATATTTTTCTTATCTCCAAATATCAATTTACATATTGTATACATTGCTTTTCCTGCAAGCTGCCACTTGGGTATGTTCCTTGGAGTGTACTAGATGCCTAATCACTTTTCCTATGAAAGATAAACTAGCATACAGCAGACACATATCCTATATTGTATGGAGCAATAGAGACATCGGGTTTGGTTGATTACAGCTCCTAAGCTTTAGCTCTGAGTCTGGCATGGTGAACATAAAGTGAGATGTGGCACCATATAAATGGATTTGGAAACAAAATGAATAGTGGTGAACAACACTGGAGATATATGTGTGTATTCAGTGCTACAAGGTTATCAAACAATAAATTATTAGTTATTGCTAGTATTGTGAAGTTTTAAATCGGTAAGCGGCAACTGGGAAGGTCATTTTATAAGCAAGAGTGAAAATTACTTGCTAGTAAAACTTTCTAACTTTTATGCCATTAGTCAGTTCCTATTTGGTGAATCATGCAAGCTGTTTCAAAGCTTGAAGTTGTTACAATACAAAATCCCCATTTCTATGTTGTTGTCACTGGGCTAGTCATTTACTGAGGTGTAAGCAAAATCTGGACTGATGGATCGGACCCATGCTGGTAAAAACTGGATCAGCTGTTCTGGCCAGACCAGCTGGACCAGATTTCATGTAACGTGATGTGTAGTGGAATCTGGACTACTGGACTAGGACCGCTCCAAAACTGTAAAAGGTCTGGTCTGGGTCCAGCAGTCGGGATTTCATCCATACCCTCAGACGATGAAATCTGGACCAGCTGGAATGGATGAATCAAAACGGTAAAACCAGACTGACTCCACACAAGTTGTGCTCGGTGTAACCAGCACCAATCGGACGGACTCCGTAAAGCTGTGCCGGTCTGACCAAAGCGTAACTTCGGTTGTTACAGGTGGATCCAGTTTGGATTTTGCCATGTCCCTGGGTTATACATGCTACTTCTTAGGGGCCAACATACTCCAAAACTAACATATTCTAAAACTCCTTGTCCCCACCCATTCTGAGCTAGTTGGCTTAGAATGTACAGTCTTTAGTGTGTTGGCAAAGAGGCAGGTAGCATAACTAGGAGCTCTTCCTCTTGGTGGCTTTCTTCAAAACATTTGTTTTTCCTAATGGTAGTGACACTCGGCAGAGAATCCTTTTGTTTTACAGACAAAGGCCCAAATATTCAGATGGAAGCTGCACTCGACCTGGCTGCTGCTGTATAATCAGTTGGGTAGTTAGTGGCGTCTAAAATACCCTGGTGGTCTGATGTGACACCCCACCCCTCAATAGCTCCTCTGAGAATATGTAATCATTCCTGGTGGTTTAATGTGACACCACCCTGCCCGTTACCAAAGAGTAATCATACCCGGTGTCCAGTGGGTCACCCTGCCTCTCTGATCGCTCGTTTCATAAGAGTAATTATTCCGTGGTGTCCGTGATTTCATGTACCCCCCAAATCATCTGTTTACACAATTACTACAAAGCATGGAGGCTGTGCCAATCCCGTGTCGAGCTTGGAGGCATATTGGTCACCGGGGAAGGGTAAGGGAGGTTAGGATGTGGCGGGTGGGCGAGGGCACTGAACCACAGAACTTTATTGTAATTGTGTAAATGGGCGATTGGAGGCTTAGGACACTGGGGCATGGTTACTCTTTTTAAACAAGTGATCGGGGAGGGGTCATGCTAGACCACCAGGGAATGATTACATTGCTTTAGAGGAGCGATCATGGGTGTCACACTAGAGTATTTACACTACACTCAGAGGAGTAATGGGTGTGTGTGTGTGTGTGTGTGTGTGTGTGTGTGCACAATACCAGGCAGGTATTTTAAACTGCATTGGAGGAGCGATCAGGGTGGGGTCACGCTACACCACCAGAGATACGTCGCGCTCAGAGGAGTGATCATGTGTTTGTGTCACCCTAGACCACCATGGAATGTCGGTGCTTGACTGAGAGTTCGGGGAATGCGACTAGTACAGTTGCCCTACCTTGAGGAGTGTAGAGGCGCAGGCTTAACACCAAGTTAAATGGTTGCAGCGGCAGTAAACTGCACTGCCATGGCAAATCTTTGACTATACGCTGCACTGGTATACATGAGGTGACTCCTCATTTGCATAAGCGCAGTGGTATTTTAGCGCTTTGGTGCTGCTGGATTTGGAGGTGCTCTCAGGGCTTCTGAATATGGGCCAGCTGGAGCACTTGCACAAACCCAGGTTAGTGCATATGCTAACCATCTTAGTGGGTGCGCTAACCTTTGGCCATCAGGCTCAAAATGTGTAAATTTAAACCATAAATCAGTAAACACAGTGAGGGCTCCATGCCTCTCTTAGCATATGCCAGACCGAGCGCAGAAGACCAGAGAGTAAGTTATAAGTAATGGAAACTATGGTTTCCACAAACTCATAGCACTGACCACCAGAAAATATACGCTTCTTCAAAAGATGCACTAGCCCAAATAAAACCAGCGCTTCCCTTGTAAGGTGATGGCTTTAGTGCCACGAGTTTAGGAAACTGTAGTTTCTGTTGCTTATAACTTTAAAAGCAGGTTCATGGTGAGCTAACAGCTGGCCCACAAACCTATAAAGTAGATTACCTGGAGTAGAGTTCAGGGATACTAATCTTCTGTCCCAATTCTTCTATTAAAAAAAAAAAATCACTCATAACTTTATTCCGAAGCACTACATAAAACAGACTTGCTTGGTGTGAGACATGCCTTTGCGATAAAGCACACACAGACCCATTTTGTGATGTCATAAATGAAGGCTGTGCATGCGTGTCCATTGGCTTTAATGGGGCAAATTTTCTATACATGTTATTACTACTTAATGTTGCAACTTTAAAAATAAAAGCAACGCTTGACTAACAGGACCTTGTCACAGCCACTGGAAATTTTCCATAACTTTTGAGGATATGGATACCAGGTCAATATGTCACTGCAATAACAGCGCAGTATTAACTGTACTGTGAACAGCGACTACATTGACAGCGACCAGGAGTTCAGTAGCGTTAAGGATACTGCTACCGGTCGCTGTCTGCTTGAAGAAGGAGGGATCAAGTTGGTGTGGGGCCTGGTTGAGCCACTCCCGTAGTGGAGTGGTTAGTCACCAGCACATGGCAGGTGCTTGGAGACGTGGGACCACAGTTCGGTCCCCCCAGGTCTTCTGGTCTTGCAACCTTTTTTTTTATATATAAACAAAATAGACATTTTTCCCTCTGAGTTTCTCTCATCTTTGAACTACACACCCATTTGGAGTTGATTATTTCAAGTCTGGGTGTGTGGGAGAGGCTGTGAGCCCCTGCAAAACAAAAGCATCTCCAGTGTCGCCCCATTACTTTCTATTGTGTGGGCGACATTTTGTGTCAGTCGGTGTTTTGTCCGACATTATTTAGCGCTTCACGATTTTGCTTGCGGCATTGTGTGCTGCACTGTGTTTGTCTGCAGCTGCTTTGACCTCTGTGCCCCAGCAAGGTCGAGGTGCAGCCTTGGGGCTTATGGTCCCAGCAGACTGCTCATGAGGATGTGTGGGCCCATCTTTGTCCTCAAGCTCTGGCCATACAATAACGGATACTTTACAGCAGGTAGGCCTTGACCATGTCAGACACCTGGGTACTGGAGATAATTTGGCTGGTCTGGCAGTGATATTCGTTTGTGCCTTCAGATGGTGCTTTTCTCAATTTCTGGTCTCTACAGATCCTAGGAAAAGCTAAGCAGTAGATCAGAGGTTGGATCATCTCGCAGCATAAGGGTGGTGATTCAGTTTCTTCCCAAGGAAAATGAGCTGGGTTTTACTTTACTTCAAAGTCCCCAAAAAGGAGGGAGGATGCTGTCAGTCCAGGATTTCTCTATTCTGCTCTAAACCAGTCTGAGACCCATTTGTTTCAAGATGAAGTCTTTGAGGTAAGTCACTGTGTGGCAGTTCTGCTAGGCGAGTTTTCTAATTTCAAAAGATTTACTAGATGCTTATGTAAAACTCAGATTGCCATTCTAAGC
Organism: Neoceratodus forsteri; assembly: GCA_016271365.2. Classification (NCBI taxonomy): domain Eukaryota; kingdom Metazoa; phylum Chordata; order Ceratodontiformes; family Ceratodontidae; genus Neoceratodus; species Neoceratodus forsteri. The sequence continues at coordinate 1,051,389,597 of CM028131.1, forward strand.
TCAACACTTCTTGTATCAATCTCTTCCCTTTTGTTGGCCACTGCCATGATCCCTTCTTTGGCAGGAGGGCCACCATGTTTTATCCTTGCCTCCACAGTCTCGTGATCCAAACAGGTTGGAATGGTCAGATCTCTTTTAGCGTGCAGGACTTTGCGCATTTTGAAGGGACATAGTTGGATATTGAACAAAGTGAAGAACATCTCCGCTTAGCCTAGTTAATCTAGGAGCATCTCTGAGTGTGCTTCTAGACAGACTTGGCAAGAGTGTCTCTCTCAGAGCTGTATAAATAGCCTCATCAATCAGATATTTTTCAGTTTAGGGTGCACAAGGTAGTGTCAGCCCATGGTGCCTCCAGATCTTTAGGCTTCATGTCTACCATGTGGTTCCTTGGGCCAGACTACAAATGAGACCCCTTCAGGTCTTCCTCCTATATCATTTATCATTCGTTGCAGTGATGGTCATCAAAAGCGTTTTAAAGTGGTCTCAGTTAGCTCTGCTGGAGCATCTCATTCTGACCACGGACACCAGCCTGACAGGCTGAGGTGTGGGTTAGACCAGGAACCAGTCCAGGTGGTATGGCCCTTGAAGGAGCAGGACCTCCATGTACAGAGACCACAGCTGTCTTATTGGTATTAAGGCACTTCAGGGAGAGTTTTTCAAAAGTTGTTGAAGCTCTGGTCTGACCACGCCATGACCACCACTTATAAACATGGCAGGCGACACAAGATGCGAAATTATGTGGATTGGAGCATACTCCATTTTACATTGGGCGGAAGCCAACCTGGAGTCTCTGTCGGTAGGACAGCTTAACTAACATGTGGACTGGCTCATCTGCCAGTGGGTGCATCCGGGAGAATAGTCTTTGGATAAAAGATATTTTGATATGTTCTTTGCAGATTCGGATATCTTGAGGCAGACCTCTTTGCCTCCTGAAGCAATGCTCGGGTGGCAAGATTTTACATTCAGTACAGATGTCAAGTAACAGATGTTCTGTCTCAGCTGTGGATTTTCAGCAAGGTGTGTCTCTTCCTCCCATTTCCCTTACTTTGACTGACTGGTGGTAAAAGAAAGATATGTCACTTGCACAGTTGGTTCATCCTAGTGGCCCTGAGAGGCCAAGAAGATTGGGGTTTTAAGACTTTTATAAGTTCAGGGGCCCTTCTGGCTCCCTCAGCAGCGAGACCATCTGTGTCAAGGTCCATTATTTTATATTTTATCTCCAGATCCAGGTAGCTTGACACTAAAAGGCGAGACTTCTCAGTCTAGAGAGTAGTTGATATCGTAATGTCATCAAGGAAGCATATTACATTGATAGTTTAGGATAGTGTTGTTGGATTCCCTACTGGGCCAGTCAGGCAGATTTTTAACTTAGGAAAACATCTGTGCCCAGATTTCAGATTCCTGTCAGGTGGGCAGAAAAAGCTCTGGCCCCAGTACCTTGCGAATACAGGTCTCCGCTTTGGTGTGCAGTGCTTGGTCCTTGTGAAAAGTACTTTCTCAGTTTACAGTGGACAATAGTCAATTTTTTTTTTTTTGCCCTCAACTGAAGCAAGCCGGTCTATAGATCTCCATCAGGATCTTAAAGAGCTAGTGTACTGCCAGAAACTAATTAGTTTTTAAAGCAGCCAACTGTTACCTTTTATAGCTAAGGGTACTATTTTATGTTTACTTTTGGTTAATAGTAAGATTTGTTACCTGATGTTAGTTGGTATGATGTGTGGGGAAAAACTCTCAGCTGTCATGTACTTATATTCCTCCCACTAAATCATCAGCATTGTGACCTCCCTGACTGTGACATCACAGCTCAGAACCACTCAGTTGCTGCCAGATCACACTCAACTGTGATGTCGCTGTCAGTGAGTTTACAGTGTTGATGTAGTGGGAGGAATAGGCCAAATATGTCCACTGCCAGGCGGTGTGCTGTTCCACACAGCCAGCATAATATTACGTGGAAAAGCGATGATGCACTACAGAGGTTCATTTTAAAATTTGTAACATTTTTCTGCCTGCTGTTGCAAGCTTCAGGGGAATTACGAACATACGAAATTTGCCAGCAGATAAAGGCCTAGTGGTCTAGCAAGTCTGCTGGAATGTGCAGCTAGCACCCTTGTCTGCTTCCCTCTCTTGACCCTCCTCTTGCCCTGTCCCAACCTCTTTTGAAGCAGTCCACTGTTCTACTGGATACCACATCCGCTGGTAACGCATTCCACCTAGCTACCACCCTCTCCGTCTTTAAAAAAATATATCCTCATCTCCTTCCTGAACCTTCCTCCCTCCAGTGTCTTACCATGGCCGGGTGTCCTCCCCTCCCTTACTTTGAACAGCCCATCCGTACCTGTCTTGTTTATTCCTTTCATGTACTTGAAGGTTTCAATGATATCCCCTCCGTCCCTTCTCTCCTCCAGTGAGTACATGTTCAACTCCCTTAGTCTCCGCTTATGGTAGTTCCCCAGCCCCAGGATCATCTTTGTTGCCCTCCAGTAACTTAATGTCCTTTCAGATACGAGCCAGTACTGCACGCAGTACTCCATGTTCGGTCTAACGATCTATACAGTGGCAGAATCACCCCCCAGGATGTACCCTTTGCAAATGCAACCCAGCATTTTTGTTGGCCTTTGCAGTTGCCTTCCTGCATTGTGCCAAGCTGTTCATTGATCCTCATAATGAGCACCCCTAGATTCTTCTCAACAAGCTGCACTCCCCAGCTGGTAACTCCTCTTTGTTTTTGCCCCAAAATGCAGCACCTTGCACGTTTTGGCATTGAACCCCAGTTGCCAGGTGTCCGACCAGGTTTCCAGCTTTGCCAGATCATCCTGCAACCCCCACCATCCCCTAGGTCATCCACCACCGCTCCCATCTTGGTGTCGCCAACAAACAGACTGATCTTGCTCTTGATGCCCAATGATATGTCTGCAGTGAATATCCAAACAACACTTGTCCCAACACCAAGCCCTGAGGAACTCCGCTTGCCACTAACCCTGGGATGAGAGCTCCCCACCCACCACCACCCCCTCCGTTGCCTTCCCTGAGGCCAGTTTCTACCCAGCTCACCAGCTTTGCACCTGCCCCTGTGCCTTCTGACTTACTCTCAGCCTCCCATGCAGCACCGAGTTGAATGTCTTACTGAAGTCCAGGTACAGGACATCCACTGCATGGCCCCCCCAGTTGCTCAGTTACCCAGACATAGAACTCCACCAGGTTGGTTTGGCAGGATCTGCCACTGACTAAGCATTCTGTCCACTAAGACTTGCTTTTCTCTCTTTGCTATTTTCCAGTGAAACTTTTTCTGGCAGTTATCAGCCGTGTCCCTGATGCCTCCTGACTGGCCACAATCTCCCTGGACCTCACCTTTGGTCAAATACCCCATGGATTGCCCCAAGGTCCCCAGTACAGATTCGGCGGGGATCCAGGTGATGCGCAGGTTGGAGGCAAGCAGGCAGGCAGGGCTTCGTTAAGCCTGCATTGCAGTTTCTGTTCTCTCCCTGCTCTGCTGACGCCAGGTGAGCCCTTCAGACCTCGACATACACTGGTGTCCTTGTGGAGGAGCAAGCTCCTTGTTCTGTCGCAGGGGTGGCCAGTGCAGCAGAACCTAACATCACCTCTCCTCTGGCTGGGAGCACTTTTGAGCTGGCGCTTCCCAGCCTCGCTACGGCAGCTGCTCCTGAGCTTGTTTCGAACTCTGACTCTGGTCGCCTGCATGGGAGTGCGATGCATTACCAGTGGGCCTTTGGGCAGCCCAGACATGTTTTCTAATAGTTTGCTTTGTAAGATGAATAGGAGAACTGCATGTACTCTCATTCATGGAATCATATCTGTGTTTTCCTCATGCTAAGGCAGTGTTATAAAGTTTTTTCCTGCCTGCCTACCTACGAGTCCAGTAGTGATGCCCTACAAAAAAAAAAAAAAGCATCCTCTCCTTACTGAAATGTTGCCTCAGATATGGAATGGTACTGTGGAATCTTGACTTCCTTCAGATGTTGCTGTGTTCTAATAGATTTGTTTGCTCTATCTGAAGAGAACAGGTGCCTTAGAGCCCTCTCGACTCCCATCGGCTAAGTCTGAATTATTTAGCTATATTCTCCAGTTCCTAAACGGTTGCTGGAACTGGAATATGGTTTACTTTGTGGTTCGCTTTAATGCAGTTACATTATTTTATACAAAACATTAGAAATAGCCAACTATTTAGCACTTTTTATTCAGTGGTTTGTAATGTTTAAAACTAAGGAATTGGCAAAATGTTTTATAGCTTTAGTCAGTCGATTGGCATGACTGCAAAGCCTAAAGAAAGGACAGACCAATAGGATTTAAAAATTGCAAATTCTGTCACAAAGAATTTCATGAGCATGACCGGCATGACTTTTGATTTGACTATTTATTTATGTTGTGATTTTGTGTAAACTTTTTTTGCCCCAAAACACACAAGAAAAGAGCAAATCTCAAAGAGAGTCTGTCTGCTTTCAAGTCGCCTAACAGCTCTTCTGAAAGAACAAACATTTGTTAATGCCGAATGTTTGCTTGCTGGCATTGGTAGTGTAGGAGTTACAGAGCTGCATAATAGGAATGGCAGTGAAGTACTGAACTGAAGCCAACCCCACCACCACCCTGCAGATACTCGGCAGGCATTGGGAGTGTGCCTTGGTCGTCCGGGCATAGCCATGCCATTTGCCACAACCTACCCTGCAGACACCGACGAAAGTGTCATGGTGAGCCTTGGGGTCTTTGGCTCCATATGTTCACCCCATTCCATCAGGAAAGTACGGTGAGATGGGTGCTGCTAGAGAATGGGGTGAACATTGGGGCCGAGAGTCCAAGGCACACCTCGATGCCTCCTCACTGGCTGCAGGGTGTGGTGGAATGGTATGAGCATTACAGGCTGCTAATCCCAAATCACACCCTGATGCCTGTCATTCTCTACAGGGTGGGGCGTGAATGGTTGGAAACCCTACCGTTTCAGGTGTTCATTGTATTTACCCAAATTTTCAACATGGTTTTTTTGTGACCCCTGCACCTCATGAACAGTGGCAATATCAGTTCGTTAGCTGAAAGCTGCTTTTGCACAGTGACTACGCCATTTGGCACCACAGATGTGAAAACACATTTCGAACAGGATGTGAAAAATGACAGCTGCACTGTTTATGGGAGGTGTTTTTTAAATAAAAAAAGCAATGTTGAAAATCTGTAGTGAAATATAAAAAAACAAAAACTGGTGAAGTCACGAGCATGCGTAGAAACTGTGCAATGCACACCCGTAATGTAATTCGTTGGGGGATTTTTACAGTAGATTGTCAACACAGGCATTTTGGGATCTCGCGTATGAACAGTGTCACTGTGATTTTCTTAATCTGTCCCGAACAGTGATTTCAACAGCAACCACACATTTCTGCACTGGAAGTGCGAAACCATTTCGCCATGGTGTGAAATATGACAGCTGTCCTGTTCATAAGGAAGTGTGGTGAAAATCTGGACTGAAAATATTAGATTCGTGAATTTAAGAGGATGCGTGGAAACTACGCAATGCTTGCCGTAACAGTCATTTTATGGACTTTTGTCACCAAATTTTAGCATAGCCATTTTAAGACCTCTGCTCATGAACAGTGTCACTGTGATTTTCTTAATCTGTCCCCAACATTGATTTCAGATAACCGACTGCGCCATTGTGTGCTACATGCACAGAAACACATTTTGGGCAAGATCTGAAAAATGACAGCTGTACTGCTCATAAGGAGGTGTGGTAAATGGCAATGTTGAAAATATAGAGTGAAAATATTAAAATTTGTGAACTTACGAGCGTACATAGGAACTGTACAGCGCATGCTCAATAAATCAGTCATTTTTGGAATTTTTTCACCAAATTTTCAACATTGGGTTTTTTAGGCCTACCCATGAACTGTGACACTGTCGTTGTAAATCGGTCCCAAAAGGTGGTTCCGCCGCAGTGACTGCAAAATCACCTTTCAGCGCATTAACGCCATGACAGTGCCAGAATTCATGAGGAGGGGTCCCAAAACCACATGTTGAAAATTTGGTACCAAAATTCCAAAAAATGCCTGAGATGTGCATTAAAGTTTAAAAAAAACCCTATTTATTCCATTATACAGCTTACGGCATTTTTTCAGTTCAGCGGTCAGATTTGAAGAGTGCAGATGTATTTCCAGTCCACTGAAGATCGCTCTCACGGCCTCCGGAGGCAAGTATGGGGTGAGGTGGGGTGGGGAGGTGGATGCGAGTGGGCGCTGGTTGGGGGCAAGACAATCAACGAGGGACTTTTTTTTTTTTTTCAGGTGTTTGTTTTTCTTTTAGGAGGACGTCATGGGACTTGTGCCATGCTGGGTGGGCTTCCAGCGTGGCAGCTGGAAGATTTTTTTTTTGGGGGCAGTAGAGCCGAGGATGACTACGCGGGACTTGTGCCATGCTGGGGTGGGCTCCCAGCGTGGCAACTGGAAGTCTGTTTCTTTTGGGGTTTAATTGAGCTGACGGGGATTGAGCAACCTCCTCTGCCTTCTCCTGGAAAGACAGTCCTAGGAAAAGTTCACTTCAAACTGAATTTATGTTCCAGGAAGAGAAAGCAGAGACATATACAAGCAGGACTGCGGCAGTATGCTAATCAACACTAGCTATTGCTGCTCACTGGGCGGGGCACTGCATTTTCAACTGCTGTCATAGACAGCTGCAGCATTCATTGGTGAACTGTGGCCGTGCCTGCAAACACACTGAATTGGAAGACAGGGTGCCACACCTACAAAAACTTGGATGATTGCACTATGTTTCTTGCATATGCATGCAAGCAAACATAAAAATGGAGCTCAAGTACCACAGGTGGTGAAAAGCCTACATCTTCAGGTGCCTCTTTTCAGAAGAAATCTAAGAAAAGTGACAGAAAGGCAGAAGTCTTTGATCAAAGAGACAGGTGAAGCTGCCAAGCCATCATCCAGCTCAGAAGAGCAGCACTGGGTGTTTGATAGGTGGTACCCTGATGCTAAAGATGGCAAAAGAAAAGGGACCGATGCTCTGCTGCCACCAACACCAGTCAAGAAAACAAAAGATAAGCATCTGACTGCATCTCCTCCAGAAAGAGACCATGCACCAGCTGTACAGCCGAGAGATATGCCATCAGCAGAGGACATACAAAATGTGGCAGTTCTTATAGGCTTTTCAGACCATGGGAAACCCTCATCTATTCCTGCACTCCCTTCCCAGCTTGGGCATTTTCGAACCTGTGCTGAAGGAGGGCATGTTGGTGAACCAACCGAACTGGAAAAACTGCTGAACAGGATTTTGGTTAACCTCCAAGAGTGAAAGATGTTTCCTCATATTCCACTTGGTAATGCATATGTTGAGACTCTAGATATCCCTTCTAGTGAGACGGACAAGGATATAGAAGGGTGATTTTGAGTATGTTGTGACTGACCTCATCAAAAGGCTTACAGTATCCAATCACAAAACCCTCAGGAATAGCACTAGCAACGTTTTGGAACACCCAAGCCCGGCACCTGACTGACAAAAAGTAGAAAAGAAATCTCAAGTAGAGAAGCAGGTGATTGCATTTGTAAATTCTCACCATGACCATGATGGATTTGTGCAGGCAGCTGCATGTCAGATATCAAAGGCATCACTAGCATTCATGCCACCAGAGAAAGATTCAGAAAATAGGACTATATAGCAAGGAAAGTGTGTAATTCAGCTACCCTGCCATTAAGATCAGCAGTTTACATGGCATATATTGCTCAGTACCAAAAAAACCTTTTAGTACTGACTGTTCAAACTGTAAGTGGAAAAGTGGGTGCTGAAATTGGCAGTGATCTGGCAGATGCACTGGAAACCACAAAATACCAGTTTCTTCTAACCTAGTAATACTCAAGTATTCATAACTTCTACAGTGTCCCTTTATGACTGAGCTGTCCAGAGAGATGGAATGCTATGCAAATGATGGAATCTTTGCACTGCTGTTTTCAAATGCTGCCTTTGAACTAACTGCCTTGGTTCTAAACTCTCAGATTTCACTCTCTGCATGTCAAGACCAGAAGCCGGCGTTTCTCTCCTCATCATCTAGCCCTGATGCGTTTAAAACTTTAAAAATACATAAGTATTTTTATCCTTTCTTTGCTGCCTTTAACTAAGTGTTATTAGTTTATTAAACCGTTGTTTTAGTGTTCAATTCTTTGTTTCCCTTGGTTTGGTATAACCAGTGGAAACCAGGGCTTTCCTTAGTGTTTTCGGAGTTCCTGACTAAGGAACCCCTTTAGTTTTATTTAAATTTAAGTTTTTTTTTTATATTTTAAATTAGAACCGCTAATCCTGGTTTGCGAACTGCTAGCTCCGTTCTGTTTCTCGGTTCAGGAACCGACCGCTACTGCTATAAATAAGGTTTATATAGCCTGAAGGGTAGTGGCTCATGCAGTAACTTTGAAAAGCTTTGCTTGGCTCAGAACAACCATTTTGTCAGAGGATGCAGAAACAAAGGTCTTGGATTTCCCATTTGAGGACTTTAATTCTTTGGGGATGAAACGGAAGCCTACATGAAAATGGCTGAGCAACAAACAACCTACAAAAATCAGACCCAGAACCCAGGCGCTTCTACCTCCTTCAGGCCATATGGAAGGGAGGTGTAGGGCAGGGCCTACTATCAAAAATGCTATTACTACTATAGCTACCCTCCTCAAGGGTGCCCCAAGAGGCCGAGAGGCTGGAAAGGTGCAAGGCAAAAGCAGACCCCAGCTCTGAAACCGGAAGTGGGGAAAAAAATTCCTGACACTGTCCAGACCGCCATAGACCTCCTACTAGTGAGAGCTACCTGACTCATTACTTCCAGGGTGGAAAGCCATCACCACCACGGTGGTTGTTTGGAAGTGGTGAATCCGTGATTAGCTCTTCAAGTTACAAGCCATGCAGAGCTAAAGAGTGCAAAGGCTTTTCTGCCACTCCTCCCTCAGGAGACAGGTCTGCTTGAATTGGGTAAAGAAGCTGTTAAAAACTATAGTAAAGGTTCCTCCCTCTCATTGGGGAATAGACCTCTTCTCAAGTTACTTCCTCACAAGAACAACAAATTCTGGTGGTCATTACAGCTGCAAAATTATGTTATTGTCTCACAGATCCTACAGAGCTATGTCTCCCTCACTTGCATCTCCATCGGCACCCAGTACCACCCTTTCTCCCAGTGCCGCTTATATTTTAAAGAATACAAGATTAGTGAAGATGGCACTACACACAGGGGTTAAACAAATTTTTATTTTTTTTTTTTTAATGTTGCCTCCAAATTTTCAAGATACTCATTTTATGATTTGCTCTATAAACATGACATGTACCACTTAATAGTATATTGTCCAAAATGCTATTTTACCCTGGGCGAAAACATCCAGGATTAAAAAAAAAAAGTCATGTTTTGGTGTGGAAAATTACTATATTGAAAAGTTAAAATATTGAAAATTAGCGAAGTTATGTGTGAATATGAAATACTGTAATGTTAAGACATAAGCTGGGCATTTTATCATATTTGTACACCAAATTTTCAGCATTGCCTTGTTATTGCTCCTACCTCATGGACCCAGTAGTTGAGAATTTTCAAATCCTCGCTAAAACGTTATTCTGCTCCACAGCTGCGAAAAGACATTTTGCCCAGGAATTGAAAATGACAGCTATCACATTTTGTGAGGTGGTGAGAAAAAATCACTTTGCTGAATATTTGAGGTCAAAATATGTAAAATTATCAGTTATGAGTGAACATATAAAAATGTAAACATATGTGCATTGCTTTGCCATTTTACATAGTTTGATCCCACATTTTCAACATAGCCTTTCTTATGACCCCACCTCAAGGGTGGTTAAATTTTTCAAAACCTCGCCCGAAACATGCAGATTTGCATAATTCTACTGCCGCTGGTCATGAGGTGGGGGTCCCAAAAAGGCCATGTTGAAAATATGGGGTCACAATATACAAAATGACAAAGTTATGCATCTAGGTTCAAAACCCTATTGAAATGCATTGCACCACACTTGCCTTAGTTTCTCAAATTGCAGTTGTCAGTTCCAGCAGCAAGTCGAGCTTCGATTGAGAGTGGATCTTCGCCTGAACATGTTCAGGAAAGTGAGGAGGTGGGAGGTCGGGGAGGTGAGTGCAGAGTGTGAGTGTGTGTCTGATTGACTAGGGATTGTTTTGTAGGTTTAACAACAAAAAAAAAAAAAAAAGAAAATAACGTTTTCTTTATTTCATGGCTGTTCCAGCACTGGGGATTGGACACTTCAGTGTCTGGCTCGTGTTGGCGACAGTGGGGGTGGAGCACCCTGGTGTTACCACCTACATAAAGGGAAGCAGGGGCGGGTTACCTGGAGGGAGGCAGGAAGGGAGGCAAGAAAGCTATTTTTGGGGTGGACACCCCAGTCACTTGTATATTCAAGGCTTAAAGGGGAACCCCCAGGTCTACCAGATGGGAGGGAACCCACATTTGTGGGTGGAGGAAGCTTTTGGGGCCCCCAAAAAAAAACCCTGATATTTTATGCCTCTAATTGTTGCAGAAACAAAGATACTTTAAAATAAGAAACCATGGGCGCCTGGTGGCACTGAGGGTTGAGGTGCTGGATGTCACGCCACGCCAGTGACCTGGGTTCAGTGGCGGACTCGGGTCACTGGGGGTCCGCCGGGGGAAGAAGGATTGGCGCCCGATGGCTGCTCTCCTTCTCAGGGAGGGTGGGATGCTTGCCCGCGCGCTATGCTGCCAGCGCCTGGGTGACCATGGGTGGTGCTGGTGTGGCTGGGGAAGGCAGATACACAGGGAGGGCTGACTGCTGAGGACCAGGCGGGAGGCACGTCTCAAGCGTGCCTCCGTCTCCAGTCCTCCCTGAGCACTGACTGGGTGGACCATAAAAGGAAAAATACAGCGACTGATCCAGGCAAGGGCTCCCACCAGAGGCACCATGAAGGAACCGAGGAGGAGCTTCAGTTGCACGCCTCGAGGATTCAGAGGATGGGGACTTCACGCACCCGGGGTCAGCCGGGTCTCTAGAGGTATGTGCTGGAGTGGGGCACCTATGGGAGCTTCCTCCCGTCCACATGGCACCTTGGAGTGCATTGGATGCCTGGAGAGAGGATTGGCCAGTGTTGGGGTGCAAAAAGAAATAGTAAAAAAAAAAAATATGAACAACTAAAAAACTACAACACTTGGTTTTAATTCTGAATATTTTGAGAAAAGTCTTCTGCATTAGTCACAGTTAGATATTGTCTTGCAAAAACTTGTTTCAGTAGAAATATCCACTTTGGGCTTCTCAAAGGTGGTAACCTAGCTGTGTAGTGCCAAAAACATGAAAATACATGTCCTGATCATTTCGGTGACAGTGTTTTGTTTTTTTCGTTTCGTGATGTCATAAATTTCTTACCTTTTGATATTTTTTCTGCTTTTTGCTGTTTGAGGTTTTATTTGGGTCCCCTCTCACAAACTGGTGTAATTTTCACATCACCCTATAAATGCGTGTTTATGGACTGTGTTGGTGTAATCCGCAAACACCCATTTATAGGGTGATGTGAAAATGGCCAACACCTGTGTTTGTGAGAGGGGACCCAACAAGACCTTTGACAGCAAACGAGAAAAAAAATATCGAAGGTAAGAAAGTTTTATGACCAGATCTTTGAGCATGGAGAGTGATTGTCCTCATGGGGGCTGAAAATAGGGTGATCCAGCACACCCCTTAAATTTTAAGCTCTGTAACAAATGTATACTATAGATATATCCAACATTGGGAAGGGCAGGTGGGACCTGGGGGAGAAGAAGTGGTACAAGGCGAGCACCCGGTCCGCTTGATAGGTAGGTAGATTAGGTAGGCAGGAGCACAGAAGAAGGGCAGACTGTGCTGGGGACTAACAATAAAATGATATGGTTCAGTAACATTTGCGGTCACATTTGCATTTCTGAACCCAGCTTCTGTGGAAAATCCTGACAGCGTTTACCAGCACAGCAAACTCACGTCTGACAGCTGAGCGATTCTGACCGCTCTGCTGGAAGGTCAGACGGTGTGCTGTCTCGCATGGAGTCGAAAGTGAGGAACTACGACTGAACCGGCCCACAGAAGTGGTGGTTTTCATTTGGACTCTGATCTGCTCAAAATGAGAAGAAAAACAAAGTTTACAGTGGATTACCAGGGCACAGTGTAAATCTGTCAGTCACTGTACCACATTAAACAAATCATCCACACGTACTGAATGGAGAGGACATGGAGAGATTCATTTCCATTCCAGCTGAAGGACAGTGCTGTGGTGTGTTTGCAGTCATGTGCTACCACTGCCCCACCATTTGCAGTCACGTGCTTCCAGAGACCCAGTTATGTGCTTTGTTGGCATAGCTTCCTTCTTTCTGTAATAGTAATATGTTAGCATAGCTCTGCTATACAGCCATAAAAATGGGGATTAGGCGTCTCATTATGGACTTAAGGTTCCTGAACAGGCACAGAAAACAGATAAATTCAAAATGACACTGGGAAGTTGAATCATCTCTGCAGAAAGGAGAGTGGTTGGGATCACCAGACACAGGCATGTGAAAGTATGCAAGACACTCCCACAGGAAACTCCTAACAATCAGAGTAGGAGAAGAGCAGTATTAGTTTGCAGCACTGCCCTTTGGTCTAACCTTGGCTCCAAGGGTGTTTACATAGTGCCTGTCAGCAGTGGCTGCTTTCTAAGATGAAAAGGGATATCCGTGTACTCCTACCTAGATGAGTCTTTGGTCACAGGAAAGACAAAAGAGGAGCAGTGAGCTCAATTGCATTGGTAATAAACACCCTGGAAGATCTAGGTTTTCTTTTTTATTTCTTTTTTTTTTTAAATTATACTTTGTTCACCCTTGGCCAGCCCAAATCGGCCTGACCTCACTCAGTCCCATCATCCACTCCCCAGGACTTACCTTCCCTGGTGTCTCCCACCCCCGTCGGAACCTGAGGCCGTTGTCCGTGGAGCACCATTGAGTAACAGTCTTGAGACTGGTGAGGCGGCGACGCACCGCACAGACCATTTTTCCATTTTCTGTTCGTGAGGTGTGTCGGCAGTGATGTCAGTGGCAGCTTGCTGACATCTGAAATGCACTCCACCCCGCCAGCAAGCTCTGGCAGTCTGTTCCCCGGCCTTTGCTGGGATCCATCGGTGCTGGCAGCTAACTTGCTCTCACCCTGAGGAGGAGAGCAGCCCCTAGGATGCTCAGTCCTACCCCCTGGCTGGCCTCTGACTCCCAGGCCCGTTCCTGAACCCAGGTCGTCGGCGTTGCAAGTGGAGCGCTGCTGCTGTGCCAGCAGGCCGGCTAGGTTTTCTACTGAACATAGAGAAATCTAAGCTGGAATCCAGCCAAATGCTGGTATTCATAAGAGCAGAGTTGGACACTACCAGGAAAAGAATTCCTGCCACAGTTAAGTAGAAATTCTTGTCATCACGTGCAAGGTCCTTCAAGCTAGCTCGCCAAGACCAGCAGCAACAGCAGCGCCTACAGATGAGAGATGTATACAATACCATTTGAGAACTGAAAATGCACTGGCATCAAGGGTCAAACTCACTGAGCTAGCCAGTATCGGTCTGGGCTCTAGATTGGTGGAAAGAGGTGGACAATCTCTGAGAAGGAATCCCATTCCAGCAAATGTCCACAAGCCTCACTTGAAAACAGATGCCTCCCTACTAGGTTGGGGAGGGCATCTGAAAGATGTAACAGTAAATGTGTCCCAACCCCAAAGAGCAGCTGGAGCACATAAACCTGCTGAAGCTCAGGGCAATGCTCCTGTTCGACAGTATTTTTCGGATCTGATTCAAAACCTGTCATTTCTGGACATAACAGTCAACATCACCACGATGTACTACATATACAAGCAAGGTGACACCATATCCACAAAACTACATTACAGAGAAATGAGGTCATTAATCTGTACTATTCATTACATGCAAAAATTTCTGCAGTACAGTACATCTGCCAGGAAAGGACCATGTTCTGTCAGACTCGCTAAGTATGATAAGGGAGGGAGTGGGGCAGGAGGAGGAGTACTCCTGTCCTGCATCCCTGTCGAAATGTGTCTTAATGTAACAGTTTAAACAGGTTGATCAAGTTTCTGTCTTTTTTTTTGTCTTTTCTTACCCTGCTAATGTTGTGTTGGAAATTGCTGCTCGAGGCAGAGTCCACCTTTTGAAAATTATGTTGGTCACCTTTCAGATTTTGTCTGTCTGAATATTCCACGGTTTCCATATGAGGAAGCAGCAAGAGTTTGGCGTGAATGGTAGCAGACTAACTGTTCTGTGTCGGTAAAACACCATTGAAGAGGTACCGCACAAATCCTTAGATTATTTATTCTGCTGTTTCTTGCCAGCGGAGTGCTATTCAGGGTAAGAGAAACCGTTCAAAGCGAACCTTGACCGTGATTGATGGGAAGAGCTTTGGATTTATCGTGTCTCCATGTCGTCTAACCACCAGTCAACTAACTGCCTCCTTCAACCAGAGTTTCTCTTAGCTTCCACATAGCACAAGCAAGCCAAAGGGTGCTGAAACTTCACGTGAATCTGGATAGCCCCGGTAAAAAGTAACACTGCCTTCTTTTATCTTCTGCTTATCTTTGTCTCCTTATTTTAGCCCTTGGCATTGAGCAATGTGGTTTTAATAAATTCTAGACTGTTTTTATACTGCTAAACATAAGCAGCAGCCCAAAACAAAAGGGTCAGATTTTGTGTCGTCCTCCCTGTTCTCTTATAGTTTTATAATAAGACACGTCTATATGAATGCAGAATATAGATTCTGAAGTCAGACCGGAGGGGACTAGAACTGATAAACTCTGATCCATATACTGAGCAAAACGATAGTAAAGATTAAATAAATTATTAAGGGACTCTGAAAAGAATTCTGACAGTGAAAGATCTAACAGAAAGGAATATTAAAAGGCAGATTCTTCAGACAGATTAAATATCTCTGATAAAAAGAAAGCCAAGAACCTGTTCAAGTCAGTCCCAGTTATGTTTTCTTCCGGAGGTCATTAAAACCTTTTACCTTTTAAAAGAAACAGAAACTCATGTCCAACCAGAACAACTTGATGGACACAAGTGAAAATGTATTATTAAAGAGTTCTCAGAGGGCTGTGCAAAATGGGGCATCAAATACTAAAGATTTTACACAAAAACAAGAAGTTAATGTTCAGAGATACCTTACTACTGCTGAGACACCTGAATCTTCAGGTCCTGAATCTATACACACTCAGAGGGAGACCGAGAGAATAAGGGGATACACAATGGCCCGGCGTGTGATACTGTATGTATCACAACAAGTAGACAGTGACCTTGTTTCACAGTGGCGAGTGAGGTTTCTGAGGTCACTGTCCACGGTTGTGATACATGGGTATCGCTGACGGGACATCGCGTCCCTTTTATACAATAGGGCTCCGTTTTGTTACTTTTTTTTTTTTTTTTTGGTTCAACGGTGTGAGTGGGGAAGTGATGTGTACACTGTGGTTGATATCTTCACAGTGTACAAGTGACAGCACTAACATGCACCAAAGGGCAAAAGTTGCATCCTTTCCAAAACTGACCCTCTTTCCTTTGCCAGTGGGTCCAAATTGATGCACATACTCTATAACAATATCTAAAGGAAGGGAGCGTGAACTGTTTAAAATCTGCCACGGATTATGTTTTGACCCAGTTGGTTACTCCTTAGACCCACATTTCTTACACCACTGGGTCCAATTCGACCCATGTTTTAAGTCCCCAGCGCTGTCACTGGTACAAGTCACAATCTGGTTATCACACTGGTTGTGATAGACTTTTATGTGATACCATATCACTTCATCCCTATTATATAACAGAGGATTAGCTACGACACAACACCAAATTGGGCATTAAAATGATGGACACAATTGGAAATACTCAACAAAATATGAATCAACTAGTAACAATTCCAGGCAGCATCAAAGAAATAAAATCTAAGATGGCATCTTTAGAAAAGGCAGTTTCAAGTCAAACAAACAGAATAATGGTGCTTGAAGAAAGGCAGTGCAAACTCGAACATTCCTTTGGCAGGAGGACTAGAAGAATAGAGCATGCAGGAAGACCATAATTGTTTTTGGTATGCTACAGAATTGGGGAGGGTCTCTAGCTACAACAAATCATCCACATTTCAAATGGAGATCCTTTGGACTGGGAAGCCAAATGTTGGCTCTGGGTCATGCTTATTATAATTGCGTTGTTGAAAACAGAAGATAGAAATTGGGTTATTTTAGCCATAATCAAGCAGAAAATGTTCAGGTTTAAAGACCAGTCAATTTCCATAAAGCAGAACTTTTCCTATGATTTCTTACAGAAGTGTAGAATCTTCTCTGATATTCAGCAACCTTCATGGAAGCAAAATATAAACTAATTTGGCATTTCTGGCAAAGCTGTTTTTATAAGTTTTTTCTTCTCTACGACTCTACGGAAGAAGCTATAAAAGACCTTCATCTGAGACTTTCCACATTTTTTTTTTTTCAAATGGTTGCTGTAACTGCAGGGCTAAAATACTTAACTGGAACAGAACTGAGTAGGGTGAAAAAATGGAAGGCGTATGAGAAGAGGAGCAAGAGAGAGGAGGTGGGGGAGTGTTGGAAAGTTGAAGGAGCTGGAGTGAATGATGCACAGGGGTTACTTCTGCACTCTTGTGATTTCCGCTTGCAGGGGCTGCATTCACTGACACCAGCCCCCACCGGCTTCCATATGGCCCCGGCTGCAGGTCCGGGGCAGATGGGTGCAGAGTGGTGGATCCAGGCAGGCAGCAATCTGCCCAGGCAGGGGACCCACAGTGGATCCTTGTGCCCTTGAGGCACCATGTTGTTAGCAGGCATGCAGAGCACAGACCATGTTGATGTGGGGAGTACCCTGGCTGCACAACTATCGACCTCCGGTGTGCCCGATGGCAGGGGCAACATTGTGTGGGGGTGTTGTCCCCATCATGTCTGGCAGCTTCCCTGGGGGTGCGTGAATCGCCCTGGTGGTGTATGGCTGCCTTTCGAACACGGAGCTGGCAAGTCCGCGCGCTCAGCACTGCGCACTGTAGTGAATGCGCAGAGTGCTGGCTCCCCGCGCCCCCTGGCCCGCCCCGTGCAGAGCTCCATGATCAGCTGTGGGATCGGGTGTGTAGGGGATGTATGTGTGCCATGAATGCGAGGGCCTGGCAGGTGCGAGTGGGCTACTCACCTGAGTTACCATGTGTAGCTCCACTCACATCTTCGTGGAATGGGCCCCATTATTAAGAAGATGGGTGCTTTTTGAAAAACCTAATGGCATAAATGTGGGGATGCAGAATACCTCATGAAATGTTAAGCATGCCAAGTGGAATTGGGGAAAGTGCACTTGGTTACCTTTTATTATGCATGCAGGTGGTTGTGGGTGTGTGAGGAAACCTTTTGGGTTTTGGTTACATGGGTATAACTAACAGGAAAAGTGAGAAAAAATTCAGGGTTGTATAGGAGTAGTTTGAATCTCAACATTACTAAGTGGGATGTGCTGTAATTAAAAGAACATGCTTTCACATCTGTGGGATTATTTGTTACTAGATTAACACTCTATTAATGGAATCAACTCTCCCATCAAGAGAGCGTCAAATATATTTGAGATAACATACAGTTAGCCTTTTGCAGGAGGCATATTTAAGTAAACTGGAAGCTAAACCTTTTTTTTTTTTTTATAAAGATAAGTTTTTTGCTTGCCTTCTGATTTTAAAACAAAACAAAAAAAAACACAGGTGGTAGTAATAGTGTCTAAAAACTTTGAAGGGCAGTAGAAGAGATCTGTACAGATCTCGAGGGTAGAATTTTATTGCCAAAGGCAGATGTGAGAGGTGATCCTTTTAACATTGGGTTCACTGTTGCTCCATTTAAATGCTTTGTGAGTGTGGTTTTTTTTTTTTTTGTAAATTCAGCTGTTAACAAAATTACTTTTGGATTGGAATACTGAAAATCTCATACTTGGGGAGACTTGAATGCTTTACATTCTGTTTGGGAGGATAAGTCCACAAAAGAACTGAGTTGGGACAGTGCAAATCACGTTTAATAATTTTCTTGACTCTATTTTGTTGGCTGTTTGGAGAGTACTTTATTTTTATTGTTTTCCTGGTAACTGGGTAAGGCCCACTAGGCACAAGTGCTCGTTTTCAGTGTTGACCCAGGAGCACTGGGGTGGTTAAAGAGCAACTGACACCATCTGGTCAGAAGAGCTACATTGCAAAATTAGAATAAGCATACCGTAGTAAATCTCATACCAAAAGAGCTACATTTGCAGAATTAGAATAAGCATACCCCCAGTAAATCTAGTAACAAAACTATATTTCTCGTTATTTCATTTCAGACTTATGAGCTATTTTGTAACCCTGATTTCACTGCCTGGTCAGAACAGCCTGTATCAGTGAAGAGCTGCTGCTGATGTCATCTTAGGACCTCACAATCTAGTATTCCCAGTCAGTAGCTTATAGGACCGTTTCTTCAAAGTTGTAAACACTTTGAGATGAAATCTGGAGACCTGGGTTTGAATCCCACAGCCCCTATTTGCATACTGTGTGACCCTGAACAAGTCACTTAACTCCTGTCCTCCCAGGTTGCACCTGTAAACAAGCTTTCAGCTTAGTGTGTCTCTCCTGGTTAAACAATTTGGGGGGACACAAAATTATGTGCAATGGTTTTCACGAGTAAAACAGGGCAGTACCAGTCAGTAAACATTGCTTTAAAAATTCTATATGCATTTCAGGTTTTGTAACAAAGCTGACAATATTTTGTTTATGTGCCTTTTGTTGTGGACCTTTTTCCAGGGTTGCTGGATGCTGGGTTATAACACACTGTTGTCAGGTTTGCATACTGAATAAGTTGCTGATGTGGTGAAAGGCTGAGATTATTCACCCTATCATTTAGTTGAAGCGATTTTCTAAGAGGGCACTTTAAAACAATTATTAGTTGAGAAATGGTGTCTTCCAATAGATAATATAAATGTATGTAACGTGATTAAACAGCCTACATGATTTAAAAATTAATAAATGTCTTTCAAATGACATAAAATTACAGAGGGGAGTAAACAAGGTTGTCCCACATCATCTGCGTTGTTTGACTTAGTATGAGAAACACTTCTGGCGGAAATGGGGTAATCAAAAGTAAAAGGGATCCAAATAGGATTAAAAAAACAGTGACTTTAAAAGCGTATGCAGATGATGTACTGCTGCTGCTTGAAAACCTATAGATGGCTTACACAAAGTTATGGCTATTATAAGGAGATGCTCTTTATGCTGTGGGTACAAAATAAATGAACAAAAATCAGAATTGTTACCTATAAATTATGATCATTTACAGGAAATGACATCCCCAATAAATGCTCAGATTAAACTTGACGCTATGGACTACCTGGGTATAACACTTATGAACCAAATTAACACCTTATTTTTAGTAAACTTTGAACATTTATTGGATAAACTGAAAATAAAACTACAGATATGACAACAAAATTACTACCTCACATGGGGGAAAAATAAGTATTCTTAAAATGCTTTTTATTCCACTACTGTCTTACATAGTATCCCATCAGCGTGCGACTGAATCAGGCTACGCAACCAGTTTGTCACAGTGGCGAACAGGCTGTTGCAGCGCCTGCAGGAGTCATGCCAAATGAAAGTCAGGCTCGTCCCCAAATGAACCTCTGTCAGAGGTAATTGTAATAGTATTTCAGGGGGTGCATTGGGCGCACTCTGGGTCAGGCAGCACAATGCCCGGGCGCTGTGATCACCAGTTGTTGTTGTGCTGTCTCCCTATTTAGGGTGGGTAGGATTCCTGTTGCACCGTAGTGGGTAAACCATCTTTCACATCAAGCAGTGCTAATCCCAGTTCATAAATCTTGGTATCTCAGATTAACTATAATCATGAAATCATTTATGTGGAATAATAAAGAGGCTAGAATCTCATGGGGGAAAAATCTTTTGCCTGACCAAGGAGGAGGGAGTGATGACCTGTCCTGACCCTTTTAAACTATATCTTTAATTACATGTAAAACGGATGATACAGTTAGCATACAGCAAACCTCCCAGATGTGTATATTGAAAATATGGTTAACAGTCACTGATATTCCATAGCAAACATCTTTTGTTAGTCTTCTGACTATATAAAATCAATCTAATAGTCTTTTAACAAAAAAATTAAGTAGTCTTACAAAGCTTTAGCAGACTTAATCTACGTGTATTGCCAAAACATACTTCCAACAGAATTTGGGAAAACTCAGATTATAAAATACATAGCATGGCATGCAACTTCTCTGGCTAAAAGAAAAAGGTATAAATTGATGCAGTGATTTGGCGAACTAAAGAGTAAGTATCCTTAAATAATATTAATTTCTTCAGATATGTGCAGTTAACTTTTCTTCCTAAAAGATGTCAAGAAATGGGAAATGGCCCTGAAGCAAAATCGCTTAGACTCCTCTTACATGTCCATGGCACGACAAGAAACAAAACTGGGCTTAACTGTCACCTTACAAAAAATGTGAATACATCGTATATGCAAGTATATAAAATGACAGAAAATGGGAGAAAGTTATAGGAACTTCTTACACAGATTTTAGTGGAGAAATATTTTATCAGTTTCTGACTATAAACCATCTAACGACGGGTCTATTCAAATAAAAATAATGCTTACTATACTCTCTTAAGGCTATTTAGAATGACCTTGAAATCTGATTGAAGATGTTGGAATTGTGACCAAGAGGAAGCTGACATAATCCACGCTTTCTGGGAATGTCCTGCTATTCAAAATTGGTGGACTGTCTCCTTCAATAGTCTGAAGAAATTAGGGATTTCATTTGGTCCTTAAACTTCAACAGTATTATTTTAGAACAGACTCTGGGGTACATGAAAACAAAACTGAAAAAACAGATCATAATCAAGGTAAACATAACAACTATTAAAAGACTAATTAAAAATGGAAGCAAAGTGTTTAGGGCTTTCCCAGGATGCAGTGGATGCAGCTTTTTTCTAGCCTATTTTATATAATAAAGGCTATTTTGAAAATGGTAAGTTTTGGGACATTTGCAACTTACAAATTGAAGACTGGGATATCAATATGCTATCATTAAGTGTACTGAATTACCTTTTGCGTGTCTGTAAAGGTAACATGACTTTACATATATTGCAGGCACTTCTCTGTCGCTATCTGTTAAACTTTTACTAGAAACATTTATTGTGTTTTATACACTATTTTCATATCATTCTTTTGCTGTATGCCATGCCTGTGTATGACTTAACATGAATGGTGTACAAGTCTCCTTACCAGCCTTGATGTGTTTTTATAAAGTGGGGGATCCATGAGTGGTCACTAGACCACCAGGTGGTACACATCCTTTTCAGGAGATGGGGTACACCAGATGTGGACTTGTTTACCTTAGTGGAGGAATGCATAAGTTACCACTGTTGTGCTGCAACCATCATGCACAACCTTCAATTGGGAAGGAGAAGTTCCTTTCTGCATTCTCACCCTTTCCTCTGATTCACAGTGAACTTTGGAAAAAAATGTTTCTTGCCTCCCTGAGTAATGTACCTATGCCAGCATCTAGAAATATAGTATTTGATGGCAGATAAAGGACCGCTTGGTCCACCTAGTCTGCTCATTTCCCTACCTAATGGATAAGCTGTAGATCTAGTTAAACAGCCTACCTCTTCCTACCCCCACTAAATTGCTTTATATCTGTCACATGCATTCTTGAATTCCCCCACTGTTTTGACTCTCTGATCGCCTCAGGAAGACCTTTCCATGCATCTACAACCCTCTCTGTGAAGAAATACTTCACATTACCTCTGAGCCGTCCCCTCCATCTTCAAATTGTGCCCTTGTTCTTGCACATCTTTTTCTGAAAGATGCTACCCTCTTGGACTTTGTTGATTCCCTTGAGGTATATGAAAGTTTCTATCATGTCTCCCCCGCCCTTTCCTCGAGGCTATACATCTTAAGCTCCTTTAGTCTTTCTTCATATGTCTTCTGGTGCAGACCCGGCACCATTTTGGTTGCCCTCCTCTGGACAGCGTCCTCCCTGTCTATGTCTTTGTAGAGGTGGGGTCTGCTGGGCGAGTACACAGTACTCAGATGTGGTCTTAACGACTGTCTGTACAGAGGGCCAACAACTTCCTGTTTTTTACTGCTGATGCCTCTCCCTATGCATCCCAGTATTCCCCCCAACCCTCCTTATTGCCTTCTCGCATTGCTTGCCCACCTTTAGGTCGTCTAATATGACTACCCCAGGTCCCTTTCCATTTTGTTTCAGTATCTCACCTCCCATTGTGTACTCTTCCCTTGGTTTTGTTTTCCAGGTTCATTACTTTGCACTTCTTCTGCGTTGAATCTAAGCTACCATACATTTGACCATTCCTCCATCCTTGCCAAGTCCCTTCTCATCCTTTCCATCCCACCTTGCGTATCAACCCTGTTGCAGATCTTTGTGTCATCTGCAAGAGACATACTTTCCTTCAGTCCCTCTACAGTGTCACTTATAAAAGACATTATAAAGGACCGACCCCAGTACTGAACCTATTGCCCTAAGTAACCCTTTTCTTCACTGTGGACTCCATCTACCATACCTGCTGTGTCCTGTTGTCCAGCCAGTGTTTACCAGGCTACCACCCTGAGACCCTCTCCCAGGCTGGCTAATTTGTTCATTAATCTTTTATGCGGGACTGTGTCAAATGCCTTGCTAAAGTCTAGGTAGGCCATGTCCATAACCCCTCCCTGGTCTACTACTTTGGTCACTCAGTCAAGAAATCAATTAGATTTGTCTGACACTGACCTTCTGCTGTGAGCCCATGCTTCCTTGGGTCCTGTGCCCTTTAACATAGGTACTCAACAATTCTTTCCTTCAAAGTGTTTCCATCATTTTCCTACCAATGAGGTCAAACTGACAGGTCTGTAGTTTCCTGCCTCTGTCTTGCTCCCACTTTTGAAGAGATCACATCTACCTCCTCCAGTCTCCGGTACCACACCATCCTCCCATGATTTATTAAAAATGGTAGTCGGTGGTATTACTAGTTCTTCCTTGGTTCTTTTTAGAATTCTGGGGTGAATCCCATCAGGCCCCATTGCTTTATCCACCTTCAGTTTTAAGAGTTCTGCCTGTTTGCTAGTGCTTTTCTGAGGCACTCTCCCATTTTGACAATCAGCCCTCCTAAAAATCCAGTACCTTCACTTCTGTATGGCTTGACTCTACAGCTAAGTTTATCGTGAATCACACTGTTTGGTGGTCACTTGTTCCCAGATGGCTACCCACTTCAAGATCAGAGATCCTCTCTCCTTTCCCATTTGTGAGTATCAGGTCTAGATTGATTCCTCCCGAGTGGTTCCAAAACTAGCTGTCTGAGTAAGCTCCTGTAGAACATTGAGAATGGCCCTGCTCTTGGATGTGGCTGCAGCAAGGTGCCCAGTTTAACATCTGGCATGTTCAGGTCCCCATCAGCAATATCTCCCTCTCTCTGCCATCCCAAGGGCCTTCTATCATTTCCTTGTCCATTTCTCCCCTGAGGCGGGGTCTGTATACAACCCTGTGCGGATTGTGGTGCCATTTCCAGTCTCAAGGGTGACCCACAGTGCCTCCTCTCCTCCCTGTTTACCCTTCAGCTCTGTTGCTTTGATCCCTTCCTTACATGGAAAGCTACTCCTCCTCCTCCTTTTTATTCCTCCCTGTCCTTCCTGTACATTGTGTACACTGGTATGTTGATATCCCAGTCATGGTTCTCTGTGTACCATGTTTCTGTGACTGCCAGGATATCCAGGCATCCCTCTTCTATCAAGGCCACCATTTCGGGAGCTTTTGCCTAGACTACGGGCATTGGTACTCATTACCCTCCTTTTTTTTTTTTTTTTGTAAGCTTTTCTTTGCCCCATCCCTGTCTTCTGCCTTTGTCTTTTCTCTATTTTCCTACCCTTCTCCCTATCGACTGCTGTATCTTGGTGTTTACCTCACTAACTACCCTGATAATTTTTTTTTTTGGAGGGCTGAGTTTCCCTTCTTTCTTTCAGTGCCTCCCCTTGGCTAGTTTAAATGCTTGCCAATGAAGCATTTAAACCTATCACCTGTTACGCTGTCAGCTTTCCTGACCCCTGCTATCATTTGGTTCGTCTTACTTCCACTTTTGAGTGGTCCATCGTTACTTTTGTGCAGTTTGTTATTCATGCTAGCTAAAATATATTCAGCAAACACTTTACTTATCTAGATAATATTCTTTAACTGAGAGTTGATTGGATTTCATTCATTTATCAGGCAAGTTTGTGCTGTTTATTTCAGGCACATTTTGTTCAGTGCATTGTTGTGTGTGTGTGTTTTTTTTTTTTACTCAAGAGTTTCTCTGAAGAAGAGCCAGCCCTCTGGTGCTGAGGGTTGAGGCAGTGGACTCCACCTTGTGCTAAGCTGGCGACCCAGGTTCGAGAACTACCTCGGGGTGCCGTCGGGGTGGGGAGGGTGGAAGCAGGATCAGCGTTGGCTCTCCTCTCCTCTCCGGAGTGCGGGTGGGTGTTCTGCCATCACTGTATGGAGGTTTGGTGCGGCGTGGGTTGTCAGTGGTGCAACTGGAAGGAGGGCGTCTTGAATGGCATGCCTCCACCGCATGCTGCGTCGGGGATGCGTGGTGTGAGGCAGGAAAAACCAGAAACTATATATGGGGGATTTCTCTGAAGATAGTTCGGGCTGAAGCTTAAGAGTTGGATATGTTGGTGATTGTATTAGAGAAATCTGAGATATTTTGAATCATTAAATCTAGAGAAGACACCAAGCATATACATGGCATTTTAGGCAAATTCTGTAAAAAAGCACTGGGCATCTGAGATCTGAGTTGTCTCCATACATAAAGGCACCAATAATTAGGAAGAGGTCAGTGGAAGCGTCATCATCTTACATTCTTAGCAGTGCAATTGCAGAAGTGTGAGGCGCCATATTTAAACATGCCGGCTTGACGTACTTTCACAGTGTTCTGGTTAAAAAAAAAAACTGTTAATTTTATATGGTGCCTGGCTGCCTGCAGGGGGATCTGTGAGGTGAAATCCCGATTTGTGCAAAGGTCGGGCTTCACATCTGCCAGTGTTTCTCCTGTAAAGGACCATTTAGTAATGCCAAAAGTTGAAACCAGTCAAGAAGAAAAGTAAGTCAGTGAGGATTAACTACTGGAGCTGGGGAGGGATAAAAGCGGAGCGTCACTTTTGTGTGATCATCAAGGCTCATCCTCTACATGAGACTACCTCGAAAGTCATTTTCATCGTAATTCTACCCTATTACTGATGACATACACAACAAAAGCAGCCATGAAAGGAGCTGCAAATCAGTTATGGTTCCATTTTCCCCATTTGAGATGACCTTTTATTTAATTTGAGACAACTGTCTCGACTCGCCTGGTTCTCATCGTTATGTGTATGTGTATGTATATATATATGTGTGTGTGTGTGTGTGTGTATGTATATGTATATAGTGTGTATATATATATATATATATATATATATATATATATATATATATATATATATATATATATATATATATTTATTTAATTTATTTATGTAATCAGCTGGTCCAGTGGACCTTTTTCAAACACGACCTGGGCCATCAATATGGCACACAAATGCACAATACAAAGCAAAATATATAAGCAGTGGTACAATACAGTAGAAATTACGGTTCTGTACTATACAGACAGAGCACGGAAAAGTAACAACCATCAACCTTCAACATTTAATCCCTGCAGAGACAAAAAATAGAGTACCCCAACCCCATCAGACAGTTCCAGGCTATGCAGTACTTATGACCTTAGACAGTCGGTCAGCATTCTTAACTGCATCAGCAGTGACTTGGACCAGAAAAGTGTACCTTAATGGTTCTTCCTGTATCTTCATGATTTCATAGTGCTGACGTTCCTCTTTTTAAACAGTTTTTTAATATTAAACTGGTCTATTTATTTCTTATTTGAAACTAAAACTTACAGCCACTTGGGGGAAAGTGTAGGTGAGCAAGAACAGTGGGAGCTTGAGGCGGTAACAATCATATAGGTATAAATTATGCACTGTTTGCAATGAGCACTGTCCCCTGATGAAGCCCTGTGAGGATGAATGCACATGGGGTTGCGTGTGTGGTTTTTCTTTGTTTTGTTTTATGTATGTATTTATTTTTTAGCTGTGAGTGTATTGAATTTTCCCTTGGTGTCTGCTTCCATTCTTTTGCTAGTTATGTGTTATATAGACTGTACCTTTGGGGACACAGTCTCCAGTGTACCACATGTTTTCTAATTTATTAGCCCTTGCACATGCAGTCTGTGACTCCTAACCCCAGCACCAGCTAAGTCAGACTATAGCTGAACACTGCAGCCCACCTGCCCGGGTGGGGGAGCTTCTATGTGATGCTCGATCCTCTTCCCCTCAGCTGACCCTCCACTACAGGCTTGTTCCCAAACCAGGGTTATCGGCACTAGCGCTCGTCTTGCACCAGCAGGTCAGCAGACTAGATTAACTCTTTAGGCTAAAGATGCTATTTTCATGCAAATCTCCTCCATAATAAAGAACTGATAGATGGGAGCTACAGAAGATATATGAAATGTAAGCGGAACTGTTTCTGAATAACTGGTATTCAGTGTTTCTTTTCAAATGCTTCAGCTGACACTTGTTAAATGGCTTTTGCTAGCGTTTCCATGACATCCTACTGTAGGCCAAATGGGCAAATAGCTATTGCAGTTTAACACACTATTGTTACCTGTATGGTTTGGCAGAGAGTTTTGTCATGTAGCTGAAACATTTTGGTGGCAGCCATCCAAAATACAATAAGTTACACTCTGCTAAAAACAAAAAACAAAAACTGTAAGACAGTCTGGTTTGGGGAAGACATTTTTTTTCCATCAGGGACACTAACATTTAATTTGACTTCTGAGTATAATTAGAGCTTTATTATTGAGTGTTGCCTTTCAAAGGGCAGCATTTCAGGCTTTAGTGTAAGTAAAAGGAAAGCATGTTAATCTGATGGAAAAGAGCCTCTGCCACATCAGACTGAATTTAGAAAGCAGCATAATAATACTTCTACTACTAATAAAACTAGATCCTGGAATCCAGCCTCCTTATTGGCTGGGACCCATGTGCATATCGCACCATTTCACAAAAGGTTGAATATTTGCCCTTGTCATTTTGTGTGAAGCATGGTGTATGCACAGGAGATGGGTAATTTTATTTAAGCAATAATGACTGAAGAGCTGGTCATTACCTGGGGATTAATGACTGGAGAAGGGGAGGTGGACCAACTCCACCAGCAGTTGATAATCCCCAGGAAATGGCTGAGTCATGTAGTCATATGAATCTAATTACAATAATGACACTTTTTAAACAGGTTTTACTTTTGTAAATACATTCTTTGTTAAACTTTTGGTTAGGTCAAAATACAATGAACATTTGATCAAAGCACTGGTTACATGTTGTGCTTGCAGTTAACGGGTTTGCTAGTACATGGGTTGCTGTATACATTTCATACCTTTAATCTAGTACACCAACAATACCGGACAGTTCTTCTAAGACTCCTGCTGAGGAGTCTGGTTCTCCATACCTCACTCTCCTCTCCCTTTGGGTGTTAAGCTTATGGGGTTCTGATGTTATCCTGAACAGAGTGAGTGCTTGTCCTTCTGGTACAAATTCTGGATGATCCATCCATTCCACCTTGAGGAGCAGAGTTCTGTGGTTTCATTCAAGCTATGAGTGATCCTCTCAGACCTATAAATTTGGTTCACTGTAGCTCTCCAGGTCTTTAGGGTGGGGGTCTGATCCAGAGCAGGCAGCCACAATTTAGTGATGGCTTTCTTAGCTGCTAAGGCAGGATCCCTAGTGAGATAGCGGGTGTGGGGTCCCTAAATCCCTGTGGTAAAATATAAAGTAGGAACAATTCTCAGTTGATGGAGCGGTCTCCATACAGTTCTTCTAGTTCCCTTTGTGGCGAGACAAAGGGTTGCAACTGGGACACTGCCAGAATATATGCATATGATGCACAATACTCTACAGTGCCACAGCACTCAGCTGATCTGGTATCTAGATAGTGGAGTCGTAATGGCTGGGATTCTAAAAATCAAATCTGGTGCTGCCAGGAGAACTGTTGCCAGTGGGAGGAACTTGTTTTAGCTGCTAGGCGGCAGGAGCTATACCACTGTGGTAAGGGTGAGGTGTTGGTCCAATTCTGCACTCCATTTATTAAGGATGTACTTAATAGAGCTGGGGTGCTGCTGAGCACCCAACATAGCGGACGCTAATCTATGACTCCTGCTCAGGCAAGACTTAAAAGTTTAATTTACTTCATCACTGGGAAAGCCAACCATTTATAAGCAGAAAATCCTTTTGTTGGAAGGTCTACTGATACTGGAATGAGTCCGAAGAAAGACCAAAAGCATCGGCGCATCACCTGGCGCCTGTCTTTCCTCACACCAACTCCAGCGAGGGCAGGCCTGAGCTTCTCTGCATCTGCGGAGACATGAGGTCAGTGAAACCCCAACCTACAGATTATGGCACTTCTACATAAAATCCAAGAAACGGTGAGGAAACGAATCAGAGTGGCAGCGTGGAGTCCCGGTTTAAGGACCTAGACTAAAAAGTAGGTGGGAATGCAGCTGAAATTCAAGCCTTTAAAGTGGAGTCAGGCCCATCAGCAAGTTAAAAATGCCACTTTTGTTCAAGACCTACCTTCCTTGGGCTAAGCTAGAAGCTCTTGAAAATCACCTTGAGACAGTTGAATGTGCGTATAGTAGACTTCCTCTTTGTGATTTGCTTCCATTTCTGAAATACTGTCATGATTAATAGACTTGTATTTACCGACCATGCTTATTGCCTGCTGAGTCAGGGTTTCAGTGATAAAGGCGCCATTCCATACGTTCCGCAAATAACAAGGGACCTCACGCCCTCTGACTGCCATTGCACATTATTGAGCTCAGAGAGTTGCATTCCATTACTATGAGCTGCTAGCAACGGGTGATCTGGTCTGGGAGGGCAGCAAAATCGCCTTTTCACGGATATTTCTTCTCAATCCCAGACCAAGAAGAAGGCTCTACAGTTAACAAAGAAACTCCTGCTGGAGAGCGGCATTGAGGCCCAGCTCCTGTTCCCTGCTAGACTGCAGATTAAGCACTCTGGTAAGATTCCTATTCTGGCGGACCCTGATCGCAGCAGCCCCAGCTTCTAAATTGCTTGAAGGTCACACTCAGCACAAAACTGATCTGGACATGAATTCTGACTCTGACCAACGATTAAACTTTGATCAGACTTACGTGATGTAAATCCTTTGGATTGCTTGCCTAGAGAAATCGACCACTGTTTTACTTCTTGGTAGTTTTGAATCTTGCCTGAGATTTCAGTATTATTGTTAGGTATGTGATGTTGGTGCTATTGTCTGTAAAGATTAATCCTGATGTTCCTACCTATTGAGAGATGCTACAAATGAAGGGATATATTACCCCTCAGTTTGTGAACTAATTCTGATTTTTCTTTCCATAACCTGTCTCCTATCTGTTAGCAGGTCTAGCATTTGTGGTAGGGGTGCAAGGCAACTAATTGAGTCCAGGCAACCTTGTTAGATCCTGGTTTAATATCCTCTTTAGGATAATTCAGCCCTCCCCTTTTGAACTTCTATGAGGGTGGAAATAATGGCGAACCACCCTTTTTGTATAAGGTGGGTGAGAGCGATATACCCTACATTATTATCTAAACATAGAGTAAAATCCTAGAACATTTAAAAGTTTTTGGTCACTAGTAGGGATTGGATCACAATACTGTATAGTCCTATTTACGTTAAAACTGTATCTGACTGTGATGTATGACACTTGTTCTCTGATGCATACTATGCTGTACTACATAAAATCTTAAACAAAGTGTATATATAACAAAAAAAAAAAAAAAAAAGGGATGTACTTAGAGTCTCCAATAGAGTCAGTGAGGGCCTTATGAAACTTAGAAATAGTATGTGGAGCTGCTTTAGTACATAGGACCTTGATTAGAAGTGTAATTAGTGGGGTGTGGTTCTCTGGACAGGGAGCACCGATTAGCGAATTTTGATAGAAGTGGTGCAGTTGCAGGTATCGAAAAATCAGACCTCCTCTGATTATATGCCTGCTGTATCTGAGCAAATGTCTGAAAAGCTGGGCCTGCCAGGAACTGAGTAAGGTAGCTTTGGAGCAAGCGTTCTCAGTTGTGGAATGTTGGGTCAGTCTGGGCAGGATGGAAATTCTCAAGTTGGGCAGACTTCCACCCGATACGAAGCCATGGGGCTCTATTCTCTCATTAGTGAGGTTAGATGCTGCATAAGCCAGGGTCTGCACTGGGCCATGGCGCATAGGGCTTGTAAGCGATCAAGAAGAACGTGGGATTCTCAGTACCCGAGCCCTCCATGTGTGGCGTTAGACAAGCTTTTGCTGGTCTAAGTTCACCGCTTTACAGAGCTTGTGCCGAGTGTTCAGTGCAAGCGCCATAAAAAGGGTGTAGTGTCACAAAGGCACGCTGCTTACGAGAATAGGTGCACCGTGCGCTCAAAGGGTTTGCAGCTGCACTGTTGACACAGGGCTCCTCTATGCCCTGTGCCAACCTTTTGTGAATAGAACCCATGGACTTGGTGCTATCTGCCTTTCAGGTGGGGATCTTGGAATAATGTGGCTTGCACAAAGGCAAAATTAGGAAGTATGGTGTCCTCAGTTTCGTGCCATCTTGCTGGGGTGATACCCAGGAGGCGATGCACTATGAACATTGTAATGTGAGCCCAGTAATATAGCTTTAGGTTTGATAGAGAGAGACCTCCTTTCTCCCTTGGGAGAAACAGTGTGAATTAGTTTTATTCTGGGGCATCTGCGTGCCGGATGAACCTGGAGATTGATTTAGTCCAGGTTTTAAAAATCTGTGCAGGGAGGAAAATAGGGATATTTTCAAAGAGGTGTAAAGCTCTGGGTAGAGTAACGATTCTAATCACCTCTGTCCTTTGTGGGATACTTGGGGTAGTGCATTCCACCTGGCAAGGTCCTGTTGCATTTGTGTATAGAAAGGGTGTAATTATTCAGCATGGCACTCTCAGCTCTGTGGGACAGATAGACCCCCAGATACTTTAATTTGCCTAAATCCCATCTGAAGGTGGAATCTTTCCTTGAATGTTGGTGTCGGGGTAAAGTGAAAGAAAGGGCGTCTGTTTCATTAGAGTTAAGCCGGTAGCTGGACACAGCCCGCAGTCCTCAGAACTTGGAACACTGCAGGGATTGTCTGTGGGGTTGTGTAGATACAAGAGGACATCATCCGCATAAAGTGCTATGCAGTGGTCCATGCCATCGACCTGGATCCCTGTGATGTTGGCGACAATCTGATTGCCTGTGCCAGCGGTTCAATAAACCAGGGCAAAAGTCTTGGGGACAGGGACATCTCTGTCTTGTGCCTCTGTGAGGGAAATAATCTGAGTGGTGTCCCGAAAACTTCACACATGCTCAAGGAGATGGTTAAATATTTTGGATGGAGGCTATTAGGGAGGCAGGAAGCCCATCTTGCCCAGGGTGGCATATAAATAAGGCCAGGACACCCCGTCAAATGCTTTTCAGCATCTAAACTGAGCAGGGCTGATGGTGTTCCTGGATCTGCATCACATGAGCAAGGTGTAAGGCTCTCGATTATTTTCCGAAGTGGATCTTGCACTTATGAACCCAGTTTGGCCCAAAGCCAACGGGTCAGGCAATACTCTGTCCAGTCTGTGGACCAAGATGGACATGAGATATTTGTAATCTGTATCTAAGACAGAAATAGGGCAGTAGCAGGCACGCTGGGGGTTCTTATCTGGTTTTAATATAACAGATATTGCAGCATATGACCAGCTTGGGAGGGGGTTCACCTGAGATGACCTCATTAAAAGTTTGAAGGAGCAGCGGGTTTAGTATTTGGCCACTGGGTTTGTAAAATTCGGCTCTATATTTATCTGGCCCCTAGTGCCTTCATAGTTTTGGATCTGGCTATGGCAGCAGAGACTCAAAAGCTGAATTGGGTCACTAAGGAACTGTTGTTATTCCTCTGCATGGGTTGGGAGGGCCAATTTAGACAGGAAGGAAGAGATGGCCTCAGGCTCCGTCCTGCAGCTCTGGGGTGTGAAGTTTCTGGTAGTACTTACAGAGCGTGTGGGTTATGTCTTGCACTGTAATGAGCCTGGTCCCAGTGAAGGGTCTTTATGGCTTTGATTGTGGAGAGGTGCCTTTGTTTGTGTAAATGGTATGCCAATAGGCCGGAGGCTCTTGGTCCTATCTCGCCATACCTCTGGTGTAGAAAGGCCAGGGCTATCTCCATTTGCTGCTGGCACAGAGTGTCGAGGTCTTTTCTGACCTGTTTAAGGTGTGGGAGGATGGAATTGTCTCCTGCTAGTGAGTCATCTGGAGGAAGTGGAGCATCTCCTCCAACTGTCTATGCCTCTCTGTTCTCAATTTGGTTTGTGTAGCAGTGTACTAATTAGGGTGTCCCCATAAAACTGCCTTTAGGGTGTCCCATCTGCCAGCCGGTTCTGCTGAGGTTTGAGGCACTGAGCGCCACACCTCGCACTATGCAGCCAACCCGGGTTGGAAACAAACTTGGGTCGGCAGGGCAGGAGAAAATTGAGTGTCTGGAGAACTGCTCTTCTCTCCTGGGGTGGGAGGTGGGTTGGCTACCACTGTTCCCACGACTCCCAGTGGAGACCGGGGATATTGCCACTTGAAGGAGCCACATGCAGGAGTATGGAGGCGATGGTGGATGTCCTGCGGTGGGTGTGGCGCGCTGGACATCATTGCACATCCACATCTCTGGGACCAGAACAAGGAAATACCCGGCACCCAGACGGTGAAGGTGGGGCAGTGGGCGACCCCACGGTCTCTGCTGGGTCCGACCTGGCTAGTCTCCAACTCTCCACCACTCCCGGCTGACCTTTAGATTCTAGATAGAGCACTGGAGGAGTTAAAGCAGTCCACCCCAAGGGGAGGCAGTTAGCAGAGCTGGGAGAGTGCTGGCTGTGGAGAACGGTCAGGGAGGACATTGGGCTGGGCGGGATATGGTCAGTCCTAGTGTTCCACTGGAGAGAGAGAGAGGTCTAAGGACCGAGATCGCGGATAAAGAAAGTTGACCAAAAAGGGTGTCCCATCTGATGGCGTGTAATATTTCTGAGTCTGAGTTATCGCTAGCATAATCTTTTATTGTCTGTCAGGAACTTCCTGAAAGGCTCCCCCCTTCAAATAAGCTGGGTTAGATAAGCCAGCGTGTTTAGTTATTCCTGCCGAAACCTCATCTGCTTGCGACAGGAGCATGATTAGTGTGAACTATGTCCCCTAGCTCGCAGCTGATTGAGGAGGACAGGTTTTCCTTCTGCATATAGCAATGTCGATATGGGTTTATGTCCCATGTACTGCTGAGTAATATGTGTATCCCTATCCTTCTGTGTAGGAATCAGCCATATATCCGCTCCATCCCATCTCCTGGGTAAATTGTTTAAAAGATTTTATGTATGGTGGGTTGTCTAAACTGTGATACACTAGGTATATCAGGCCTGGATTGGGAGATATTGAAGTCACCAGCTAGTAGGAGACACCCTTAGTTCATAACCCATGGGGATAACCCATGCCTCAGGCATTGCTCTGGGGTTCTTTTGTGATTATTTTCCTTCTCTATTTTGGGGTCCCCATGGCCCAAACAAATAACATCCTCAGGGGTGGCTGGTTCCCTCTCCCTGGGCTAAGGCCTCAGATATGGCACACTGATGGGTCCAAATGAGGAAGAAACACGGTATGTGTCTGCTGTTCTTAGCCTTGCTGATTGCACTGTGAGGCCTTCTGGCACCATGCAATTCTGCTTATAGTTGAGCCAGTCCAAATTCTCTGATGGGGATTTGCATGTTTCCCATGATGTTTTGCATTATTGGAATATGTACAATTGTGTTTTCTTTAAAATTTGGCTGTATGGCCAATATCCTCTGGAATAACCCTTGCCTCAGGGCATTTGCTCTGGTGTTCTTTGTAGTTCTTGTACCCCTTAGTTCAGGTAACAACCTTGTCTAGGAGGGATTTAATAGTTGGAGAGTTTGTCTCCGGAGGCAGGTACATATTTGCTAACATGACCTCATGTCATGTAATTTCCCTTGGACAATAACCAACCTACCTTCTGGGTCTTTCCACATTCTCTGGTGGGGATTAATGTGGTGATTCCTGTTTCCTCCCCAGTAACTTCAGAAAACCACTCCTAACTAGTTTTTTATGTTCTGTGCTGAACTTATGAGTCTCTTGAATATACACCATATCTGATTTAGTTTTCTGGAGCATTTCTAAAATTCTTGCTCTTTTATAGGGCTGGTTTACCCATTCACATTGTTGAATATAGCTGTAGATCAGGGCCCTGTGTTTACTCGCAAAAGTGGGCCTACACTCTGCGGCAGGACCATACTTTCTGCGTGCAGAACAACTGCTGATTCTAAGTGCCAATTCATGCAGATAAATTGTGTCTAAAACAGCATACCAAAGGGATTAAGTCTTAGTTAACCCTCTGACTGCCTTCGTGCAACCACACTGCTACTCTGAAAGTGGAACAGCAGGCCATTTAACAGTATGTAATCTTCTTATCACAAATATTAAACTGCAGTAACCCAAACCTGGCACAGCCATGGGCATCAGTGTTCTCTTTAATGAATTTTTCCCTCCACCCAATTTGAAGACTCATCTGTTCCTTCTTCTTCTGGAAATTGGTGGCCTTTGCTGTTCTCCTAGGTTATAATCAGGAGGACATACACATAGCTAAAACTACACAAAGGCAAAACCTGCTTGGATTTCTTCTAGTTTACATTTACAGTTAGCAGATATAAAGAGAAACATCAACTTGAAATACATTTTTTTTTTCTGATTTTGATCAACGTCCATTTAGATTATTATTTTTTTTTTTAGATTAGGATTACTCCAACTGCCATGCAACAAACATGTTGAGTGCAGTGTGCAAATCTGTGTGTTGGGGGGTGGGGTGGTGGTCTTCTTGTAGCAGTGAAAGAGGTATAACTTGCAGTGTCTGTAGGATTTGTTGACTCCTGATTTTTCTTTTGGGGACACACTAAAAATGCAGGCAAGTCATTCTTATTAAGCTGGAGTAAGTTTGGTTAGCATGTTCTCGTCTCGCCACTCTGGGGCTATGGTGTTCTTCAGGCAATGACCCTCATTTACTTATGTATAGCAGCAATCAAACTCTCCATTCCAATTTTTTCCATACCTGCTTCCTCCAGTTTTAGTATCGCTGGTCCCCAACTCTGCTGCAGCTGGGCAACATGACCCTCCTTAAGAATTGAGCTTGATGCTACCACTTAGGCTGCAGGTTCAAATCTGCCAAGAAATTACTCTACACTTGCAGGTGCAGAACTGCAGCCCACAAATCAAAACTGTGCTCGATGTCCACCAGTGTGGACCAAGTCCTTCAGTCTGGTGCCAGCCCTGTGTTTCTGCAGTCAGCTTCTCCTCTGATACCTGTCACCAGGCTGAGATAGACTGCACCTCCATGGGCACCACTGAATCTTCTCACTTCTTGACTACAGCTCACCTTCCGTTCTTCTTTCCAAATTCATCTTCCAAGGATTCAGCATGCACCATGAGCAGCCTCACAATCAAAAATTAACAAGGTTGAGCTACCCACACCTACACAGCAGCAAATCATAACTGCCATGGACCTAATCAAGCTTTGCCACTCTTGCGTCAGTCCCAGCCCCAAATCCCCACAATACTGGCTAGGCGGTGATGTAACAGGAGCCAGCACGAGTCAAGATGCCATGCAGCCACTAGCTTTTTCGGCTTTGTAGCCGGATGCATCAGTTGCTGCCCCTTCTAATACACGTATGCCATGGCATACTTAACAACAATAACTATGCCCGTGCCTTGTGTGATTGCATAGCATAGCTAGCATTTCTTCGGCTGTGTGACTGGTTTTCCTGATTTCGCGCCACTGCTGCAAACCGCAGAATCGTAGAAAAAATGGGACCCTGCTGTAGATGTCTAGCAGTCATATTGGGAATCTTAACTAGGGGAGGCGGAATTACTCTGTATTTGCGGAGAGTCTCTGCTCGTGTCTTACCCGTGCTCTTTCCTTGTTAAAACAGTTATGATGACTGTGATCTCTGACTGCATGTAACCTAACAACTAACATTTCATTGTAACAGTAAATAACATTAGGAGACCTAACAAAATCGGGGTTAGTCTAAACTGGGATGCAGCTTTCTGCCAACAGGGATGATTTTGCTGAACTATCTTTACATATGGCTTCCAGGGTGCCTGGGCCCATTCTGCCTAGGTGACCAAGTTAATGCTTGGTCTAGTGTGGCCTTATACTAGAACCTGTGGTGTAACACGGGGAGAGTGAAGGAAAAACAGGTAAGACTGGTAAGGAAAAGTGGTGATAGGTCATGCCTTGGCTCCTCCAAGGACTGTTGACATGCATTGTATGTTCAGCATATCGGCTAATTCAATAGTATGGCAGGAGGTTTTCCCAGTGGAGTAACCCAAGGTGCTACGGAAGTACAGGGCAGGGGCCACATTTATAGGCAGTCATCACAGCATCTTTGGGTGGCCAGTCTGTCATCTTGGTCCCCATTGGGGGTGTTACCCGTTGCGCAGAGGGGCTGCTCCACCCACGCATCCAGGGTGAGATGCCTCAATATCCTTGTTATACTAGGCACTACAGCCCCAGGTTTGGGGTGGTGGGTACTAGCGATCGTGATAAAGGGGAGGGGAGAAGGGCAGCAGCACCACCACCAACCGTGAGACCCATCATTAATTGTTCCCAAAATTACTTGTCATACCCTCATTCCAGGGTACATGAGCAAAGCGGACCGCAGAAAACGTGTCCCCTCCCCCAAAAACGCACAAATCCAATTGAGACATGTCAGTTTGGTGTTCTCCACCACTGAGGGTGCCCAAAATGTAATTCCAGATGTCTCATGCGGGGTCAGGCTCTAAGTTCATGTAGCCTCACTCCACGCTCCAGCTGAAAATACCCTCTGCATTGAGTATGGCTCCAAGTCACTCCGCTATGGCCCAAGAGGCCCACTAACATCTGTAGAGAACAAGAACATAGTAAGAGTCTGAGGCAGTCCCAAATCAGTACTGGTTAGTCAAAGTTTTGCCGTCAAAACAGAGGTAGTCTTATGGGACAGTGATTTTGAACTGTCCAGTGTTTTGTAGTGTGACCCTGATCAAGGCATTGGGGCCCTTCAAAGGGTCCACCCCATCCTCACCGCCCCTCTTTCCCCTCATTACCCGCTACCCCGTGTGAGGCCTAGTCTCACCCCAAGCCACCACCGTCCTTCATCGTGACACAGAGAAGTTGTGGTTAGCAACCAGGAGAGCCCCAACACGCTGGGAGAGAGCCAGAGGGGGGATAAGTTCCCAAGGCATCTGATCGCATTTACATTCCCTGAGGATTTAAGTAGGGCACTATGCATTTAGGGGTCTCTTGAAACTTTATTGTTCCAAGGCTGCAATGGGGGATTGTGGACTTAACTGCCCTTTGCTCTATAGAATCTGATCATGCCACTGCCTGAGGTCCTGTTCCTCTTCTGGGATCTTGGTGGCTTGTTTCTTGAGGTCTTCCATGATCTTCTGAATTGCTGCTGCTCATTCTCTCCGTTGCTGATCCTTAGCGGTATTTGTTGCCAGACCCTCTGTGCTAACCGCGCTATCGACTGTTGTTGCTGCGAGGCTTCAGCACTGGCACTTCAAGGTTGTGGCGCTTCATTTCTGTGGCTGCCTCCTCCACCGTGTCGAATGTCTTGGTGCCATCCAAAAAATGCACAACCAATTTTGAAGTGTAGGGTGTGGAATTTGATTTTAGCCTTGTGCAATGTTTTTAGCAGCTGTGCATACACCCTTTTTCTTGCCACTGTTGTGAGGGGTAGTCATTATTGACATAAAATCGATGCAATTCAAAAGTCAGTACCCCTTCTGTCAGGCTTTATGCAGTACCTGCTCCTTCTCTTGAAATCTCAGAAAGCGGGCACCATCAAACAAGAGTGGGCAGTTTGCTGAGGTGATCTAGGCCCCAGGGCCCGATATGCCTGGTTCATCTCCAGCGTGCAGCTTTCTGGGAGGTCCAGGATAGTTCGGAATAGTCGCTGGAGAAATGCGATTAGGTTATCCCTCGCAACCCTCTGGCAGCCCTGTGAGTCGAAGGTTGTTTGCGTGGTTCCATGCCTTGGAGTCCTCAGCCTGTGTCTGGAACTCTAGGACCACATGGTGAAGCTGAGTTATGACCCACTCCGCAGTGTCCATGCGGAGTCTGTCTGGGTGCACTGCTCTTCTGTGGAGTCGAGCTGTTTCTCTAGTTTATAAATATCGCTCTGGGTGCTATGAATGTAAGCCTAGTCTCTTTGTGAAAGTCCGCAGCTGCATCAGAGCCATTTTATTTGTGTAAAGTTTTTGTCCCTGGGCCTCAGCTTGAAGATGACTGCGGTGGATGGAGAGCTGGGAGCTGTCACTGTCGAGCCCAATCCTCGTCATCTGCTGAGTCAGCAGGTGATCGTCCCTGCCTGTTCTTCCTCTAGGCATTGTTCAAGTTTATTCTATTGAATTTCTCCTTTTGTAGCGGTATGTAGCAGAGTTTTTTAATTGACTTAGTCCTGGAGAGACGGACTGGAAATTCAACTTGCTTCCGTGGGCATGACATCACCAAAGTCCATCTTTAAACAGGTTTTTAATTTAGTGGTTTTATTTCTTTTGTGGCAGTGCATGCTGACACTGCCACGTAGTGACACTGGTTTGTTTGGTAATTTGTGCAGCTATGCTGACATGCTGGTGGGTAGGCGAATCGTGACATGCGGGGTCTTAAACTGAGGATAGTACAAGCATTTCTGTAATAATTATTCACTGGAATGCACAACTGTTCAGTTTTTACTGATACTGTACAGTGACAGCAGTGCTGAAAACACTTGTTGTTTCTGCTGCTGCTCTCAGTGTCGATAGCATGATCAGCTGAGTGTTGCTGCCATGCGAGATTTCTGATTTCCAGACCAGCATGGCGGCCGATAGATCAGTGAGCTAGTTTAGCTGATGAATAATTAGACTTCTGATTATTTAAAAAGTCAGGTCCTGTGGCCCTTCATGCTGCTGTGCAGCCGACCATTGTTCAGAAGCAACTTCATTCGTCCCATTGGGAGGTAGGCCAGGCTGCAGGCAGCTGCTGGAAGGCAGTGCACCTTGGCTGAGAAGGGCTGGCAGTGTGTTCTGCTGGTGGAGCAATTCCTGCGGGTAGGCCAGGGAGCTTGCTTCTTCTACAGAGGTCTCTATCTTGCTAAGGCTATAGGACATGGCTCATACGGAGAGAGTAAAGGAGAAAATCCAGTATGCTGTCTGCATGATGAGCCTAACCAGGTATATCGCTATAGATGACAGTAGGGACGGTGGAATAAAAATCTGTTTTGGGGAATTATTTATATATTAAAAACAAAAATCCTTGGTAATAAAATGTCAAATGAATGTTAAACCAAGGTCATGTGGTGGTGGTTCAGGTGGACTTTAAAGATCCCGTGGCACTCCTTGAAAAGAGTAAGGGAATTTCCCTGCTGTTCAGGCCAGATTCCCACCTTCACTAAAATAAACGCAACAGCTTAATCTGGTTCAGTTTCAGTTGATCTGCATCTGTATCCTTCTCCTGGACGAGGTTGAAAATTTCTAGCCCTCTTTCCCAGTCAACAAAAATTAAAAAGAAAATAAAGAACACCTTACTGCGTTTTTAGGAATCTGGGTGGTGGGTTACTGATTGTTTACAACATGAGTAGAAAATCCTGCTCCCTGATTGGTGGAGAAGTTTCCAAGGCAGTGCGGTTCAGGAATAGTAACTGCACTGCTAAACTAAAAATTATTATTTTTTTCATTTAACAGTAGACCCATTTATAATCACAGTAAGACACTTCAAGGTGTGGGTTACTGTTCCTAAACCGATGCATGTCCAGGTGGTTGAAGGCACTCGGCATAGCGCCATGCCACTGCCAGTGAGTGTGTGGTTCAGGAATAATAACTTGCATCCTGTCGCGTCTTATTGCTTTGCAACCACACACATGGGAAGCCTCACTCACCTTTGATCCATGCTGTTTCCACTCTGGAGGTGGAGAACTCCCGTTCCTTACTGTGAAATGAGCAATAACGTACAATGGATCTCTATTCTCATTGACTGGTAAGCTGAGCTGTTAATAGCTCTAGAAGCCTCCCAGGCTACAGGGGATATGCAACAGGTTGACTCAAAATATGCAGTTTATTTATATGAGTAAAGGGGCAGACTGCAACTCATGAGACAGTGAGTTTTAAAGTCCTGCCTTCAGAAGTGATCAAAATTGCATAATTTGAGTCAATATATTGCATATTCAATGTTATACAACATCAATTTACTTTTAGAAGTTTTAAATCTAACTACAAACAGAAGATTTCACTGTTTTTCTTTTATTTCAAGTGCTGTCTTTAGTGCTGCAGAAAAAGCCACTATGGTTCTCAAAAGAGGTGGCTGGGAAAATCAAGGAGAAAAGATAGCATTCAGGAGGTATAAGGAAGCGGAGAAGGAGCAGGACAGAGAGCTGTACCAGTTAAGGCAGAAGGAAGCAGGGAGGAAGTCAGAATATCAAGGCCCAAACTGAGAAAGGATAGCCAACTTCGGTTAAGAAGGGGATAAAACCTTTTATAGGTACATCAGGGCGTAGAAAGACAAAGGGAGGGATAGTGAGGCTGAACAGAATGAATGGTGGGTGGGCAGAGGGATAGTGAAAAGCAGGGATACTGACGAATATTTCTGCTCAGTATTCACAAAAGAGGAGGGAGGTGCCTAATGCAATTAACAGAAGCACTCTGGATGGGGAGGAGGTCGATCCAGTCCTTTCACAGAAGAAAAGGTTCTGAAGAACTCCTAAAACTGAAGGTGGACAAAGCAATGGGGCCTGATGGAATTCACCCCAG
Organism: Neoceratodus forsteri; assembly: GCA_016271365.2. Taxonomy (NCBI): domain Eukaryota; kingdom Metazoa; phylum Chordata; order Ceratodontiformes; family Ceratodontidae; genus Neoceratodus; species Neoceratodus forsteri. The sequence continues at coordinate 1,051,430,513 of CM028131.1, forward strand.
AATTCTAAAAAATTAAGGGAGAACTAGTGAAACCACTGACTACCCTTTTAACAAATCATGGGAGGATGGTGTGGTACCCGAGGACTGGAGGAAGGCGGATGTGATTCCCCTTCACAAAGTGGGACCAAGACAGAGGCAGGAAACTACAGACCTGTCAGTTTGACCTCTGTGGTAGGGAAAATGATGGAATCACTTCTGAAGGAAAGAATTGTTGAGTACCTAGAGGCCAGTGGGCACAGGGACCCAAGGCAGCATGGGATCACAGCGGGAAGATCATGTCAGATGAATCTAATTGATTTCTTTGACTGACTAGGTGACCAAAGTAGTAGGCCAGGGAGGGGCTGTGGACATAGCCTACCTAGACTTTAACAAGGCATTTGACACAGTCCCACACAAAAGATTAATAGTCAAATTAACCAGCCTGGGAGTGGGTCCCAGGGTGGTAGCCTGGGTAAAACATTGGCGGGACAACAGGACACAGAAGGTAATTGTAAATGGAGTCCACTCTGAAGAAAGAGGGGTTACTAGTGGGTACCGCAGGGTTCAGTACTGGGTCCAGTCCTTTTAATGTCTTTATAAGTGACATTGCAGAGGGACTGGAAGGAAAAGTATGCCTCTTTGCAGATGACACAAAGATCGGCAACATGGTTGATACACAAGAAGGTGTGGAAAGGATGAGAAGGGACTTGGCAAGGTTGGAGGAATGGTCAGAAGTATGGCAGCTTGGATTCAGTGCAAAATAATGCACATGGGAAACAAAACCCTGGGAAGATTACACAGTGGGGTGGGGTGGGGGCTAGTAACAACAAAATGGAAAGATACCTGGTGGTAATCATTTCAGATGACATTAAGGTTAGCAAGCAATGTGGAGAAGGCGTAGGGAGGGCTGGGGAATACTGGGATGTATAGGGAGGCATCACCAGCAGAAAACAGAAGTTGTTATCCTCTGTACAGACAGTTGGTGAGGCCTCATCTGGAGTACTACGTCCAGTTCTGGAGACCCCATCTCTGCAAGGACATAGACAGGACGGAGGCAGTACAGAGAGGGCAACTAAAATGATGCAGGGTCTGCAAGAGAAGCCATCGAGGAGAGACTAAAGGAGCTTAACATGTATACCCTTGAGGAAAGGAGGGAGAGGGGGACATGATAGGAACTTTAAGTACCTCAGTGGAATCAACAAAGTCCAAGAGGATAGCATCTTTCAGAAAAGAAATGTTCAAGAACAAGGGACACAATTTGGAGATAGGGAGGGATGGCTAGGGCAATGTGAGGAAGTATTTTTCACAGAGAGGTGGTGGGCGCATGGACCAGCCTTCCTGAGGAGGTTGTGGGGTCTAAAACTGTGGGAGAATTCAAGAATGCATGGGACAGACATAAGGCAATTTTGTAGGGGTAGGAAGAAATAGGCTGTTGGTTAAATAGGATCTGCAACTTATCCTGTAGGTAGGAAATGAGCAGACTAGGTGGGCCAAGTGGTCCTTATTTGCCTTAATTCTGTTTTCTTTGTTTTCAAAACCTTTCTGTTTAAAATGTTACTCACAAATGTTTTTATAAATTGGCACCTCGTCACTGTCAACTTCAGATAAGAAATCCACCAAGATGTAGCAGGATAAAAGCCTTTTCTTCCAAAAATAGGCAGGTCAGCCAGCAAGCGAGATGCACACTGCCCCTCCCCACAGAGCCGAACGTTTTTGCGTCACAGTTACGATTTTTCAAGGCCTTTCAAGGCATCTTGGTGGATTTCTTGTCTAAGTTGACAGTGAAGGGTGCCGACCTATAAAAACATTTGTGAGTACTATTGAATTTGGTTTTGGCCCAGTTATTGGCGTTTGTAGCCGTCTGCTTTGTCTTGTGGTATATGTTTAAAATGTTAGATCACACAGTCAGACCCCAGGCAGAGTTGAGATATTAAAAAAAAAAATCATAAAGTTTACTTACAATAAAACAGGTACAGAAAATTCTACAGTTTGGAAGAACTTTGAAGTGCAGACAATACCAAAAGTAAAACTGGATGGTTTACAGAAAACACTAGACACTGTTATTCTAAACTATACCTTGTTTTGATGTTAGAGTCAGACAAGATTTTAAATGTCCTTGTGGAGATGAGTCCTTAAAGCAGTTTTTGTAGCAAGTTTGTCTTCCAAGTCAGTTCTCTGAAATGTCCTTTTGAAAGACTTCAGGTGCTTCCTTGGTGAAAAGTCTTGATTTCCAAAATTCTGACTTAAAATCAGACTTTTCTGGCCAGCCGGTGGCTCTGAGGTTGAAGCGCTGGGCCTTCGCACCTTGCGCTATACTGTGACCGGGTTCGGGAATGGACTCTGTCTGCTGGGGTCAGATGGGGAGGAGGTTGAGCATCCCAGTGGATGTTCTCATCTTCCTGGGGTGGGTTACGGGTTGCATACAGGCCCTGTAGATCTCATCTGTGTCAGTCTTCACTGTTCATCACAAGTGGGTTCTGGCGGAGGTCATGACCCCTTGAGAGCCTTTTTTTTTTTTTGGATAGGCAGAGTAGGCGCACTGCTTGGCGCTCACGGGTTGGCCGTTAGGTGTCGTTGACCCTGCCCTCCCACCAGTTCTTCATCTCCGCCGTAGAGGTTGCACCCGTGTGGAACCCAGTGAACAAAGGCCTATTTGTGTCTTCGAGCTGAAAAAGTTTTACCTGCGGTTCCATTTAGCTTTACTTGCGCCGCTGTTGGCAAGACTGTTCCGTTGTTATTAGTTTTCAGCGACGTTGAGTCTGTTTTGAATTGTTTTCCGTCGATCATGTCTCAGTTGGAGGCAAAAATCACTGAAAGTAGGCGGTCCCTATCACGTCGGTGTCTGTCAGCAGCTGCAAGTACTCTGTTACCGACCAGCATGATTGTTATCTTGCGTGTCTTGGCCTGCTTCACGACATGGATTTGTGTGACACCTGCTTCTCCATGGACCGTTGTGTCATCGTTCAGCAGCGTAGAAAGTTGGGCGAGCTCTGCCGACTTTGGGGGCGGGTGTGTGCACTTGGGCCAAGCCGTGGTCTCTCGACCTTTTCTCTGGGTCCCCTCCTGGTTCTATGGACGCGGAGGAGGGGCTTCTGCTTCTAGTAGCCTTGCCATGGCAGAGCCCCTTCCAGCGGTGCAGGAGGCAATCTGTTCCCCCTGGGGAGCTGGCGGGAGGCACCGCTCTGCCAGTCGCCCCTTTGTGGGCGAGGCTCCCTGGTGTCGTTTCCTTAGGCTGGGAAGCCTGGTTCGGCACCGTCCTTGGCGCCATCGGTGCAGTCTTGAGCCTTGGCACTGTTTGCAGTGCCGTGTGCCCTGATGGTGCCGTGGTCGGTACTGGTCTGCCGCTCGGCGCCGTCTCTGCTGATGGCGCTATAGGGAGGTTCTATGGCGCCATCTTTGACTGTTTCTTGCCTTGGCGCGATTGCGGTGCCAAGGCTGGGGGCGGCACTGTGTCTAGCTCTGGCGCCACTTGCGGTGCTGGCGAGACAGCACCGTGGGAGGAGTCTCCTTGGCGGTGGTATCGTGCGTCCTGACTCAGTATGGCGCTGTGGGACAGGATGGCGTGTGAGCCATCGACTCTGGCTCTCATGGCGTCTCATCTTGGGCACCGTGGCGATGCTGTGGGGAGTTTGGTGCCAGCTCTGGGCTCGGACACCCAGACTGGCGCCTCCTTTGGTTCAGACAGGAGGCGGGCGTCCGCGTCACGGTCTGGAACCAGACCTCGGTCTCTACCTCTTTGGAGACTGACTCAGTCTGGTTCGGACGGCTGTCGGACTCTTTGGAGTTAGCAGCCATGTGGACACCCTGGTAGTTTCCTCTACGGCCGGGCCAGACTCCCTCTAGGGCGGGGCGGTAGCCCGAGTCTAGGTTCAGGGGTGCTGACCAGCAGGCAGTAGTGCAGGCCACTGTGCCCTGCAGCCTGAGCTCGGAGGTTTTCTGTCCCTCAGTTGGGTTGCCCCTCAGGTGGTGTGCCTGGATCGCCCGACTTTAGGGCCGACCGGACCTACAGGAGGGAGGGTGCTACTCCTGGGTGGTCCCCCTCAGGGAGTGACCAGAGTTGTCTGCTGCCTAGGCTGGTGTTTGCGAGGAGGAGGTCCCTTCCGGTTCCGGGAGTCAGGGTTTGATCACGGACCCTTTTCCGGGACCCACTCGGGTTCGGGAAGGAATCGTGGCGTGGACCCCGTCCTTCCTTCTCAGTCTCCTCGAGAGGGCCCTGGTCTTTGGAGGGACAGACTGTCCTTTTTAGTTTTCACGGTCCCGGTTACCTCACAGGATTCTTCAGGGCACAGCCTAGGCCATGCCAGCGTGGTTGATCAGCTGTCTGCTGTTGGGCTTTCCATAGCTCCTCCTTCCCTTGAGGCTCCTGATGCGCTCTCTTGCCCAGACAGAGGACAATCGCCTTCTGTTGTTGACTTAGACCCCACTCCTCTGTCACCATCTCCTGCTGTCCAAGGCATTCTTGGCCCTGAGGGACCTCTCTTCTGGGGGCAATTCAGGGGTGCGGCTGCTCACTTCCCTAAGTACATCAAGGCCATGTGACGGGTGTTCACCCTCCCCTGAGCAGCCAACCTCTGGAACTCTGGGGTCTTCGCTTCTTCCTCCTTCTGGAGGAGGAACCTTCTGTCCACATCTCCCTGCTGCTGATCTCGTGTAGTATCAGCGTTTCCTCGTGAGGATGATGGAAGACCTGCGTGTCACCCACCCACTCATCACAATCCGGAGCATTCCGCATGCCTTCTTAGGTGACTTCAGTGCGGCCACCCTTGTGGTGCTGCCAGGCCTACTCCTTTCAGGAGGTGTCATTGCGGTTCTGGCAAAGGCCCTTTTCCAGAGTCCCAGCCCCTGGGATCTGAGCCAGGTATTGTGCCCCGGATCTCAGGTCATATGCCTCATCCTCAGTCAGGACTGATACAACTGGACACTCCTGATGGACTTAGCCCTCCACTGTGACTGGCCCCAGATAAAGATTCCTCAAATTTTGACTTCTGGGGAGGAGGACCTTTACTCGGCAGGTTGCTTCTTTCAATTTCTGCTTATCAGGCTCACTATGCTACCTATGATAGGTTTCTGTGGTTAAGGCTAGGTCAACTCCTAGGCTCTATTGCCTGATTCGGAGGTAACCAGACAAGCCATTGCACTCTCTGCACGTGGCCTGGAGCTAGCAGGCACCAGCGAGGGCATCTTACGACGCCAGTGAGGTAGCTTCCAGGGTCGTGGGACAGCGATCTGCACTGGGCAGATGGCATGACTGCGTCTTTCGGTTGTCACCCTTGGCCTGGCGTGGGGTGATTTCCTCAGCGTGCAGAACCACCTTTTCTCCTGTAGGGTGAGGCGGCGTCTGTCAGGGCAACCTCCTGCCTTTTCGGGGGTTCCATCTCACTTTCCCCAGTCTAGGTCCTTGCCAGGCCTGTAAGATTCTCCCTCTCAGTGTTCTCCCCACTAGGAGCTAAGGGACTTGGTCCTTTAGGATCTAGGGGCCCCCTTCGTGGGGCTCGGTACTCACCAAAGCGTGATGAATGGTAAAGATTGACACAGATAAGATATGAAAATTACGTATCTACCGTGTTTCCTGATCTTTCTGTATATCTTCACCATTCATCACAAATCCCCCTCCATCCCCTGGGGCCTCAGTCTCTGGGTCCCCCTCCCTCTGTGTGCCCCCTTTTCCCCTCTTCCTTTCCGCTGGTCAGGAGTGGGGTGACCTGGGAGCACTGAGGTGGATTTTACCTTTGGCAGGAGGGAGAGATCGAGGAGGCGCTTCTCTCCTCAATGCCTTGGCTCCACCCCTTTGGGGTGGGAGTTGAGTAGTTGCCCTCTCTTCTCTTTTCTCTTTTCTCTCTCTCTCTCTCTTCCTCCGTTTCTATCCTTAGGGACTCATCCCTCAATTTAATTAAGGAAACTTATTGTTTCTCCTTCCAGATATGTGGTTTGGGAGGGAGGAACACCCTGTTCCTGTCCCTTCTTCCAGAATAGCAGCTTTTGCTCATGCTGGAGTTCTTGCCAGTGATTCTGTGCCTTGAATTCTGGCAATTCAGCCCTCTAGCTACTCCTTTGCAGCTCCTATTACAGTCTGGAGATAATCATCCGTCCAGGATATGCCTCCCCTCCCATTTCTTGTTTTCCCTCCTCCTTCCCTTTCCTTTTCTGATTCCAGAGATTGGGGTCCTTCCCAGTCCCTTAGTTTTCCCACTCTCCTTCTGTCCTCTCCGTTATTTATTTCTCCTTTTAGTTGTATAGCTCTTCCTTTTCTGTCCCTTGGACTTCCTTGCCCCTCCTCCCAACCCTTTCTTACTCTACAGTGACTCAGAACTGGCGGGAGGGCAGGGTCGACACCTAATGGCCAACCCGCGGCGCACGCAGTGCATCAGCCTCGAGGGTGGTGCAGCAGTGCGTCGACTCCCCATCCGGGGGAGCTTCGTGGGGTCATGACCTCCGTCCAGAACCCATTTGTGATGAATAGTGAAGATACACAGAAAGATCAGGAATTACAGTAGAGTGCGTAATTTTCATTTCTCTGGCTCTGGAAGCATGGGCAGTAAGGGCACACTGCTCTCCAGAGTCGGGGAGGAGGATGCTGTTGGGCGCTTGACAAAAGGAAAAATACATACCCCCACCCAACATGAAGCAGGGGGGCCTTGAGGACATGGCGGATGGAGTAGGAGAGTCAGGCCCCCTCTGAAACCGAGGAGCTGGGCAAGTTTAAAAAAAGGAGAGAATTTAGATTTTCTGTTTTTAGTATGTGAAAAGTCTAATTTCCACATACTTGGGTCTGGTTTTAGAGATTTTCCAGGCCTACACATTCGTTCTGATGTAAAGTATATACCAGCTTGGTCAGGTTACCTGACTCAAAACTAAAACTGTTCAATTGCTCTTAATTCAAAATGTGTATGATAATAAACCTGATGGTCATTTTAGGACACACCCACCTTTTTCCCTCTGGGGTGGGGTTAATGGTTCCAAGACAATAAAGATATTGGGGTGCAACAGTTTGCCTTTTCCTGCAGTTGTC